>BTPG01000005.1:207269181-207286681 GCA_036245525.1 Semisulcospira habei
CCGAAGACTTCCCGGCTTTCACCACAGGACGTCCATAATTCTTCTGGTAGAAGAACCTTCGCTCCTCCAGGAAAGGAATTACTGTTAGTCTTTTTTCGTCGGCGTTTTTGTAGCTATTTTCACCTTTTTTTGCAGGGTGGGGAAGCTACCCCCACGCCCACCGCCCAATCCCAACCCCCTTACTAGGAGGACCAGGGGTTTTCTCTGTCGGGGTCACCTTCCTTGAGACCATGTTGGTTCACGGCAACCTTATTTCATTCGTGCCACCCAGTCCTACTACGAGCGATCCGTAAACCTGCATTCTATCACATCCCTACCCCCGCATCGACCGGTACATTGTTCGCACTAAAACAACACGGAGCGTCGCGAGTATAGGCCGCATGCCGCGAACGAGGTATGACGGTATACATAGCATATTACGGTCATACACCCTAATGTCAATTCAACATATTATAACAGAGCTAAGAAGCTCTTTTTCTGCCATACATAATAATTGAAAGCTATGCACATGGCCTACAGAGTGATGAGCTATGGCCATATATTATGAGCGTGCGGGGGGGAGGGTGGGGGGGGGGGGGGGATTGGGGGGGGAGACGGGTGAGTGTAAAGGTGATGGTGGGGGGGGGGGGGGGGGGGGGGGGGGGGGGGGGGGGGGGTGGGTTTGTGTTGGGGTGGTTGGGGGGGGGGGGGGGGGGGGGGGGGTGTTGTAGGACTGTCAACCATCTGCCCTTTTTATTGGCGCGTGGCGCACTACCTGATAAATCAGTGATTTCGTGAGTTGAACATGACAGCTGCAAGGCACGCGCCATCGATATAAGTACCTGCTATTAGTACACGCAAATAGACTGATATCCCGCAGACACTACATGAAGTACTCTGTCTGTAGTTTGCATTCTGGTAATGTTACTCTGTCTATCGTCTTCGTCTGGAGTCTAGTCATGCAACCTAAGTAGAAGGCGAGGAGTCTAGTGCACAAATAAGTGGGGAGGGAATTGTATTCAATCTTAAGGCAAGCATAGTATACGTGACGAGGCTTAGCAAATCATTATTAAAAAAACAACAAAGCAGGAACATCTCAGTAGGCAGAGCACTGTCGGTATACCTCATATCGGCAGGCTATTTTTTTTCTATCACTGATAGCTTACTACTGTTTGTTTAGACAGTAGTTGATGTGTTTTTTTCTTGAGTTCTATGTTCACATTACTATAGAACTAGCTTTTTGTTTTTCTTTTAGTAAGGTACCGATTGTGAAAAAACTCCAAAAAAGGCAACCTGCAATCTCCCTTATTCATACGGTATTTTGTGAAGCTTAGGCAGTCAGAATAGTGTGGTCAAATGCAGATCAAGCAAGAGCCTTCCTTAATATCTAGCATTAGACCCGGCTACTCATGCCAGCTAGTAGACTCTTTCATAACCACTCGAGCCATGTGTCAGCAAAGTGCGCGCAAGAGTAGTTGTGATGGCATGCATTGCTGCGGACCGTAAATCCGGATTGGAAAGGCTGAATGAGCTTCACCGTATTTCTTAGGTAAGTCAAGCAGGTAATATTTATGAACGAATGCCTTTCCAGTGGTTTGGACAAAAACAGATAATAAAGAAATAGGCCGATAGTTATTAGGGTCAGAACGATCTTTTTTTTTTTTTTTTGGAAGTGGAATTACTTTCGCATATTTAAGTTTGTTAGGAAAAGTGTTTTGCTGGATATAGAGATTATAATGTACGTTTAGTCTTCTACAATGTATGGGAGTGACAGTCTTTAAGGTATTTTCGGGCTAAATCTCTTATTCCAGTAGCTCTCTCGTGACAGACTCTTGTATATGTAGCAAGGTTATCATAACTATGAGCTAAATCAGTGCTGTTTCTTATTACATGACTACACTGCCGAGGAGGACTACTAGTTTTATATAGAAAGGAGTGGTAGATATATTCTGACATTCAGTGGGAAGTTGAAGGGCTTGGAGCATTAGTGCGCGCGAGCACAACGTTGTGATCTAAACGATAGTTCGTACACAATCTGCAGATGTCTCAAATGACAGCTATTAGCCTAATGGTGCAATGACCTGTGTGAGCTGAGTGTATACTGCCTAAGGTCTATGTTTACGATCTTAGATGAGATATGCGGTACCAGCTATTGAAAGAACATGGGCTGTATCGATGAGGAGATGTATCGCAATTCAGCATCGTAAGTCTCTAGTGGCGATAGTCGGATGAATTGGACGGTAGCTTCAGGAGATACAAACAGCCCATCACGGCATCAGCTTGACATTGCTCTTGTTACCGAAGTGTCGGCACGTGCATAAAGTACGTCTGATTGCAGGCTTGGGGGTGTTATACACTTCGTACATGTTATTATATGATCGCGTGTCACGACCCTCTTTAATTGTATCTTCTTAAGCGCTCTGAGCTGGATGTCTACTATCATTATAACGTACTGGAGCGCGTTTAGACATGGCGAGCTACGATGAAGAGAGAGCTAGCAGTATGAGTTAAGGAGAGTTACAGTATAGGGGGGGGGGGGGGGTGTAGGTGGGGGGGGAGGGGGGGGGGGGGGGGGGAGGGGGGGGAGAGAGAATGAAGATAGTAGGGGGGGTGTGGGGGGGGGGGGGGAGGAACGACACCGAGATTAATAAGTTCTCTTACAAAGAAGATAGCGTCAAGAAGGCCGCCATCAGGTCCGACAACGCTACTAACTGACATTCGTGAGCGCATGCACCATTTGCAGACCACTGCCAGGCAACACTGTCTGATAAAGTCACTGAATGCGTTCGTAGAAATTCTGTGTATCACATGACGCTCCACCCTCTGACAGACTAGCGATCAAACCTAGTATATTCTCGATTTGCCAGTCACGGAAGTATCCTCCCGTGTCCCACTTCACGCAGTGACAAACCGATCTTTTCTCTTCTGCCGCACACAGAAAGGTCACGTCGATAAAGCCGAATATGCGACGACATATGCATCAATTTGTAGTCTTCAATATTGGTCGAAATTATGAATAATCCCGCTAGACATATGAGTTACATCTAATTATTGAGACTCTGACCGCCAAGTATAATACTCATGCTATGGGCACGCCGATGCATACCAGGCCCGAGCCTCAGCACAGACTATTCCCTGGCATGCACCACACTTTGACTAAAGTCCGGCATAGGCTGCTCGTCTGTCTGACTGTCTCTCAGTCATGCGAGTGATTGCATATGCGGTCGATGGATCAATGAGGATGGACGTCCTGTTTGCCGGCAGACGTGGCGGTCACTTGATATGAATTATGGCAACACCCTGCGCTAGTCTCTCAGAGCACACATTTTGAGTTGTAGCCGCCCGATGGGATACTTAATGTTCAAGCACAAGGCACACGATCTAGATCCCCATCTTGCGACCCTTACACGCAACCTCTGCTAGGAAGGCCTCAATGAGGTATCGCGACTGCGCTTCTTTCATAAACACATGGATAGCTTACATTGTCCAATCAATTTCCGTCCGTCTTGTTCGCTGAACTGCAGGACCGAATAGCGATATCAGCGTAGAGATCTTCTAGAGTCCAAGCTGCGGCATTTATTTGTTCACCACACCGCGCCGACTTCAATGGGAAAGTGCGCAGCTGATTCGAAGCCCGAGAGTATCTCCAGTATATGACCGTCAGCAAGATTGGTGATATAAAGAGTGGACACTACTATTGCGGACCGGCGAGTAAATGCGCGCTGTTGAATGGTGCATCTGCACCAATGCTCTGCCAATCGTTGCACATGCTCATCGTGCGGTCTATTTTAGAATGATAGGCTCAGATACTGTGTGCGGTCTCAGTGGAGCAGACGAGAGTGTGAGAGATTGAGTCCAGTGAGCAGATTGCAGTGTGAAGAGCAGGCGAGATGTCAACGTGAGATAGCATACGGAGACGAGAGAAGAGCTAGAGCGAAGCTCAGAAGACGGAGTAGCCCAGAGTGTAGACTGTGACAGACATTAGAAAAATAAGAAATCATAAGAAGCGATATTACTGTACTAGGCTGAATGCGAGTTAGACAGACATGATTCAGCACGCTTCGTCCACTGGAGCGCAGCAGCACGACGCGAGAGCGCCTTCCAGTGCCACAAGTAATCTATGTACAGTAGTATGTATCGGTGATTTGCCTGAAATAATTAACTTCACGTGTTTGCAAGTCTGCCGACGACCAAGAGTATATGGGAACGAGGAGACCGCAATCAGATTGCAAGCAACGCGACTGACGCGATACAAACTAGTCTCGACGCACAAGAAGCATAGATCTCTGAGCGATGGCACCCATTCCACGCAGGATGTGCGGGGAGCGTGCGCGAGCGGCGTGCGGTGGGAGAGTGTCTTCTTTGCAGTTTGACATGTCGCGATGTTCATCACCTTTTGTTGCTCGGTCAGGTAGCAAGGGGTCACAAGACAAGTATGATCATTCGTTGTCTCCCTCTAGTTTGCGCTATGTCAGTTTTCGAAACACTACCAGGAGTTGAGACACTGATGAATGACCAAGCCTCAGTGCTGGCTCGGCACTGACACACTCAGTAACTGTCTGATTACCTGACTCACCGAATGAGTGGATGCTGGACCATCTAACGGTCTGCCGCATTGAATCATCCATCCAAACAGTAATACGCACCCGGAAATGTTTTGTTCGAACGAGGACCTATACTAGCGAAGACCTCTGAGGCAGGGGCACGATTTAATGGTGCGCGTACGTGTGCAAGCTTTTCTGCGCCGAGATCCCGTTTTGAACGAACTGAATTGGGCACCGAACATATGACTGGATACACTGAAACGTGTGGATGCCGGAGTGCCGGAAAATAATTGATGAATGAACGACCAACTAACAACAAAAAAAAGACAGAGCCGAGAGAACAAAAACGACACTCGTAATCCGAATGCCTTGTCAAAATACTTTTTCTTATCCGTGATGTTACCACATGCCCGGCTCATTCATTAGCGAAACTAGCATATTGAGCAGACAGAACACGTGAGTGCAAATTTCTCAGCTCATTTTAGCACTGGGAGTCTAAGAGAATCGCATTCAGCCTGTCGTGATGGCACGGCAGATTGACTCCATTTTCCACAATGCAAACGAAAAAAAGCGACCGATATACAATCGAGCAGCACGGATCAATATGAGTATCATCAACACATGGCTATCACTCCGATCTACGTCAACGATAAAGTTCAACCACAAGTATGATAACATACTACCCACTTCCCGCAACAAGACCGGCAGTAGAGTATCCTCATAGAGCCGCGTCCACAATCCGCTTCGAGCATAATGCCGCGAGGGGCTCATGAGGCATGCTACATGCCTAAAGCTAGTGACGGAGAAATTTAATCGTCGAGATCTGAGGCCTGAGTTGAGCACATGCACATTAGGAATGTGCTAATATTAGTCGTGCGATGGCCTACCCTCTCTGAGTCACTACGCTTCGAATCTGGAAACTATCTGAGCGTAATTCTCGTGAGTTATCTCGGACACAAAAAGCTCTTGACGCGAAGTCATGTCTTTTACATTTGTGCAATTCAATTGACTACTAGAAAAACAGTTACCTGGACATGACGGGAGATACCCAATTATGGTATCTCAATGGAATGAACTGATCGATATCAGTAATCGACCTAGATTCTGTCAAGCTCCTATGACTCAGTGATATATATCATTCTGATACTTATGAATGCCCGGGCTGAGGGTCTATGTCGTTAAACAAACATGAACATCTCAAACATCACAAGCGTAACGCGCACAGTTCTCCAGAGAGTTCACATGAATAAGACCAACATTGATTTATTAAAGTAGCTAACCGATCTAAGCGTATCGATGCGGAAGGGATCGTAATCGATGAGAGAGACATACTTTACTGGCATAGCTCATTTTTGTCTGTATCTGTATATGCCTGATCTCACTACATCCTGCATCATACAGGAGCGTTCTATCGAAGCATTTGCTGGTATCGAGTGCGCACAAATCTGTGCAGTAAGGTCGAGCTGTACGCCTATTCGATCACAAAACTACTGTTTATATACTGACAAACATGCACCTTAAACGCGGGGGGGGGGGGGTGGTCATGCAATATTTAATTGCTTTCATCACTTCTTTCTCTCTCGCTCTCTGATATAAGGGGAGGGGGGGGAACACACACACACAGTGGTGGGGTGGGGGGGATCCGTTGGGGGTGGGGGGAGGTGTATGGCGAGGCTCAGAGTTAGGGGCGGTGTGTGGTAAAAAAAATTAATTATTGTAACGGGGTAATTGTGATCTATGGTTTAGTTCAATTGGGAAATGGTTGGGGGGTGGGGGGTGGGGGAGGGGGTGGGGTGCTGATGGGGGGGGGGGGTGGGGTGGTGTGGGGGGGGGGGTTAGTAGGGGGGTGGGGGGGGGGTGGGGGGGGGGGTGGGGTGGTTGGGGGGGGGGGGCGGACACAAGATAGAGAATTGTTGGTGGTGGGTTGTGTGGTTGGGGTGGTAGGGTGGGAGAGTGTGTGGATATAGGGTTAGGTGGGGGTGTTTTGCGTGTGAATGGCTGGTGTTGTGTGTAGTATGTTGGGGATAAATTTGGTATGGTATAGAAGGGGGGGTATGTAGGATGTGATGTGGGTAAGGGTATGATTGGAAATGTGGGGAAGAGAGATGGTATGAGTTGGGTGGTGTTTGGGGGTTGTGGGGTGGTGTTGGTGTGGGGGGGTGGGTGGTGGGGGGGGGGGTGGGTGGTGGGTTTGGGGTTGGGTGGAGGGGGGGGGGGGGGGGGGGGGGGGGGGGGGGGGGGGTGGGTCGTGTTAACTATTCTGTGGTCTATTGTAATCTGTGGTCCTCTTGTGTGGTTTCCCAGTGAGTAGAGTGGAGTCACTACACAAGCCCTGGTTTTCTTCTGACATTTTGGTTGGCCATTTGACATGTCACGCCCATTGTGGGGGAAGCCTCGCGCTGGGACCCCATACGGGTGCGATGAAGTGCGTGCGTCCCCGTAGTGTGTGGTGTGATCAGAGGGAGTCCAACAGTCGAGTGCAGGCCTCAGGTGATGATCGCACTGAGAATCGAAATCAAGTGATCACCTAAGTACTGAAACCTAACGAAATAAAGAGGTCTAAGGAGCAACGGTGTACCACCCGACATCAGACCGAGTTAAATACGCGAAATACCATGCGACTACTCTAGTAAGCAAAGGAGCTGTCGAAAGGGGCCAGTCGGCGTAAGCATTCCGCCCTATCTCTCTTTCAGACCACACCCTCGACCAGAAAAAAAAAACTTACAAAACTAGAAACAAAAAAAGCAAACAGCTAACAAACCAAAATACGCCCGACAGAAAGACACTAACAGTAATGTCCTTTAGCCATGAGAGTAAGAGGAGAAGTGTGTCTATCTACTAGAACGACGTATATGACGAGTGAGGTCGGAGCTGGTGGCGTAGAAAAGCCGGAAGGTATCTTCGTGCATAGCCAGCCCCAGGACCGAGCGGCCAATCTCTCGCCTATCGGCAGGCGCGGATCACATCAATCGCAGTGAAGTGGTCATCATGGAGACTACGTGGACAAGATCCCATAGTACCGAGCACGTAAGTGACATCCAAGACGACGAACCAGCCCAGGAAATTGCATCGTCGCGAACATGCAACAAGTAGAAACAAACCTTCAAATTCCCCTAGAAGGACACATAACGAGAGGAGATATCTGGCGGGGGAAATGGGACGCAGTCTGGCCAGAAAAGGCTGTTAAGTGGGGAGATGGTTCTGTATTCAGGTCATGAAGAGGAGAATGCCCCCCATACAGAAGGAGTAGCACTCATGCTGTCACCAGTGGCACAGAGAGCGCTGATGGGCTGGGAACCTCTTGGGCCAAGAATTATAACAGCAGCCTTTAGAACCAAGAAAAAGCTCAAGCTGAACGTCATCCAGTGTTATGCGCCCACCAATGACAGTGACGAGGAAGAGAAACAAGAGTTCTACGACCGACTCCAGAGTGCCGTGGACAAATGTGCGGAGCGAGACATCACCATCGTCATGGGCGATTTTAATGCCAAAATAGGGGAGGACAACACCGGATACGAAGAGGTGATGGGGAGACAGGGACTAGGCTCGGAGATGAGTGAGAACGGGGAGAGGTTTGTAGACTTTTGTGCTCTAAACCGACTTGTCATTGGAGGCAGCATCTTCCCACACAGAAGAATACACAAAGCAACTTGGGTCTCACCTGACCATACAACAGAGAACCAAATAGACCATATCTGCATTAGCAAGAAATTTAGAAGATCCCTTCAAGATGTTCGAGTGAGGAGGGGAGCAGATGTCGCCTCAGACCACCATCTGCTTACCTTAAGAATGAAGCTCAAGCTAAAGAAAAGCCGCACAGAGACAACAAGAAGACAGCGCTATAATGTAGGCCTCCTGAGAGAAACTGGAGTTAGAGAAGAGTTCAAACTGGTGCTGTCCAACCGGTTTCAAGCGCTACAGGAGCTAGTAAATGAAGAGGAGGCGGTCACCACAGAGCAGCAGTGGAAGGCAGTTAGAGAGGCGCTGAACTCAACCTGCAAAGACACCGTAGGGTTCAGGAAACACCACCACAAGGACTGGCTGTCGGCACAGACCTTGAAGAAGATAGAAGCGAGGAAGCAGAAGAAAGCAGCGGTCAACAACAGTCGCACGAGAGCAGCCAAAGTAAGGGCACAGGGGGAATACTCGGAAGCCAACCGCGAGGTGAAGAGGAGTATCAGGGCAGACAAGAGGGCCTACACAGACAGCCTGGCAGCAGAGGCAGAAAAGGCAGCAGGCAGCGGCAACATGAAACAGCTCTACGACATTACCAGAAGATTGTCGGGTAAGTATGATTGTTTGATTGTACATTGCTTAACGTCCCGACAGCAACAAGGCTTTCTCAGGACGTGCCTGCACTGCTTGTGAAAAAAAAACAACCAACTAAACAGAACATTGAATGTATGTCGCCAGCCGGTCAAACACATTAAATAAACCTAACACATGGGGCCTAAATAAAGCTAAGACCATTTAGCAACACACATCCAATATCAAGAGCTACAGGCAGTGCAGACAGTAGGGAGAGTTTAAAAAAGGCAAATACGTCGGGTAAGTATGGCCATACAGAAAGACCAGTAAAAGACAAAGAAGGCAAGCCTATTGCAGACAGAGCAGACCAACTCGACAGATGGGCCGAGTATTTTGAAGAGTTACTGAACAGACCTAGCCCACCCGACCCCCCCCCCCCCCCCCCCGACATCCAGCCGGCAGAGACCGACCTACCCATCAGCTGTGACAGACCCAGCCGGGAAGAGATCAGAAAAGCAGTGGCATTTTTTAAGAATGGCAAAGCAGCAGGGCCAGATGGCATCCCAGCGGAGTCTCTGAAAGCAGACCTAGAGACAACAGTTGAGATGCTGTACCCACTGTTTGGAAAGATCTGGGAAGAGGAGGTGATGCCAGCTGACTGGAAGGAGGGGTACCTAATCAAGCTTCCCAAGAAAGGCGACCTCAGCAAGTGTTCCAACTACAGAGGAATCACCTTGCTGTCAGTACCAGGAAAGGTCTTCAACAGGATCATCCTAGAGAGAATGAAGAGCTCCGTTGACCCCCAGCTGAGAGACCAGCAAGCAGGATTCAGGAAGAACCGATCATGTACAGACCAGATCGCCACTCTCCGCATCATCGTGGAACAGTCTCTGGAGTGGAGCTCCCCGCTGTACGTCAACTTTGTGGATTATGAGAAAGCATTTGACAGCGTGGACCGAGAGACTCTGTGGAAACTCCTACGACACTACGGTGTACCCACAAAGCTCGTCCGCCTGATCAAGAGCAGCTACGATGGCATGACATGTCGCGTGATCCACGAAGGGCAGTTCACCAGAGAGCTCCAGGTCAGAACTGGTGTCAGGCAGGGGTGTCTGCTGTCTCCGTTCCTCTTCCTACTGGCCATAGACTGGGTCATGAAGATGACCACAGAGCACAGACGAAGTGGAGTACAGTGGACACTGTGGACACAGCTTGACGACCTCGATTTTGCAGACGACTTGGCATTACTGTCCCACACTCATCAACAAATGCAGGACAAGACCACGAGGCTTGCTGACATCTCGTCCCAAGTGGGCCTCACCATTCACAAACAGAAAACAAAGACAATGAGGCTGAACGCAACCAGGGAAGAACCAGTCTTGCTTGCTGGCACCCCGTTGGAGGAGGTGGAGTCCTTCACCTATCTCGGGAGCATCATAGACAAAAAAGGCGGCACTGATGCAGATGTCAGAGCACGAATCGGTAAAGCCAGAGCAGCCTTTCTCCAGTTGAAAAAAGTGTGGAGTTCCAGAGAGCTGTCACAACACACCAAAGTCCGGATTTTCAACTCCAATGTAAAAGCAGTTCTCCTATATGGAGCAGAGACATGGAGATTGACAAAAACCACAGTCAACAGAGTACAGACCTTCATGAACAGTTGCCTTAGAAGAATTTTGAAAATCCACTGGCCAGAGAAGATCAGCAACGTCAGACTCTGGGAGAGAACAGAGCAGATAACAGCAGAGAATGAAATTGGGCGAAGAAGATGGGGATGGATCGGTCACAGTCTGAGAAAGCCAGCTTCCAGTATCACTAGGCAGGCATTGTCATGGAACCCCCAGGGAAAGAGGAAAAGAGGTAGGCCGAGAAACTCCTGGCGTCGAGACCTCCAAGCAGACATCAAGAGACTGGGAACCACCTGGAGTAGAATCGAAGGAGAAGCACAGGACAGGAGTTGCTGGAGGTCTCTCGTCGACGGCCTATACCCGGGTAGGGGTGACAGGCGTAAGTAAGTAAGTTATGACTGTGATGCCACTGTAATGCACTAATAAGCAATGAGGTCGCTGTGATGACACCGCACCACGTCAGGGTCAACTGACCAATATAGGTTACCCATAAAGCAGAGCAGCTCCTTGAGTCCGAAATAGCTCAGACGGTCAAACGTCGGAGCAGGAGAGCGAAGGGAATCACCGGGTAGTAGGTTCGAGTCTCCGTCCCGGTATCGCAATCCAGGGAAAAAAAAGACGCGCTTGTTCCATAGCATGTCCGTTTAAGGGTCCTGGTAAATCAAGGTGGCACAGTTGCAGTGCGCCTGAATTGATCAGTGTTCAGGTCGTACTCCATGGGTAATAGATTTCCCTGTCCCCCATAACCCGCCCGTTAGGGCCGTCCATTATCACTTCGGTGCCGTGGACGTTAAAACCCGAACTAAACAGAGCAGCTCCTGCATTGCACGGACTCCATACATTCAATGGATTCACACAACCCGCTCCATCTCTGCAAGAGGCGTATATTCTCATGAACCCTCTGCATCCGCAGGGGCGCATGAGAATATACGACTCTTGCTCGCACGCATTTACCTCATTGACCATGAGAAGTCAAAGGTAGTGCCTAATTTTCTTGGCGGCTGGAAACACCTCTGTCGGCAGCCGACTGGCAAAACTTTTACATCGTACAACATACAAATTCGGATTCGTGTGCTGCCCTACGATTTTGGGCTCCATGGCTACGACCCTAAGGCCCCAAATCACAGACCTAGCATACATTACAAACTTGACAGTGATCAACGGAACCGAAAGAACAAAAGTAATGTTGTTGCCGACTCCACATCAGCTACTCACTCTGAGATCTATATCTGGCATGGACTGAGGATTCGCTGACGAAGAAAATGCGCTGGCCTGTGATTTTGGGCCTTAAGGCCCAAAAATCACAGGCCAGCCCATAACCACACAATCAGTCCGGTTCACTAAGGTCAAATCACTCAAGTGCCAAAAGATTGACAGTACATGTATTACCAGTGCCAGTTTCAGTCTATCTAACCCGGCCTTGCACGTGCCAATTTGGTTTTTTTTTTTTTTTTTTTTTTTTTTTTTTGCACGCGCTCGGCACGCGAACCGGGCGGCGTCGCGAGACATTCTCGGGTTTTACAAGCAAGTGCTGAAGCATGGAAAACTAGTAACACACAAAGGATATAGGTGGTTAGGCAAAGCCCGTAAAGTATGCGCGAGGTTAACGACCATAATTATTGCCATTGGAGCACTTCTTAGAAACGTGAGGCCTGGAGGTGTCACACGCAGGCAGGCGATGTTTCCAGGCTGAACACCATTGTAAGATTTAAATGGGCGAGACGTCTACAATGGAATACTCGAAAGCCGAATCTTTTACCTAAGTATTGGTACGCATTCTTCTGCGAACTAGAGCCATCTGCAAGAGACATAGATCCTCATGTGCCCCCGCATCTGCGGGGGCACATGAGGATCTATGCCCTCTTGAACGCTGTGTTCTTGGGGTCGGGGGAGGTGGAGGGATCCTAGTCATGACGTTTGTGTTGGTACCTTGTCTTGCTACTGTAGTACTTTTCACTAGCGCGATTTCCATACAGGTGCATCGGCCTGGCTCTAACGCAAAAAGTCATCGGGCCCACCTCTGCCCTCAGTGCGCGTGCCGACAGCGGCCGACATGGGCCCGAGGACCTTTAGCTCACTGGGTGAGGAGCGTGACAAAAGCTTCTACCTGCCTCTTCACCTGTTGTAAAGGAGGGGCGGGCTTCACTTCTCCGGTAGCCGGTGTTTATGTTTTTACACGGGTTGAAGCTGGTGCTTAACTTTAGTCCTCGTGTGTGTGATGTGTGTGTGTGTGTGTGTGTGTGTGTGTGTGTGTGTGTGTGTGTGTGTGTATGACCCAGTTAGCAACATGATTAGGGATATGGGCTATTATCCGCTTCAAGTACACTTCTACTAGTCCTCAAAATAAGATGTTCCATCGTTCGCGCCGCTTTCATCTTTATCATCAGACATCCCAGGCTCATGCCCTACTGATACCCCCCTCCTCGAGTAATGCCCCCTCTCATTATCAACCCAACCACCCCACCCCCTTCGACGTCTCCTCAGAAACCACTCCTGGCCCCACCGTTTTATCATTGCTCATATTTATTTCTTTAACTCTATATTTTTTAATAGAAGACACGGCCGTGGCAATTTATTATACCCTGTACAAACGTGTTTTACCTTGTTCAGTTCAGCTAAGCCATGGACTCTGCACGATAATTATGCAAAAGCTGTGAAAAGGAACTACCTGCTGTGAACTGCCCCCAAATCAACACAAAACTGGCTTTTATTCCGTCGCGGCGCAAAGTTGCTAAACTGCAGACGCTTGTTACATTCATGCAAGCAAAGACGTGTCACGTAACCCATTTAGCCTCGACGCACTCCAGCAGAAGATGGATCGACCATGATAATTGCAAGGTAGTGTCAGATTAGCTTGGCGCCGCATGGCGCCAAGCTAATCTGGCACTACCCTGGAATTATCACTGATGGTCGGTCCATCGCCTGCAACTGGTACATGGTCGTTAGGTGACACCTCCAAGACTTGAAAATGCGGCCGTGGGGTTAAAGGGGTTAACATGAAAGGAGGACGCGTGCTGGCAAATTATGACCAGAAGGCGGCTCCTAAAGCCAATTACGGCTGCAATTATGATTTTTTTTTTTTTTTTTTTTTTTTTTAACCGCCGTGAGATAGCCGCAGTCGCCTGCTCGGCTTTAAACCCTAATAACTAACAACAGTAATGATATAATGTGCTAGTCTGTGATTTTGGAGCTTACTGCTTCCAGCCGTGAGGTCCAAAACCACGGACCAGCGCATCTTTTTGACGGGCTGTATGCATCGCGGAAGCCACCTGTCGGTATGCGCTCAGTTTGAGAAATTCAGTTCAACCTGTATATATATATATTTTTTCTTTCTATTTTCTCTCTCTTTTGTGTCACGGAGGAGGCTTGTTTCGGCTTTCATTCCTCCAGCGAACGCCGGATCCCATCTGCAAGAGGCATAGATCCTCATGAGCCCTCGCATCCGCGAGGGCTCATGAGGACCTATACCTCTTGTAGGTTTATTTAGATCCGGTTGTTTTTCTCTGGTAATACAGGTAATTTATTACAGGGTGAAGTGATGAAGGGTGACGATTTCGCGGGAATTTGTTGGTGTTCTCAGGCATATGGCACTCGGGGGGGGGGGGGGGGAGGGGGGGAGGGGGGGGGGGTAACGTACTGAAAATTGGGCATCTCTTTTGGCGGGTAATCGGTTACGTTTTCAAGTTACCAAAGTGGTATTTTGCCATCTGGCATGCTGGCAAATGTAATGAGACCTCCACCCCTCCCCCATACTCACCCACTAGTGCCCACGCCCAGACCATTAACAAATTATAAGGTGTCGTCACTCTTGCTAAGTTTAAATCGACCTCAGTAGTTCAGGCATATCTCCTTTGTAAATTATGTTTTAGTATTCCAAATACTACTTACGGCGCAGCGGCTCCAGAGTCTTTGGCGTGTCTTACAGTAATGATAGACAAATTGGGCCGACTTCAATTAACCCATTTAACCCCACGGTTCGCTGAATCACCCAAATTTGGAAGAGTCGCCTAACAACTATGTACCACTTGCAGGAGATGGATCGACCATGATAATTCAAGGGCAGTGCCAGATTAGCTTGGCGCCTAATGGCGGGGTCGCCTAACAACTATGTACCACTCGCAGGAGATGGATCGACCATGATAATTCAAGGGCAGTGCCAGATTAGATTGGCGCCGACAGGCGCCAAGCTAATCTGGCACTGCCCCTGAATTATCATGGTCGAGCCATCTCCTGCTGTAGGGCGTTGGGGGGTAAATGGGTTACTGAAGACGTTTTATTGTAGTGAAATGAAAGATTTTCTCCTTCGTACATAGAAAAGTTCACTTCGTTCCGTTCAAAAGGCAGTGGAGAACCTATGGTACGCGAGTACCTAGGCCTACTCGCATGCTTTCTCTTTTCGAGATAATAAAGTACTCTTATTCTTATTCTTATTCGCAGGGTCACCCTGGTCATTCCCTACAGGGCGGGGTTTCCCCTCTATTCTGGGGCACGTGTTTCTGTCTACCCTTGGTCCATTCACCTGTATTTTCCTTTTTTAAACTCTCCCTTCTGTCTGCGCTGTCTGTAGCTCTTGATATTGGATGTGTGTTGCTAAATGGTCTTAGCTTTATTAAGCGTATTAGACCGGCTGGCGACACACATTCAATATTCTGTTAATTTTCTTTTTTCACAAGCAGTGCAGGCACGTCCTGAGAAAGTCTTGTTCCTGTCGGGACGTTAAGCAATGTACAACTACTTATTCTTATTCTTATGATTGTAAAAAGAAGGGTAGAAAAGCTGCGGCAAGACAACATTGATAACCCCGTTGTAAAGGCAAATTTTAGCAACCAAAGCCCGCCAGGGAGCAGATCGCTTCATTTCAGTCCCATTCCATCGAAGACAAAATGTCCATTTCTAACCTACAGAATGAGACAAGTAAATGTGATGAGCGCAAATGATAACGGCCGCGATGGCCACGACGACGATGATGTGAACTCATTTCGTCCCGACGCCCAACAGCAGGAGTTAGATCGACCGTGATAATTCAAGGGTAGTTCCAGATTAGCTTGGCGCCGGATGGCGCCAAGCT
This sequence comes from Semisulcospira habei, assembly GCA_036245525.1. Lineage (NCBI taxonomy): Eukaryota > Metazoa > Mollusca > Gastropoda > Semisulcospiridae > Semisulcospira > Semisulcospira habei. The sequence goes on from BTPG01000005.1 coordinate 207,284,646, forward strand.
AATCTGGCACTGCCCTTGATTTATCATGGTCAGTCCATCTCCTGCAACTGGGTACATGGTTAGGTGACATCTCCAATGCGGACACGGGGTTAAATGAGTTAATCAGTTATGACAGCGACGTTGATAACGACAAGCCATTATTGTGTTTCTTGCGATATCGCGTGTTTGTCCGGGCTTTTAACCCACTTCAGTCAGTTTTATCGGGCGCGCAACGGCAACGCCACAGTTGTCCAGTTTTTCTGTCAGAAAAGACCAGTTTAACAAAGGAAAGAAAGAAAGTGGTTTTGCTACTGTGCATTAGTACTACCAGCTGATCACATCAACGGTCAGGCAGGGCGACAAACTGCTCAATCCAGGGGGAAAAGACGGGGTTTGTTCAGCAGCATGTCCGTTGAAAGGTCCTGGTAAATCAAAGTGGCACAGTTGCAGTGCGCCTGAATTGATCAGTGTTCAGGTCGTATTCCATGGGCGATAGATTTCCTTGACCCCCATAACCCGCCCGCCAGGGCCGTCCATTATCACTTCGGTACCGTGGACGTTAAACCCCGAACTAACCAACCAACTAACCAACCACCGTGGGCATAGACATACACAGGACTAGCAAGAGACACAAATCCTCATGAGCCCCCGCGACAGCGGGGGCTCATGAGGATTTATGTCTCTTGCAGATGGATAGCTTTCGCCTTGCTCGGCAGTTAAGGGGTTAAAAACCCCCTCTTTTTCAGTTTTAGTCTTTCCCTGTTTTTTGGAGATCGTTTCAGCACTTCAGACGGAGGGGTAAGAGGGTTGGGGGGTGGGGGGGGGGGGGGGGGGGGTGGGTGGGTGGGAGGTGGGGAGGGGTGGGGGGGGTGGGGGGGAACTCAACCTACTGACTGAGTTGGACGGAGTGTTTTTGTTTGGATTTTCCTGCCGGCGTCCTCACAAGGCACCGAACAGCTGCCTGCACACCCCAAACAGACAAGTTGCACGACACACACGCAGTCCAGCCCATCTCCAAAATGCACAGATTCTCATGAGCCCCTGCGACAGCAGGGTCTCATGAGAATCTATGCTTTTTGCAGATATGTTAATAGAGTGAGTAGAACGTGTCTGTTTGGGTGTGCGGACCCGCGAAGTTCGGGGCCTCAAATTACCCCTGTGGTATCTCCGAGAAGGAGAACGATGACAAAGTCCGTTTGCGTGTCCTCAGCGCGACCGGGGCCGCCTGTTTTTCACCTGCCGGATGGGTCGGAGTTGAGCCCAGGCGAGCTGGAGCGAAGCGAGCACGGCCGGCCCCGAGGGCAAAACGCAAAAGTTTACTGTGAGCAAGGACACGTTCCTAGCTTCACGATGATAAACGAAAGTACTCAGTCGTAAGCTAAAACAACTAATGCATTATTGATATGTCATCAGACTTAGTCCCAGTCAAAGACAATTGATGCAAGAGGGCACATATCACAGGACCGCCGTGAGATGGCCTTAGCCGCCTGCTCGACGTTAAGCCCAAATAACTAACTATCTAACATATCATAAGAACATAACGGAGAAAACATGTTGGTGGCACTTCACGCTTTCAGCACCAACACAGCACAGCAAGATATGGGTCGGCCATAATAGTTCAAGGGTGGTGCCAGGATAGCTTGGCGCATACAGGCGCCAAGCTATTCTGGCACCACCCTTGAACTATCATGGTCGATCTGGGACTCCTGAATTGCAATGCAGTCCTGAGAGGACAACTCCAAAGTGGGGGCAGGGGATCTAACTGTTTGTCTGTCCAGCGCGGACTGAGTAATATTCCCCTTGGTTTGTGTACAACTCCAAAATGAGCGTATTTCGTAATCGGTTAAAAACATGACATTTCTTTCTCTGCTATGTAGTACTCGTGTACCGTATAGTTTCCGTGTGTGATGTGTTTAGCCCGTTCAATGCCGAGAGGAAATCGGAAGACCACCCAACAGCAGGCGATATAGATCATCAAGAGCAGCCGCAGTCGCGTGGGCTCATGAGGATCTATGACTCTTGCTGATACCACTGACTTTGAATCCACGTTCCTGGGA
>BTPG01000005.1:207291681-207431681 GCA_036245525.1 Semisulcospira habei
AAAGTAAAAGACACAGATTCGGCAAGAGGCATAGATCCTCATGAGCCCCCGCGAATGCGGGGGCTCATGAGGATCCATGCCTCTTGCAGGCGCATCAGTCGGGTGAACGAACGCACGGCGTAGAATTGCGATGTGCCCTTGAGCAGTGCGCTAACTGGGACAGGCCATTGACAGACGACGGACACTGCTGGCGGAATTAGACAGGTATGTATAAGGGGAGAGGCTGAATGGGCTTAAGGGCATGCGAAAAATTAGCGGCAGTGAATGAATGACTTTCCAATTTCGATAATTTCCTGTGGGCTGTGATTTTGTTTTTATGACGGGTCTGTTAGTGGTTTTGTCCAAACTTCCATTCAAACACGACGTGGGTGTTACGCCATTTTGGCTTGACCAAAGGGAACAAACTCTATGGGTTTTTTTAGCTTAAAAAAACAATTCATTATGACCAAAATGTTGACAGACCACAGCTTACTAAATCCATATTTTTATGCGACCAAAATGTTACGGCAGCTCGTATTTTCTGTGTGTTTGGGTAAAATTGTGTGTTAGCTCTTAGATTTCTTTGTGTATCAGCGCTTAAAGCTAATTTTAGAATATATCTATCTATCTATCATCTATCTATCTATCTATCTATCTATCTATCTATCTATCTATCTATCTATCTATCTATCTATCTATCTATCTATCTATCTATCTATATCTATCTATCTATCGATCTATCTATCTATCTATCTATCTATCTATCTATCTATCTATCTATCTATCTATAATCCCGTAGTCATGCCGACCGTTGGGGCACCACTGATGACTTGGCAACCCTCCATTCCTCTCTGTTCTCTGCCATTCTTAGCGTATCGCCCAGCCTCGTCCTGTCCACTCTGAGATATTGTCCTCCCATCTTTTCCTCTGTCTTCCTCTCCTTCGTCCTCCTTGCACAGTGCCTTGCAGGATTGTTTTAGCAAGCCCTGCTGAACGCATGACATGCCCATACCACTTCAGTTTGCGTTTTTTTCATAATGGCTAATAGGTCTTCATAGGGCCCGATGGCTTGCCTGATTCTGCTTCCCACTTCCTCGTTCGTGATGTGATCTCTGTATGAAATGCAAAGCAGCCTTCGAAAACATCTCATTTCAGTGGCTTGTATCCTCCTTTCAAGGTCTGCTGTGAGGGTTCATGACTAACAGGCATACAAGCACACTGAGATGACTAAGGAGCGCATTGATCAGTCTGATCTTGGAGCAGAGTGTGATGTTTTTGTCCTTCCATAATTATGGTCTTCAATCTTGTCAGTGCTGTTGTTGTCTGCGCAATCCTGGACAGTATTTCTGGTTTTGATCCCTCATCTGTCACAATGGCTCCTAAGTATTTGATTTTATTAACTGTTTCCAGTTTTTGGCTTCCAATCATGACGTCAGTGCCAGTGCCACTGGTGTTATTTGTCATCAGTTTGGTCTTCTCTGCACTGATTTCCATCCCATACACAATGGCTGTACTGTCCAGCTTTTCCACGAGCTGAGCTATCTCCTTCTCTGTTCCTGCAAGGCCATCAATGTCGTCCGCAAAGCGCAAGTTCGTGATTGTTCTGCCTTCATGATCTTTCAGAGCGTCTGTCATGATTCTTTCCAGGAAGATGTTGAAAAGAGTAGGTGAGAGCAAGCAGCCTTGTCTGACTCCGACTGTAGTCCTAAACCAGTTTCCTATTTTGCCGTTGAAGCAGACTGCGCTAGTGGCCTTGTTGTAAAGGTTTGCTATGACTTTGATCAGGTTGGCATTAATGTTGTATAGCTTCATGGTGGACCAAAGGGCTGCATGCCACACCTGTCAAACGCTTTCTTAAAATCCACAAAGACATGATAGAGGTCTTGCTGGTGCTGGAGGTACCTCTCACATAGAACTCTCAGGTTGAAGATCTGCTCAGTTGTGCTGCGCCCTGGTCTGAAGCCTGCCTGTTCCTCAGCTATGATTTCCTCTGCCTGTGGCTACAGCCTGTTCAGTAGGATCTTTAACATGACTTTGCTTGGGTGGTATATAAGACTGATCGTGCGATAATTCTGGCATTGATGTAGGTTGCCTTTTTCGGGGAGAGTTATTATAAGTGATTGGGTCCATGGTGTGGGCCAATCCCCCTGTGACTGCCAGATCTTATTGCAGATTGTTAGTAAGGCGCTTATCATGTCTTCTCCCCCTTCTTGGACTAGTTCTGCAGGAATGTTGTCTGCTCCTACTGCCTTCCCTTTTTTTCAGCGACTTCACTGCAGCCTCTACTTCTTCTCGGAGGATGGGATAGTTGCCATTATTGGTCACGAGTGGGTTGACAAGTATGCCTGGGTCCCCTGTAGCTCGGTGGTTGTACAAATCTGAGCAGTACTCTGTCCATCTCTTCAGTATGTCTTGGTCTTCCGTAAGACTGTTCCCTTCACTATCTTGAATGATCGAGGAACGTCCTTGTTTTACACTGGTCAGGTCTTTCACCAGCCGGTATGCTTTTTTGCTATTATTTTTGTTCAGATTTTCTTCTGCGTGTTTACACTGATCTTCAATCCACTTATTCTTTGCCTTTTTCATGCTTTTCTTGATATCCTGGTTAATTCCCCTGTATTGTTTAGCTCCTTCTACCTCTGATTTCTTTTTCTTTTAGAATAAGCACTTACAAAATCTCCATTATTATAATTATTATTTATTAACCCTTCCAGCTGCAAGGTCCAATTTCTCAAATTTTGGAGGTGTTGCCTAATGACTATGTACCAGTTGCAGGAGATGGATTGACCATGACAATTCATGGGTAGTGCCAGATTAGCTTGGCGCCTTCAGGCGCCAAGCTAATCTGACACTACCCTTGAATTATCATGGTCAATCCATCGCCTGCTGTAGGGACTCGGGGCTAAATGGGTTAATCTGGCCTTAATATTGTGTTTCTCTATCCTTAGTGCTGTACGATGGCCAACTGAGTGTATGACATGATGAATGCATGTGCAGCCCTAGAAGTGAGGATTTATTTTACTGTCGCCATGTCACACAAAAATCCTTGTAACGTTTACTTGGTGAATAAATGTCTATGTCTATGTCTAACTGCACATACGTCAGTCAGTCTTGTACCGCTGGCCACCGGTAGCCTACCAGCGTGCTGATCGACCATGTCCGCATGCCAGAGGTCAGGGTCAGTGGTGTCAGATCCTTATTTTGGTGTCAGTAGTGTCAGGCTTAGTGCGGAGTTAATTTCCAAGGACATTGACCGCTCGTTCCCATCTTGTTGCGGCGACCCGGGCGGCACAGCGGCGGCCATCATCAGCCATGCGGCAATGTTTGACAGGAGTGTTCCATCACTTGTGTGTCTGTGTGGCTTGGTGCATTCTACGCACGAGTCTGCGAGTGTGTCCGGTCGTCAGTACCAGGGGCCGCCGGTGACCGTCTGCTTGTCCGCATACGGGCATATCAAACATGGCGGCCATAGGTCACGTGCAGCCCGTGTTTGCGGACGTGCCTCGTTGAAAACTGACGCCCGCCCTGGCTTTAGAAATACGGAACTATGGAAACTTGACAGTGTGGTGCTTGGGATGCTTGCAGATCCGTTGAATCAACGTCTGCAAACACGACGCAGCAACTGATCCATACTGACGGGTTACCTCCCTCGACATAAAGGGAGGTAACCCGTATGCATCAGTTACTGCGTCGTGTTTGCAGATAACAGGTCTCCACGCATTTCAAGCGGGCACCACACTGCCACGTTTCCACATGCATCAGTTACTGTGTGGGGAAGTAACCAACGCGTGGAACGACGGGTGAGGGGTGGGATGGTGCTGTTACTTCATTTCCAATAAGATCCATGAACGATTGAATGGCGTCACAGTAATCGGATGGAGAGAGAGAGAGATGGTGGCTGGCTGCTTTGTTTATATAGTGTTAATCTTTCACTGCCGGTAGTCGCGGCTGTCTGTGTTTTTGGCGGAAATAATAAACTGAACGTAATAATCCCCAGCCGTTAAAATAACATGGATAAAGTGTGGTTTCAGCAAGAGGCATAGATCCTCATGAGCCCCCGCAACTGCGGGGGCTCATGAGGATCTATGCCTCTTGCAGCTGGGTGGTGTTGGAAAATTCTCGACAGTGAGCGGGTTAATGGTCGATATTCTCAAAATGTTTATTATTATTTAAAAGTAGAGGAAGTATTTTTGAAATTTTTACCGGTTCGAATCGGCTCCGGGTGAGAGACTGGAAGCCGCTATATATACAACATTGCTTTCAAAATACTATCAAAGTCAGTAATATCCCGGGAAGCGAAGGTCCTCGGGCCCACGACTGTGCGCGGGCCCACTGCGGCCGTCGTGGGCCCGAGGACTTTTCACTACTGGGGATCAAAATAGTTGTAAACACGACAACATGTTTCAGCTTTGTGTGTGTGTGTGTGTGTGTGTGTGTGTGTGTGTGTGTGTGTGTGTGTGTGTGTGTGTGTGTGTGTGTGTGTGTGTGTGTTGTTTCAGCTTTCATTAACAGTATGCCGAACGCAAAACTGTTTTCAAACTTCGGTTTTGCTCTAATTTTCTCTTCTGCCTTTTCCAGGCGTGCCTGCCATTGTTCCACACGCATGTTACCCGTCATAAATTTCGAGCGTATTCCATGATTGTGACATAGGACTGGTATGTGTGTAATATTGTGTTTCATGATCTATCTTAGTGCTGTATACAGGACAATCGCCAACTGAGAGTGTTTGACATGATGAATGCATGGGCAGCAAGTGAGGATGTATTTTACTGTCGCCATGTCACACAAAAATCGTTGTAACGTTTTACTTGGTGAATAAATGTCTTATGTCTTATGTCTTAAATGTGCATGATGACGATAAGAAGATCAAGTTATTGCGATTTTGGAAATAAATAAATAAATAAATAGAATGAGTGCGGGGGGGGGGGGGGGGGGGGGGGGGGGGAGGTGTTGGTTCCTGTTTTCGCCACAAAGTTTCTTTCACAGCGTCAAATGACGTAACGCTGGTTATTCACAGGCCGTACACCCACGCACCGTGGAAACAGGCCGCCATCTCCAGTGATCGACTGACACAGTGACTCCCGCACTTGCCCCAAAAAGGATCCCGGCGCCACGTTCACTGTCTCTTACAAGAAAAACCAGCCCATCTGCAAGATGCATAGATCCTCATACGCCCTTGCAATCGCAGGGGCTCATGAGGATCTATGCTGCTTGCAGCATTGATCAAAACTGTCTCTTTTTCATTTACGTCTATGTTCTCGAAAAAAGGAGGTCGTCAAAGAACATGGTGCCAGTCCGACGCTCTCATAGAAAAAAATCCTGTCAGCAAGAAGCATAGATCCTCATGGGCCACTGCAGCTACAGGGGCCTCATGAGAATCTATGCCTCTTGCATAGGACGGAAGTGTTTCTGTGTTCGCGAAATGACGGAGGTCCCCAGGAATGCGTTGCCAGACAGAGACGAAAAGAATGGGTTTTGCACGCGAAACCGGATACCACAGCCTGCAACTGCAATAAGTCTACACCAGCGCCGCTTCCACTGTTTCTGCCACTGGTAGAGCTGATGCACATGGGCTATGCCAGCGTTTGCCGACCAGTTAACCCTTTTAGCGCCAACACCCTACAGCAGGAGATTGATTGACCATGATAATTCAAGGGTAGTGCCAGATTAGCTTGGCGCCTGAAGGCGCCAAGCTAATCTGGCCATAACCTTGAATTATCATGGTCAATCCCGCATCTCCTGCAAGTGTTACGTAGTCGTTAAGTAACACTTCCAAAAATCGGGAAATGCGCCCATGGCGCTAGAAAGGGTTAACCTTTGGCAGTTTTGGTGACACTCCCTGTCAAGCAACCTGCCAGGCTCCGCTTGGGTGACTACCTAGAACACAGCCGTGGTTCTCGCCCCTGAAGTCAGGTCAAAAATCGCTTGATCGTGTCAGATCGCTTTTTGAGACAATGATCCGCAATTTCTGCACATGATATGTGCAACAGCTTACACCTTTGGGTATTGTAATACTCTATCTCTAAGTACCGAGCTTTGGTTAACCTTGATAACTACACGAGTAGTTGGAGAAAATTTCCAGAGAGCGTGGGCGATAGCCCGGTTACTCGATTGGATAGTCTCTCTGGAAGGAAGTATTATGACCATAACGGGAGGGTATATATACCCGTTCCCTCCAAGAATTCCCGCTTTTTGTAATACTCGCCATACCGAAAGGATGTCGGATAACCGAGAGCAAGACCGGTCCAGCGAGCCTGGCACCGGCCCAGCCAACCTGATCCCTAACCAACAACTGCAAGAATTGGCAACTCTGATGATTTCGCAACTTTCACCGCTGCTGACACCCGTCTCAACGCAACGTCCGCATTCAGAAACTTACGGTAAGTTGCTTTGCGTTTTCCAGGCTCGGTTCTTTGTACCCCCTGAGTAAACGCCTGCAGCCTCGACCCCCGCCTCTTTGGCCGTGTCGCTGGCGTAAGTCAGACCTCGTGGAACTACAGTCGTGCTATGACACCCCTCCGTGTTCGGATGTTGTCATTTGCCGGCATTGTTTCAAGTGCTTCATGGTTCTACCTTTGACTTTTGTCGGCAGCGCCCTACGCTACAGGATACCGGGCCTCGTACCCCCCACCGGTGCCGTCCTCCGACCCTGGGGATTTTCCGATACCAATGTCAGTCCCGGCCAATCCAAGCCTGCCTCCGGCCCCCTACCGCGCGGCGCCAGGCCTCGCACCCCTCGCGCGCCAACCACTGCGGCCGCTCTACAGCCCGCAACCTCCTCTTTTCGAGGTACCTGAGCACTCTCCCACGGCAGCGTACACATCCCCGCGCTCCTCAGGTGAGGGGTCTCACTATGAGGATATAAGTGATTCCGAGACGGGGGACACGGTGACACAGGTACCAGAGGTCAACCCCTTCGCAACAATTCCGGCTCTACAGGAATTCCACCTGAGCGGTTTCAAGGTCGCCCTCAGCCAACAACGGCCGCATCGCGAGCCTCCACAAACGGCTAAAGACCTGTGGTTTCATGCACGGGCCTTGGACAAACCAGGTGCCTGGAAAGAGGTCAAGGCCAGCAGGGTGATTAAATCTTATACCGGCCATAGCGATGCAGCAATGTTCGCCGCCCAGAGCCGTCCGACCTTCTTCCCTCTACCTGAGGCGGATGAAAGAAGGGAAGAGCAGCTGTCCTCATTACAAAATTGCATCGGGGCAGCGGCCCATGCCATCTGCCTTGCCATGAATACTGTCAACGATTGTGTATCCCGCCTACCTACTGCCGAAGCGGCCAGCGACTCGGAGATACCAGCAGTGAGAGACTCGTTGTGCCAGGAAGTAGGCACTTACCTGGGCCACGCCCTGCGTATCCTAGCCGCTGAGTCAAACGGCATATGCAAGGAGAGGCGGCAACTCTGCGTCAACGCCCTGCTCGACAAACAAACCAAGGCGTCTTTGATCGCCCTGCAACCGTCCGCCTCCCATCTGTTCAAGGGAAATCTGGAGGCCATGGCACACGATATCAAGCTCCGGATGGAGCTAAAAAGTGCCTTCAAACATCACCGGCCAATGAGAAGGTTCCGCGACCAGGCCCACAAGCGCCGATTTAGCGGAGAGGAACGAAAAGTCCCGCCGACTGCGGACTCTTCGACCCCCCCTAAACGTCCCTTTCCAGAGGCGCCCTCCCCTCCCACTCAGCAGTTTCGTCGACCCGACTATCGACCCGACTATCGACGACAACCCGGACAGGGAGGGCGCGGCCGTCCATTCAGTTTCAAAACCAACAAGAAGGCGTGACTGCGACAGGCTAGCAGGCCGCCTGGCAAACCACTTGGCCAGTTGGCGTACCCTTACGGATTCGAAATTTGTACTAGGAGCCGTTCAAGGGTACCTTATAGAGTTCAACACGAAACCCCCCCTGGTACGACCAACTCGGGCAACAGAAACTCACCTGTCAAATCCCAAAGCCAATCTTATGGACTTAGAAGTAAAGGCCCTGTTACGCAAGGGAGCTATAGAGAGAGCACCCAGAACCCGCGGCTTCTACAGCCGAATGTTTCTGGTTCCGAAGAAAAACGGCTCCCAGAGACCCGTCATCAACCTCCGGCCTCTAAACCAGTACGTCAGTGCCACCCCCTTCTCCATGACTACCATCAAGGACGTGTTCCAGTCGCTGCAAAGGAGAGATTACGCAGTTTCTATCGACTTGAAGGACGCCTATTTTCACGTACCGGTAAACCAACGTCACCGGCGCTTTCTACGCTTCATCTGGCGCAGGAAATGCTATCAGTTTCGGTGCCTTCCCTTTGGCCTGGCCACCAGCCCTCGTGTGTTTACAAGAGTGACAAGACCTATTATGCACACCCTTCGCTCCAGGGGCATTCGGATTCTATTTTACCTGGACGATATTTTGATTCTTGCGTCCAGCAGACACTTGGCCCTACGCCACTCAAGACAGGTGATGTCCCTCCTCCGCAGCCTGGGCTTCAGCGTCAATCACGACAAATCCGAGTTGTCACCCAGTCAGGAATTCACTTACCTGGGCTTGGACTGGTCGAGTCGGGACCTGTCTGTCAAACTCCCCCTAGACAAGGTGGAGGATATACGACGACTGGCAGCTGTGGCACTACAAAAGAAAACAGTCACCTGCCGTACCCTCCTGACCCTCTTAGGGAAGATGACCTTCGCCGCTTACGCAACCTCACTGGCCCGGCTGCATACCAGGCAACTTCAAGCGGCACTGAGAGCGGTTTACAAGCAGCCCTCCCATTTGCACCTGTCAGTGACCTTCAATCAGCGCGCAGAGAAGGACCTACAGTTCTGGAGAAACCTACGGCCCTCCCCCCGCCCCCTCCGCAACTCGCAGCCCGACCTGATTATGGCCACGGACGCCAGCAAAAGAGGGTGGGGGGGGCAGCCTACAGTCCGGCACGGCTCACGGCAGATGGTCAGCGCACTTGCGCGGGAAGCATATCAACTTTCTGGAAATGAAAGCAGTCCAGCTAACCCTACGTCACTTCGAAGCACAACTTCTACACCGAACAGTGTGCATTCAGATCGACAACAAAACAACAGTGGCATATCTCGCCAAGGAAGGGGGGACAAGATCAGCGGAACTGTCAGACCTAGCCTGCCAGATCTTATTGTGGTGCCAGCAGAGGAAGATTACATTACAGGCAGTGTACGTGAAGGGAATCGCCAACTCTGTGGCCGACTCACTATCACGGCAGAAGGACACAGAGTGGTTTCTTCTCCCTCGCGTAGTGAATCAGATATTTCTTCTTTTCGGCCGGCCCTACCTAGACCTGTTTGCGTCCCGACGGACCAAGCAACTGAGGCGGTACATGACCCTGGATCGGTCCGACAGACAAGCTTATGCTGTCGATGCTCTGTCACAGGAGTGGAACTTTCCTCTGCTGTACGCCTTTCCACCACCGACTCTAGTACCTGCGGTGCTGAACAAGCTGCGGGGGCTTCCTCATCGACTACTATTGATAGCCCCATGCTGGAACGATGCCCCGTGGCTCCCGCTCATGATGCAACTTCTGTACGACACCCCGAGACGGATCAAGACCTGCCAGAATCTACTGATCAACACAGTGACAGGCTATCCGGTCAAGGACGTAGAACATCTGCGATTGACAGTCTGGCCGCTATGCGGGAGGCCACAGGTGTGCAACTACAACCAGAAGCTTTTCAAATTCTTCAGAGTGGTTGGCGGTCGAGTACCAGACGCCAATATCAGTCTGTGTGGAAATCATGGGTCTCCTGGTGTACCGACAAGCATATGGACCCAACTACAGTTTCTGTAGATAAACTTCTGGAGTACCTGCTACACCTGTTCCATAAAGGAATGGCCTGGAGAAGTATCAATGTTCACAGGTCGGGTATCTCGAGCCTGTTAGAACCACATAAGCCTTTTCCAGTGGGACAGCACCCTCTTGTGTGTAGATTTGTGCGTGGTACATTTAATGAGAGACCACCGCCTGTCCGTGTGAATCCTACCTGGGATATTGGTCAGGTGGTGATGTTCCTTACGGAGTGGCATCCCGCCAGGGATATATCGCTACAGAGACTCACGCTGAAACTCACCTTTCTTCTGGCAGCTTACACTGCCAGGCGAGTGAGTGACCTAATGTTATTCTCAGTCAAAAGTGAATTGTGTCATATCGGAAGTAACTCGGTTACTCTTCAAACGGAGTTTGGTTCCAAGACCGATCGCCCGTCACACAGAGCTCCACCAGTTAAGCTGAGACGGTGCGAGGATGAAAGGTTATGTCCAATGAGTTACTTTCAGGAATACCTGCGTCGGACGGAGCCTTTGCGTCAGGACTCAACTCAGCTGCTCATCTCTCCTTTCTCCCCTCACAGACCGGTGAAGATAGGAACTGTGCGGCGATGGATTATACGGGTGCTGAATGAAGCAGGTGTGGTAGGTAGTGCAGGATCTACCCGAGCCACAGTCACCAGTTGTGCCTTGTTACAGGATGTGCCTCTGCAACAGGTGATGAACTCGGCGGACTGGTCACGTAAAGACACTCCTTTTCGTCACTACCTGCGGATTCTTCCACCTGAGACACTGCAAGCGGTGGAGGGGAAAAGTATTCAGGATGCGGTTTTGTCGCTTTAAGGTCGGTGTTTTCATTGCTCTTTCGACCTCTTCTCGGTCCTGATGTTTAAGTTGAATGATACATTCTTCAGTAACAATGCGACGGCCTTACAGTCACCCAAAGGTGTAAGCTGTTGCACATATCATGTGCAGAAATTGACAAATTTTAAAGTGTAACGTCATAAAATTAGAATTTCTGCACTGTTGTGCAACAGCTTACACTTTAGTGTCGCATTGTTGTTCTTTAGCTTTAATGTATTTGCTGTTGTGTTAGTCTCGTATTACTTCAAGCGGGAATTCTTGGAGGGAACGGGTATATATACCCTCCCGTTATGGTCATAATACTTCCTTCCAGAGAGACTATCCAATCGAGTAACCGGGCTATCGCCCACGCTCTCTGGAAATTTTCTCCAACTACTCGTGTAGTTATCAAGGTTAACCAAAGCTCGGTACTTAGAGATAGAGTATTACAATACCCAAAGGTGTAAGCTGTTGCACAACAGTGCAGAAATTCTAATTTTATGACGTTACACTTTAAAATTTGTCAATTATTGATCAAGGTCGTTATGCCAAGGAAGTATATTAATTTTGTCAGACAGACCTTATCGCTGACTCTGCAGCTCGAAAATGGCGCACTGTGTTGGTTGGTTAGTTCGGGTTTAACGTCCACAGCACCGAGGTGATCATGGACGGCCCTGACGGGCGGGTTATGGGGGACAGGGAAATCTACTGCCTATGGAGTACGCCCTGAACACTGATCAACTCAGGCGCACTCCAACTGTGTCACTTTGATTTACCAGGACCTTTCAACGGACATGCTATTGTACAAATCCGTTTTTCCCCCTGAATTGTGAGTCCAGCTACCGGGGCCGGGGCCGGGACGGGATTCGAACCCACGACCCGGCGATTCCCTTCGCCCTCCTGCTCCGACGTTTAACCGCCTGAGCTACTTCGGACCCTGCGCACTGGGTAAAACTACGCACGTTGTTAACTGTTTCACCCCACGGCGGCCAGCACACACGCAAAAGGTGTCCGGGGTCCGAATCTCTGGAATTTGTATGGAGCATACACCACCAGGCGGTGGGGGAAGAACTGGACAAATGCCAGATGCCCCACCGCCGCGCTTGCTTCCCACGCCGCAACATAGAGCGTATACATAATATACGCTCTATGCGCCGCAAGGGCGGTGATGAGGGTGCATACATGTGTTGTGCGCCCATATGAAAGGGCCTTACACACCAACACACCAGCAGCGCTGAGTTGGTATACCTCGCCCTGTACCTAGATTAAACGCACCAGCGGCGCCATTGTTGCTATTTTCGCACCTGACGGTCATGTGCACTAGAACTGCGCGCCAGTTTTGTGTAGACTTGGAGATGGCGGAGGCTCGTGTCACGCCCACGCTCCTGAATCAAGTCCATTGTACTTGTAGTGTGATCATCTCTCGTACTTCAACTACGACGGAGCAACAATCATGATGATGGCGCCGCTGGTGCGTTTAACCTAGGCTATACCAACTCAGCACGAGCAGCGGTACGGACACACGGAGTGTGTAGCCCTCTGGCGTTCTCGCAACCCCCAACAGTTGATAGAAAAAGCGTTCTTTATTGCCCACTGCTCTCCTGGGACCACAGGGCCGTCGATGATTGCTAGCGATAAAATGAAAGTTTTTTTTCTCCAGGTTTTGGTCGAAGAAGCCAAGAAAAAAAAAATGTCTTAATGCAGGAGTGGAGATCATCACCCTTGTCGGCAAAAGGCACACGGGCCGCGCTTGGGCGAGCCAAGTGGTCAGCGTCATTCCAATGACCCAGGCTTTTGTTTACAAGGGAGAACGGGCACCAGGCTGCAGGCTTTCTGCAATGATTCTTTCAGCACCCACCACTAAAATTGGCACCGCAGCCAGAGGGTGATGACTGAAGACTGAACCGTACCTCCAACACCAACTTACACACGAAGAGGAAACCACACTGGTTGCCTCCCTCGATTCGCTGCCGCTATCGCAGCAGCGAATCGAGGGAGCCAACCAGTGTAAGGTAGGACTGAACCAAGCCGTACTGGAAATAAAACTCTCATCTCAGTTTTAGGCTCGTGCTCAGTTTTTGCGTCAAGAGTCGATTGCTCGAGACGATGCGCCGTTCTCCTGCATTCATCTACTCTTCAGTTGAGACAACAGAAATCAGTATCTGACCGCCGCCTCACATCAGCGCGTGCATTCTTTGCGCAAAGCTGGAGCACGTGCAAGTCGTGAAATCATGCTCTTTTTTTTTTTTTTTTTTTGGTGTGACGTCAGTGCACGAGACCTTCACGCGCGATTCTGTGCGCCTCAAGTTCAAGTAAGCCGCCGTAGGCGGCGCTGAATTCAGTGAAACTTGAACCCGACCTCATCGATGAAGGATGTAACCAGGCTGTACTGCCTGCGGGCTGAAGGACTGAGCCTGCATGGATTCTGTAGTTGCTCATAGAGAACTTAATCTGTCTCGTGCAGGCGGAAGAGTTTCGGGCTGGAGTTGTGGGTTTACGCGTGCCTGTTTTCCTCATGCATGCACACTTGAACCTCCCCCCCACCCCCCCCACCTTACCCCTGCGAATACATCTGACAATGGCACGCATGTTACAACAGCACGGTGCGCATTGCTTAGCAGTTGTCGGGTGTTGGTGCGGAGGGTGGTGGCAGGGAGGAAAAAGTAGAATAAGGAGACTGCGCGTGGTGATAGGATTTATCTTTCTGAGAACTGGCACGTCTTTTCCCTGAACATAAAATCACACCGAAAAAAAAAAACCAAACAAACAAACAAACAAAAAAAAAAAAAAAAAAAAAAAAAAAACACGAAAAAAACAACACCCTTATCAGGTGGACGTGAAACAAAGCACATTGTTGATCTTTGTTTCATTTCTACCTGATGACAGGTCTTTGATCCGAAACGTTGATTCTTTTCCTCTCTTTTAAAATAAGTTTTTCCTACTTCACTTTATTTATTTTTAATAAAAAAAAAAAAAAATAATGAATCCTTTCGGTATTATATTTCCATTTCATAAACTCACACTTTCAATCAAAACCCATGATAGAGAAAATTCACCCCTTCATGCCATGGGCAAGGCGAAGACTACCCAGCTCAGCTGCAAGAGACAGAAACTCTCAAGGGCCCCCGCGACTGCGGGGGCCCTTGAGGGTTTGTGTCTCTTGCAGCTGAGCTGGTTAGCCGTTCGCTTGGGCTCATGAGGCTTTGTATCTCTTGTTAATCCTGTGTTCTTTGTGCCCACGTACGGATCCATTTCATTTGTGTTCTTCAAGCCGCGAGATGACCTTGGTCGCCTCATTGCTTGCCGCGTTCAACCCAAATTACTGACTGATTTCCGAACAACGTCCGTTTCTGAAAACATCTATACAGTAACTCAGACACTTCACGCAGAAGGTAAAATCGGTTCAGATAATGTTAGCAGCATTACAAGAACCGGCCCAAAATAACAGATCTAAAAGTTGAAAATCGGTTCAGAGTAATGTTAGCAGCAGAACAAGAACCAAAAATAAAAGATCTCCAAGTCAGCGGCGGTGTGGAAATAAACCTGGCAAGTACTGTGCGCTGTTACTAAGTCAACTACCTACGGGTTGAGAGATAAAGGAACATTGGTACATCTGATCTTTTCAGTATGAGCCATAACTATTACTTTGTTAACCCCTTCAGCCCTGACGCACTACAGCAGGAGATGGATCGACCATGATAATACAAGGGCAGTGCCAGATTAGCTTGGCGCCTGTCGGCGCCAAGCTAATCTGGCACTGCCCTTGTATTATCATGGTCGATCCATCTCCTGCAACTGGTGCATAGTCATTGGATGACGCCTCCAAAATTTGGGAAATACGACCGTCGGGCTGAATGAGTTAACGTAGAACGACAGAAAAAGAACAGCAATCGGGTGCAGCACATGGTTTTGTCGTTTACACCAATAGCTGGCTGGTCTGGTTCCGTCAGTCCTCATAAAACACGGTATCGTCAGACAAACGTTCAGTACAAAGGTACTACGACTGGGTGCTCAGTTCACAAAACTCCAGTGGCTTATAAAATTTGGGGGGAAAGAGTTGTGGGTGCCGGTGAGGGGTGGGGATGGGGTAACTGAAAAAATGACATGGCCAAAATCTCTGATGAGAATGGCCAGAGCATCTTTTCGGCCATTTCTCTTGTCTGTTTTTTGTTTTGTTTGTTTGTTTGTTGCCCCTTTGCCGTTCCATAGGAACACATGTGAGCACATGATACTTCGGACACACTGTACAACAGACGGATTACGAACAAACTGACTAACGTTCTTGCTGACAAAACATACATCCACTTAGATATCAATTTGACAGTAGACGTGCCCTTGAACGAAGTAGCAGACTTCAATAGTAGTACGTCACGTCAGTTATGCCAACTCTTTTGTCCCTCTGGCTGTTACCCTTTTTAACAGTAATATCCGCAGTAGATAGTGTCTGTCAATATTCTTTAGTTTAGTCCTAGCCCATTTAGTAGTTCACTGCAACATTGCTGACACCAGAAACACTACATGGGGTGTAAACAATAAGTGTTTCTGATACCAGGAGTGTTACAAAGGTACCAGTATGTCTGTTACAATCCATCTCTTTAACTGAAAGTCCCAGGCTATTTAATTAACTCATTCTACCCCAAACACAACACAGCAAGATAAGGATCGACCATGATAGTTCAAGGGTGATGCCAGAATAGCTTGGCGCCTGTGGGCGCCAAGCTATTCTGGCATCACCCTTGAACTATCATGGTCGATCTGTGTCCTGCACTGCCATGCAGTCTTCAGAGGACAGCGGCAACATTTGGGGATTTCGGTGATGGGGTAAAATGAGTCAAGTGAATGATGATGCCATGTGTTGTATGGGCAGACAGTGAATTTCCCCACGAGGGATTAATAAACTATTATCGTATTGTATTGTGTTGCGTTGCGTTGTATTGTATATCGGCCAAAGATACTGTAGGCTACTCCTATATAATCTTTGCCTTTACCGCCCATACCCAACTTCCTCCTGACCTCAGTTGCATGAGCGAGCTTAAATCCTGCGCAAGGCTCTAAGTAATGTCCTCCGCTGTGGCACCACTTCCGCTGGCGTTGAATTAACCCCTTTAGCCCAGCGCCCTACGGCAGGAGATGGATTGACCACGATAATTCGAGGGCAGTGCCCTTGTATTATCATGGTCGATCCATCTCCTGCAACAGGTACACAATCCTTTAGTAGCACCTCCAAAATTTGGGAAATGCCGTCGTGGGGTTGGATGTGTTAAAACGTTTGCAGCAAGACAATCTGCGTCAAATGACAGTGATGTTGAGTAGAACAATGCAGGGCCGGCGGCTTTCATACTCCGAAATACTCAATACCCAATTTCCACAGGGAAGCCAATACTTTCAAGGAAATACACGGCGCTGCGTGTTTACGGCCGAAAGCGTTGCGTTCCCAGTCGTTCATTGTTCTCGAATTCTGTGAGAAATGAAATAAAGCAGAGGTAAATTTCACTTCCTTGTGCACTTTCGCTGCCAGCGTCAAATGCAGGAAGCGCTGCAGATCGGCTATGATAACAGATAAAGCCTGATTTATGTGAAGTGGGCCTGCCCGCCAACCGGCACTGACGACATCTCGTGGCCTATATTCCGTACACATTACGTAGGTGTATTTGCGCATCCCGAGTGCTATCTCACATCGGATTACTTACTTACTTACGCCTGTCACCCCTACCCGGGTATAGGCCGTCGACGAGAGACCTCCAGCAACTCCTGTCCTGTGCTTCTCCTTCGATTCTACTCCAGGTGGTTCCCAGTCTCTTGATGTCTGCTTGGAGGTCTCGACGCCAGGAGTTTCTCGGCCTACCTCTTTTCCTCTTTCCCTGGGGGTTCCATGACAATGCCTGCCTAGTGATACTGGAAGCTGGCTTTCTCAGACTGTGACCGATCCATCCCCATCTTCTTCGCCCAATTTCATTCTCTGCTGTTATCTGCTCTGTTCTCTCCCAGAGTCTGACGTTGCTGATCTTCTCTGACCAGTGGATTTTCAAAATTCTTCTAAGGCAACTGTTCATGAAGGTCTGTATTCTGTTGACTGTGGTTTTTGTCAATCTCCATGTCTCTGCTCCATATAGGAGAACTGCTTTTACGTTGGAGTTGAAAATCCGGACTTTGGTGTGTTGTGACAGCTCTCTGGAGCTCCACACTTTTTTCACATCGGTTTGGTATCCCAATATTGGTGTTAACCCCCTAACTGCCAGTGGACGCAGATTGTTTTTGAATCCTTGTGAATTCAGCATGGGAAATCCACAGCCGTTTAAAGAGCATGGACACAAACTGGTTTCAACAAGAGGCATAGATCCTCATGAGCCCCCGCAACAGCGGGGGCTCATGAGGATCTGTGCCTCTTGCAGCTGGGTTGTGTTCCCCCCCCCCCCCCCCACCCCCGTGCACCAGTGGCTGTATGCATCAAGGGGATCAAGGGGACAAAACCGTCATAATATAACGCAAACAAGGATGTTTTCAAGCAACGATTCCCTAAAGTGGCAGTCAGCCATTCTCGTTGGAAAGGCGTTGACAGGAAACGCTATAATTATGAAAGGCGTCCGGTTAATGGTTGATTTTTATTCATTTTTTTTTTTAAACAGTGTCGAGCGATTCATGAAGGTATTGCGCTGGCGAGAAATGCTATCAGAGGCCGTGAGGTTTGGGTCTCACTCATTCTGTACTGATTCCATCTTTTGTGTGGGCGAGGCAGAAAGGTGTTACCACTCTTGCCTTCCCAGAAGCCAACACCGGAAACATATCAACTATGATACATTAAAGTACCATTACGCATAGCTCGGAAGACATTTCAGCACCATTTGCGTTTGTTAAGCCTTGTCGACACAACTAATGAACTTTAACAGCAGTTTGGATACGCAGCAAAAGCACACGCGTAATCGCTCTTATTTAGTCTGCGCTGCCGTTAGCCGCTTGTTGATTTTTTTTTTGTGAAAGTTTTTAAAAGCTGTTTGTCGTACTGAAAGCGTTGTATTTCTAGATCTGAGTGTAGTCATTGTCAGGTTACTTGATATAAAGACGGTGTGTGCTGAACTGGATTTTCCTGTCTGAATGAACCACAACTAGACCTGTGTGTAGCAGCGTTTCGTAAACGTCTGTTACAGAAGTGTGTCTGAACAGTTACGGCCGTAGTGGGCCTTGGCGAAATAAAACTCGAGGATTAGTGTGTTATTATATACATAGGCGCCTCCATCTCGACGATTATAGCTTGATGGTAGCGTGTTGATTACCTACACGCCTCGCCCATGATAGCTTTTGACCCAGTAAGCAAATTGAGACCCGCAGGCCCATACGGCCGCACCGTGCGCGGGCCCACTGCTAGTACTGCGGCCGTCGCCGGTGGGTCCGAAGACGTTTTGCCACTGGGGAGGGCACAGTTTCGTTAGTTTTGAACCTCCATCTCGACCATGATAGCTCACCTTGAGGGACGTCTTGGCAATGCAGACTACAAAAAAGTGACTGCCATTGCCAAGCGAGTAAAATGCAAAGAAATCTCCCCCTGCCCCCCACCCCCCCCCCCCCCCCCAGAAAAAAAAAGAAAAGAAAAAAAAGAAACACGGTCAGAAAGGACGATTACAATGCCATTCATTAATTTCGAAATAGACATACAGAGAAGAAAACAGCGCACTACTGAGGTCTTTCTTTTCCAGAAAAAGGATGCACAACTGAACCTGTGACATCATACATTCAGTTCGACATGTGACGTCATACATTCAGTTCTACATCCTGCACTATTAAAGTTGTTTTAATAATAATAATAATAATGAGTATTTATATAGCGCGGCTTAATCTTAATCAAAAGCTCTAAGCGCTTTACAATCTGTACAAATAAATAAAAATACAATGACATATGCACATAACAAACAAAACACAATACACGAACACACCACTTTTACAATGAAATAAACAACAATGCATACATAATAATTATGTTCTAATTAACATTCAGTCTAAACAAGGAGGATTACAGAAATTTTACAACTAAGGTATCAAACATTGGCAGTTATTCAAAGTAAAGCTTGAATAGGTGAGTTTTCAACGAAATTTGACAAATTTGATAACTTATCTTGTAATTTGCCTTTCTGGGCATGTTTCTTCTTTTGTCCGCCGCTGGGATTTGTTTCGCCCTTTAACTAGCTGTATAGACTGACCGTGATAGTTCAGCTTGAGGGTAGTGCTTGATTAGCTTGGCGCCTTTAACACGACTCTCAAGCTGAACTATTATCGTCGATCCACCTCTCGCAACGCGTTCGACGTGCCTACAAGGCAGTTGTAAAATGAGATTCATTTCGGCGTTTGGCTGTGAAACTGAAAACAGTCATGGAAGCAGGAGATCACAAAAGAGAAATTAACCCTTATCATTCTGAATGCACCAGTGTGTGAAAAACGTTTGACATACAGTTCAAGGGTAGTGCCAAAATAGCTTGGCGCCTGACGGCGCCAAGCTATTCTGGCACCACCCTTGAACTAACGCCATTGGTCTATATCCTTATCTGTAAGTACTGTAAGTACTGTAATGTAGCTTGCATAATGGCAGTGTACAAATTTGAAGCTTTTAGCGTCAGTATGTGAAACGCACTTAGACTTTCAACCGGTCGCACGCACAGACTCGCAAACGCAACGGGCACATACACAACAACACTAACTCTCAGTTGGACGCATTCGTGCAGTATAAACGCAAAATATTTCTTTTTTGCTGTGGCCCCGTTTATAATCCTAACTAACAAAATGTGAACTCAAAAATACTCTTCACAAAATACACAATTCTCAACACTAGCACATCACCCTCACATCCACAAAATATAGTAAAAGCCAGGTTAGGTAAACTGTCCTCATTATCCAAGCTGCTCAACTGGTGTTATCGCTCTGTATCGTTCGCGCGTTCCTCCACGTCTAGGCGTGTACTTTCTTTCGTCACGCGTTTCTGAAGCTATCTCACGCTCCCCGACCTGTGGACGTCCTCTCGACACGCTTCTCTAGCACAGCCTCTGTTGGCTTTAGTGGCTTGGCACCAAGTGTCTTGCTCCCCGAGCGGACGTCGCGTTCCTCCTCCGGACACTCGCTCCGCACACGAACTCTGTACAATAAAGTTCTAATGTCATAACACTTGCTTAACACACATATTGGATGATGAGGTACACTACGTGATGACTTGATATTGGAAAGGGACAGGGACTTCCAGCTCTCGCTGATTTCGTCCGGGGGGGGGGGGGGTACACTACGTAACCTGGCTGATACAAATAAATGTGCCCGTTCATTCACACGTGCACTCGTGCTTCATAAAACAGACCACCATAACACACCATAGCTCAGTCACTACACTGAAAAGGACTATTACTTGACGCACAGGTTCGTACATTGGAAAAGATCATACTTAACACACTCACGTACTACCTTCGTAAGCAACCTAGGCATACACACATCACATTCCTTAGTTATCCATCCCGGTAAATAACTATATAGGAAAATCCCCGGTTATCTCAACAAATTCTAAACCGCTGAACCAAATCAACGCTACGCAACCGAAATAAATCTTACTAACGCATACTATCTTTAACTCACTAGCTGTCGATAATATATACAAAAAAAAAAAAAACGTACCTGAAATCTAGGTTTCAGAGTCTTAGAATACGGCTAGTGTATCCGACATACGTCCGACAGAATAGCACGTATTATTTACTACTCTTGAGCTCTGTTAGACTGGGCTCCGCCACTAAAACTTCGTGCACTTGAGCTCTGTTAGACTGAGCTCCGCCACTAAAATTTCGTGCAAATCGTTGACTGACCTCGCGATCACACGGAACTCATGAATACACGGAATATCTGTTACAAAAATACCGTTGACACGACAACACAACGCAGAAACCCTGTGTGAACTTTATGTGTGGGCATAGAGCTTCATCACATTATGATATGGGTTAAATTAATGAAAACTGGCCCGGACGGCGAGAAATTATGAACAGGCGAAAGTCTCTGCAACTGTTGCCAGATCCGGGGGGGGGGGGGGGGGGGGGGGGCGACCATGATATCACGGCTGCCAGGCAGTACTGTCAACCTCTTTTGGCTGTCAGCAGCGCTATTTATCGAGGTGACTCCTGCAGGAATCACATCAACAAAAATGCCCTATGAAGGGCGGTTCGGGGGGGGGGGGGGATTCCAGGGGTTCCGGACCCCCCCCTCCAGACCCCAAATTCTTTAAAATGCTGTAACAGTCTCTTTTTGGGGTGTTTGGAACATCCCCCCTCCCCCCCCCCACCCCCCTGTTTGATTTTTTGGGCGAGTTTCGACACACACCCGCTTCCCCCCTCCTCCACCCCTCCTCCCTCGTTATCTGATATTTTGGCGAGTGGTGGAGAGTCTTCACACACGCCTTGTTCCTCTACACCCCGCCCCCCCCCCTCTTTCCACCCTCCCCCGTTGTTTGATTTTTGGGCCACTGGAAGAACTTGATGTAAGAAGGTCTAGCTTCGGAGACGCCCTTTGTGTTAAGTTGAAGGTCCCAAACAAAACGTTGGACGCCCCCACCCCCACCCCCCACCCCTCCATAAAACTGATCCGCCCCTGCCTGTCGACGTCCTGAGGGTTACGTTTATAGGTCTCCAACTAGAATGCGCGTACATTACTTTAGGTTTATACAACAAACCAAGAGGAATTACTCAGCGCCGGACAGACAACAGTTAGATCCCCTGCCCTCGAGGCGAATTTGTATCGTTACATTATTTAGGTTTATGTTTTGAGGCATATATTTTAAACCGTGGCCACATCTCGACTCAGTGAGTGAGGTCACAAAAAGGCTACGTACCTCTAAGCCTAAGACACGAAAATATTTATCACACGTTGGTCAGTGTGGCCGAATGTAGTCCATAATAATATAGTATCTTTGGCGTGACACAACCCTGTACAACAAACAGGCTGTGCGACGCTCTATTTTCCTGCGTCGAACGGTCGAAAATAAAAAAAGTGTAGGTTTTAAAAGTCTTTGAAAGCCACACAGATTATGAACACTCTTTGTCTTATTAGCGCCAAACCGGCAGTTGAAAACTAGAATCAGTTCCAAACTGTTGTTAACCCTCTGTCGGCAGCGGTTTTTGTCGCGGTGATTCCTGCTGGACGTCAGGATGTTGTTGTTCCTGCAGGAATCATCGCGACAAAAACCGCTGCCGACAGACAAAGGGTTAACACAGTATTTTTTTTTTTCCCAGGAACAAAGTTTCTTCCGAGAACACTGGACTGACGTGGATGCGCGGCAAGCAAAAGGAGTTTGGGCCGACGCGAGTCCCAACACCTTTTGTTTTATTGTTTTTGTGCTGTGACTAGTAAGATTAACAAAATATGGCAGGCTGAGAGAAAAAAACAACAGTTATTTTTTTAATATCATCATTGCGGATTAATAGCCTATCCGGACTTCACTGCATGATGGATCACAGACTTAAATGACGCCGACCAGCAAGAGGCGTAGATCCTCATGAGCCCCCGCGAACTGCGGGGGCTCATGAGGATCTTCGCCTCTTGCAGACGGCGGGTACGAGTCATTAATCCTGGCACGTGTCTGGGACCAGGTGTCGCCCCGGCAGCCGGCCAGCCAGAGAAACCTGTTGCACTCGGGTCAGCTAGCTGTCGGCGCCAAGCTAATCTGGCACTACCCTTGAATTATCATGGTCGATCCATCTCCTGCTGGAGGGCGTCAGGGCTGAATGGGTTAACCCCCGTAATAATGCGGCCACAGGTATGTTACAGTAACGGTGGCTGCTGACAAGGGGGCTAACACAAATGACATTCAACGCGGAAACTGAGTGAGACTGGGATACTCTTTGCAGGTCCTTGGGAAATGTTATATAGAACAATACATAATTAGCATCTACTGCAGAACCGTCTGCCACTCCTTGTCTTATCATTATCACCAAACTCTTCGTCACAAAGCTCGCTGATACATAAAAACCACGGCGTGAGCTCTCCAGGTCGTCCTCAACGTGAGGAACAGAGACTGGCAAATGGGACGCAAGAGGTATAGATTCTCAATGAGCCCCTGCGACTGCAGGGGTTCATGAGAATCTATGCCTCTTGCAGGTGGACGGCTTTTTAGACTCAAGGACCGAACAAAGACTTATTTCAAGTGTGCGTCGTGCATGAGCGTGCATTTCTTATGAGCACCTGATGCGAGACGCTGCAGATTACTTGTGGATGATAGAAGAAAGGCACACAAAAGGCGGTCACCATTTTTATGATTAGCACTCAGGGTGCGGCTGTCCTTTGTCGGGTGCATCACTTTGTGCATGCAGCCATGCAATGCTGCACCACTGACTCCTACCCGTTACCACTTACCCCCCCCCCCCCCTTAAACGCAGCCATGCACTGCTGCACCACTGACTCCTACCCGTTACCACTTACCCGCCCCCCCTGCCCCCGCCACCATCACCCCCCCCCCCCACCCTAAACGCAGCCATGCACTGCTGCACCACTGACTCCTACCCGTTACCACTTACTCCCCCCTCCTCCCCGCCACCATCACCCTTCCCCCCCCCCCCCGCCACCATCACCCCCCCCCCCCTAAACGCAGCCATGCACTGCTGCACCACTGACTCCTACCCGTTACTACCTACCACCACCCCCCCCCCCCCCCGAACACCAGCACCCACCCATCCTAAACGCAGCCATGCACTGCTGCAACACTGACTCCTGCCCGTTACCACTTACCCCCCGCCCCGCTAAACGCAGTCATGCACTGCTGCACCACTGACTCCTTCACGTTACCACTCCCCCCCCCCTCCCCGCCACAATCACCCTCCCCCCCCCCCCCCCAAACGCATCCATGCACAGCTGCACCACTGACTCCTACCCGTTACCCGTTACCACTTACCCCCCCCCCCCCCCCTCAAACGCATCCATGCACTGCTGCACCACTGACTCATAGCCGTTACCACTTATCCCCCCCCCCCCTCCCCCGTCCCCGCCACCATCACCTTCCCCCCCCCCCTCCAATCGCAAGCGCACACACAGGCTTTGTTGGTTTAACACGTACATTCGAGACGCGCCGCATCAGGATACGCGGCACAAAGCCGGCATAAAGCCGCGTATCAGGATGCGGCACGTCTCGAATGAGTTAACGGGTTAACCCTTTCACTGCCGATAGAAAGTGAACAGGATGCAACTGCGAGCGGCATAGATCCTCGTGACCCCCCCCCCCCTACCCCCCACCCCCCCCCACCCCCCCACCCCCCACCCCACCCCCCACCCCCACCCCGGCAGTTGCGGGGGGGCTCACGAGGGTCTATGTCTCTTGATGAGACCAATGTGCATCTATGCCCTTTGGACGGCAAATGGTGGCCTTTTGGTCCGTGAGTGAACCAAGATTTCAGAAAAACAAGCTGCGTCCAGTGGATCAAGTTGTCCGCGTGATTTCTTAACACATTAACCCTCGACGCCCTACGGCAGGAGATGGATCGACCATGATAATTCAAGGGTAGTGCCAGATTAGCTTGGCGCCGACAGGCGCCAAGCTAATCTGGCACTACCCTTGAATTATCATGGTCGATCCATCTCCTGCAACTGGTGCATAGTCCGCGTTAGATGACGCCGCCAAAAGAGGCAGTGGGGCTGAATGTGTTAAAGACTAGCCATTTTTGCTTACGGGTAGGTCTGTGACTTCGGGCCGTGCCCTTTTACGTCGTAACGTGTAAAATCACAGACCAGGACACTGTCAGGGAAAAAAAGTTGATCTCGTACTTTTGTGTTGAACTCACCGAAACCTCATCACGACTTTCACGACTGTGGCAGGTGTCTCAACAGTCTGCGGGCCAGTTGTGGGAGATGGATGAGCCAGCCGCTTAGCGTGGCGGTATCCCTAGATTCCAGTTTAAATACATCCATCGCTAATTCCATTCATAGCTCCCCCCCCCCCCCCACCCACCTCCTTGTTGATATTTAATGTTATGCTTAAATTAATTAGTTGACGTGTGTATGTGATATATCGTTAGCATGTGATGTGTATTGTGGTTGTATTCTTCATCCGTCTCAATTTAGATTATGTGTCTTACTAATCCTTTTACCTCTTTTTTATGAGCTGTGAGCAGTAACAGGAATAGCCCTTTTGGGACAATAAATATCTTGAATCTTGAATCACCCCCCCCCCCTCCCACCCCCGAACCTTTTTTCCTCTCCCTCCCCCCTCGCACACGGCTCCCACCCCTGCTGTTGCAGAAAATATGTCGGCTGGCGACAGTTTGATATTCAATTAATTTAAATCTATGACTGCATCCACCCCGGGTGTATTGTCTCGTGATTCAGCAGCTGTTGCAACCGGGGAGCACACGGGTGCAAACGGGTGCGCGTGGCTCTCTTAAAGCGGCCTCCATCTGCAAGAGGCAGAGATCCTCATTACCCCCGCATCTGCGGGGGTGATGAGGATCTCTCTCTTGTGTAATGCAAGGGCACACTGCGAGTTCGTCACACGGAGAATGGTCGTCGGAGTTAAATAGTACAGTGGGGTTAGGGGTGGGGGTGGGGGTGGGGGGGGGTCACAGACATGCAGGACATTATCGTGTCAGTGCTGGTCTGTGACTTTCAACCTACGGTTTTCAGCCGTAGGAGTCAAAATCACTGATCATCACACACTCATATTGTTGATAATGGGTCTGTGTGTGTGTGTGTGTGTGTGTGTGTGTGTGTGTGCGTGTGTGTGAGTGTGCGTGTGTGTGAGAAGTAAAACATAAAGCAGAACAATGGGAGACACTTCGTTTATACTTACACGATGACTACAGCACGTGCAGACATCATCCCAGTTAGCAAAATGTTCTCGGACTAATGTCGGCCGTACGTAGCTGCTGAACCCTTTTACCCCCAAGGTCGGTCCCATTTCTCAAATTTTGGAGGTGTTGCCTAACGACCGTCTGGCACCCCGTTGGAGGAGGTGGAGTCCTTCACCTATCTCGGGAGCATCATAGACAAAAAAGGCGGCACTGATGCAGATGTCAGAGCACGAATCGGTAAAGCCAGAGCAGCCTTTCTCCAGTTGAAAAAAGTGTGGAGTTCCAGAGAGCTGTCACAACACACCAAAGTCCGGATTTTCAACTCCAATGTAAAAGCAGTTCTCCTATATGGAGCAGAGACATGGAGATTGACAAAAACCACAGTCAACAGAGTACAGACCTTCATGAACAGTTGCCTTAGAAGAATTTTGAAAATCCACTGGCCAGAGAAGATCAGCAACGTCAGACTCTGGGAGAGAACAGAGCAGATAACAGCAGAGAATGAAATTGGGCGAAGAAGATGGGGATGGATCGGTCACAGTCTGAGAAAGCCAGCTTCCAGTATCACTAGGCAGGCATTGTCATGGAACCCCCAGGGAAAGAGGAAAAGAGGTAGGCCGAGAAACTCCTGGCGTCGAGACCTCCAAGCAGACATCAAGAGACTGGGAACCACCTGGAGTAGAATCGAAGGAGAAGCACAGGACAGGAGTTGCTGGAGGTCTCTCGTTGACGGCCTATACCCGGGTAGGGGTGACAGGCGTAAGTAAGTAAGCCTAACGACCGTGCCGTACCAGTTGCAGGAGATGGATTGATCATGAC
The DNA here is from genome assembly GCA_036245525.1 of Semisulcospira habei. Classification (NCBI taxonomy): domain Eukaryota; kingdom Metazoa; phylum Mollusca; class Gastropoda; family Semisulcospiridae; genus Semisulcospira; species Semisulcospira habei. The sequence goes on from BTPG01000005.1 coordinate 207,317,893, forward strand.
AAGTCAAGGGTAGTGCCAGATGAGCTTGGCGCCTCATCTGGCACTACCCTTGAATTATCATGACCAATCCATCTCCTGCTGCAGGGTCCCGGGGCTAAAAGCGTTAACGAGCTCCTATTACATGAAATACGTGTAAGTAGACCTCTATTCATAGATGATAATTCTGCCGTTATTTTGGTAAAATGTAATGAAATTAGAAACCTGTAAAATCATACAAATTAAAGAACCGTTACGCGTCACATTTCAGCACCATTTTCGTTTGTGTTGCCTTGTTGACACACCTAATGACATTTAACAGCAGTTGGGACACGCAGCAAAAGCACACGCGTAATCGCACTTATTTATTCTGCCCAGCCGTTAGCGTGTCAATGTATTTTTTAGCTGTTTCTCGTACTGAAAGCGTTGTATTTACAGAACGGAGTGAAGTCATTGCCAAATTACATGTACTTGATATCGAAACGACGTGTGCTAAACTGAATTGTCCTGTGTCTAAATGCCCGAAGCATATTATCTACACCTGTGAGTAGCGTTTCGTAACCATCTGTTTGAACGGTAGTGGGAATTTTAAAAATCTGACTATTCTCAAAACTGGACTAACTGCCCTTTTGTCATATAACGGGAGATATGTAATTACACACTCACCTATACACACATGTGTACGGGCATGTAACAGTATGTACGTGCGCCTCGCTGACTGCGCTATGTAACGTACGTGCGTTTTCAGCCAACGGGCGGCTTTGTTGTTGTTTTCTCCATTTTTTTGTCCCTCTGCACCGAGGTGATCAGGGACTAGCACTTTGGCTATAATTAACAAACACAACATAAAATATTTGGTTCTATCATTTATTTGTTAGTTTTTATAAAATGATTTATAGTTCACTTCCCCACAACAGCGGTCCTTATGTATAAAAGGTAGGCCCCTATAATTTACTTTTCATATTTAAAATCCAGATTAGTATTTAGGATCACTTAAGTACAGGGGTTAAAAATTAACGAAGGTTAAAACCAATTTTCTTTTGGCCGGTGTCCTGGCTTTGACCCGCCATAACGCTATATAGCGGATAATCCCTTGATCCATCTCCCTGACCTCACGTGACCTGTGCCTTAGGTCAGTAAGCTAAAGGCCATTTGGCTGACATCAGCTGCAATAGGCACGAGGACCTTTGCGTATTGTGGCGATGTGCAGAATGCAAGGCCGACTGACGCTGTTCATGGCTGTCCAATTCTCATGTGCCGATCAGAAATTCTCAGGTTCCGAAGTTTCTTGTAGAACCGGCGAGGACTGTTAGTATCTTCTGAAAGGACCGCGACACCCGCACACACGCACGCACGCACACAACTGCGTTAACCCCTTCACTGCCGGGGCAAAGCGAACACGAGTATAATAGTGTAGGCCGTTTGACATCGGAGCGGACAGCGTTTTTGCCAAATACTGATCTCCGCAAAAGAAACACTTTTCTGTACCACTTTAAGAACAAATATCGTTTAGTGCTAATTGACAAAATATGGATCTTATTTTATTTATTTATTTTTTAATTTTTATTTTTTTTTAACTGAACTCCTATGATTTGTGGATTGTGCTGTACGGTCGTACAAATTTGGTTAACCCCTTCTCCCTCAGACACACCACAACAAGATAAGGATCGACCATGATAGGTCAAGGGTGATGCCAGAATAGCTTGGCGCCCATAGGCGCCAAGCTATTCTGGCATCACCCTTGACCTATCATGGTCGATCTCTGTCCTGCACTGCAATGCAGTCTACAGAGGACAACGGCAACATTTGGGGATTTCGGTGTTGGGGTACAATGAGTTAAAAGAGCAGAGCAAGCCATTTTCAATACCCTGAATAGATTTTACCGGCAGATTTTAATATCGCGATCAGACATGCAGACTTCTTGTATGCCTGTGCTGTTTCAGGTTTGAAAACGTTGCCAGTTCACTGTGAAAACGGATCTTTCTTATACTGACTGGGCTTATTATATCTGGGGACATTCTTCAGTTCTTTAGTACTAGCCCTTTCAGTAGTTCACTGCAACATTGCTGACACCAGAAGCAAAGGGGGAATCCACCATAATTTTTTTTTTTTTTTTTTTTGATGATGATGATGCCAAGAGTGTTACAAAGGTAACAAAACGTCTGTTACAGTTCATTTCTTTAATTGAGAGTTATGAGTTATTTAATTATTTCTATGAGTGAATCTATCTATCTTCTTCCTTTTTACGTCCCGCTGGCACAAATGTGATCGGGGAATATGAGTGAATGATGATGCCATGTGTTGTATGGGCAGACAATGAATTTCCCCATGAGGGATTAATAAAATATTATTGTATTATATTATATTATATAATATTATATTATATTATATTATATTATATTATATTATATTATATTATATTATATTATATTATATTATATTATATTATATTATATTATATTGTACTGTATTGTACTGTATTGTACTGTATTGTATTGTATTATATTGTATTGTATTGTATTGTATTGTATTGTATTGTATTTGGGGCACATCACACTGATGAAAAAATTCCGAATTTTTACGATTGTACAACAAAACTGACACATTGTTCGAGTTTAAAAAAAAAAGAAAAAAAAAGTAGATCGTATTAGGTCAACTGTCACTGAGTGATATTGGTTCTAAGATTAGTGTAGAAAAGTGGTTCTTTGCGAAGATATTTTCGAAAAACATCGTGCGCTCCGGCGATGTCGAACGACCTGCAAGAGACATGGCCCCCCAACTGCGGGCGGCTCATGAGTATATATTTTATGTCTCTTGTTGGTCCCGTGGTTGTTGGTTGTTTTTTTTTGTTTTTTTTTTTTTCGTTCTATTTTGCTAGTCCCATTCACGTCTGTGATAAGTTTCCACGCGAATGTCGGTCGGCGTGTAATGGTTTCAGACGCGCAATTCGTGGCCACTGGCAGCGAAGGGGTTAACAGTCAATTAGAAACACGGTGGATAAGCAAACACTACGATGCCTTCCGCGTTAACCCTTTTAGCCCCAGGACCCTGCAGCAGGAGATGGCTGTGATCATGATAATTCAAGGGTAGTGCCAGATGAGCTTGGCGCCTGAAGGCGCCAAGCTCATCTGGCACTACCCTTGAATTATCATGATCAAATCCATCTCCTACAACTGGTACATAGTCATTAGACAACAGGCCTCCAAAATTTGAGAAATGGGACCTTGGGGCTAAAAGGGTTAAAACATAAGAGAAAAAATTGTAGGCCTACTTCGACTTTGACACATCTCCCTCCCTCTCCCCAAAACGTCATTTTTGAAAACAATGCAAATATGCTTCCATGATATCAAGGCAGGGCTTGATCCAGGGGTGGTGGTGGTGGTGGTGTTTGGGGGGGGGGGCTTTGGTACTACAGCACCCACCCCCCCCTCCCTACCCCGTCGGCTTAAAAAAAAAATCATTCACTGAGCCCCCCCCCCCCCCACTCCCCCCCCACTCCCCCCCCCCACTCCCCCCCCCCCCCCACCACGTCGGCTTAAAAAAAATCATTCACTGCCAGTTGACAACATGGTCCGAGAAGGAGGGGGGGGGGGGGGTGCTTTAATGTTATTGCAGCACCCACTAGAACAGCTTCGGTTGTGGTGTTTTGATATAAACTAGACCCAGGCAATAGAAAAAAAAAGTTGAGCACCCCCCCCCCCCTTGAAAACTGATTGATCCGGTCCTGAAAGGCTTGAAAAGTTTGGGAACTTCTGCCATTCACATATATATACATTTTATTTGAGAAAGACTTCTCTTTGAAAGTCTATCAACATTCTTTGAGTTATGGCACCGCAGGAATTGCCAGTACCGAGTCTTCCATGGCGCCCTGCACACAAAAATCAAAACCCGTCTGTCATCAGAACTGTGTGAGACACGCTTAAAATTCAATTGAAAATGGGGACCGAATCTTGTTTGCTTTAGTTCCAACACAAAACGGACGCAGAATTCGTCAACGAATCGAAAAAAAAAATAATAATAATAAATTAAAAAAAAATCAAGTAATCTTTTCAGCACGGACTTGTTCAGTTGGTGCTCCCATTGCGGCTTAAACCGGTTTTCGCGCCCTTTGGTTTCACAATCGTTTTTTTCGTTTGGAAAACTGCATGCAGCAATGCGACACACGCATGCGCGACAGATCAATGAAGTGAGCACGCGGGAAAAGCATGTCAAGTTCACGCGGGTTCAAGCATTACGTAGTGCCCAGACTCACGCCCCGCCAGACAGCGGTTGTACGCTAACACAAATTCCACGTACTATAAACCAGTTTTAAGAACAGCTGGAGCCGATGTTGTCTGTAAGAGAAATAGATTCTCACGAGCCCCTGCGAATGCAGGGGCTTACGAGGATCTATGTCTCTTGGAGACAAAAACCGATTCGATAAGGGATTGATAAGCCAAACCACAACTTAGTAGCCCGCAAAACATGCGCCGGGCCGCCGGGGCAGCAAAATGAACTGACATATGTCAGTAGCTATCTACGATGTAGCAACAGTTTAAACGCAACATTGTACCGAAAAGTGAAAGCTCAGCCGAGATATTAGTTAATTACGTTGATAATAAATCATCATTTTCTGACATTTGGTCGAATTACATGCTGCGTCTGGCTAGCGAGAGAGCTATGCGTGGTGGGTATTGCATCACTGTGGCGACAGAGCGGAAGGTTTGTGACAAACGTGTCAACACAGCCACGTGTGGTTGCTCTCTCTCTCCCTCTCTCTCTCTGAACTGTGTCACAAGGTCATGTCAAGATATGGATCTAACAGCGGGAGGGACACGGATTATTCTAGTCGATTTTGGCTATTGTGAATGTGCAGCAGAATTGAAATTATGCGCTATCCAGACCCTGAGGAAACACCCTCTAGTAATACACACAGGTCGCTAAGCGCTAGTCTGTCTGGGAACGTCAATATTCGATAGTCGATACTCATTATCAAGGACCGCCTGATACCGGCAAGTCGAGAAGGATGAGAGAAGAACTTTGGGTTAACCCATTTAACCCCACGGGCGCATTTCCAAAATGTTGGAGGTGTCAATGCCTATGTACCATGACAATTCAAGGGTAGTACCAGATTAGCTTGGCGCCAGCAGGCGCCAAGCTAATCTGGCACTACCCTTGAATTATCATGGGCGATCCATCTCCTGCCGTGGGGTGTTGGGGCTAAATGGGTTAAAACCAATGCGTCAGTTTGTACCAAGTTGGACTTAGTACATAAAAAAAAAAAAGAAATCTTACAATCTTAGAAGTCTTAACAAGTTGTCTATCTGTCATATAGCTGCTGATTTATACCACAGTTTTAAAACCGCGCTGCATCACATTACAGATCTCTCTCTCTCTCTCTCTCTCTCTCTCTCTCTCTCTCTCTCTCTCTCTCTCTCTCTGGCACACACACGCACGTATCCACACACACACACGCATGCACACGCATACGCGCTCGCGCACTGATGGCAAATTATAAAACAACAACATCAACAGAGCATGTATTTTACGAAACAAGAAACTCAAATGACCGCTGTATAGCCGACCTCAGACGGCACGTGCTGAGAGGTGCAGGTCTCGTCAGTTGCACCACCGATTGTGCACACACAACATCTTCCCCCTCAGTGTCCCTCCCAGCTTCGGTCAATACCTGTCACGTGACCCGGCATGGAGCCTCATGACGGGAAGAACCCAGGAATTTCACCTCCATTATATGTAGGCCTTGCATGCCATCGTCATTTTCTCACACGTAGGTCGGTCCACAGCAGTCACGTGACCCATAGATCCTCATGAGGCTCAAAACCGCAAAAATCCGCAGACGAACTTCGATCAATGCCAATAAAGCACAGTTGCATGTGTGAGCTAAGTCCTGCTCCAGACACTAAGCAATGTGCTGCGCTAATAGCGGAGCACCTTGCTTAGTGGCTGGCGCAGGACTAAGCGCACTCAGCCATGCGTCTGGCCACAGGAGGTCTTTTAACGCCGTCCATCTACAGGAGGAAGAAAAAATTGCCAGGAATGGCGGAGCTTAGCGCAACACCGATAAATTGCAAGGCAGTTGCACCATGTACGGCGATCAGTGCTAAATCGGGCGAAACGGAACAGGGCCGGCTGTTCGATGGACAACACCCATTTAACCCGTAAAACCAGGACAGGTTGTGGCCGGGTCGACCATGATAGTTCAAGGGTGGTGTCAGAATAGCTTGGCGCCTGTAGGCGCCAAGCTATTCTGACACCACCCTTGAACTATCATGGTCGATCTGTCTCCAGAACTGTGATGTAAGCATCAGAGGACATCTAAGAAAAAAATGATAATTTTATCCTTAGGATGTAATGAGCTATATAAGAAGCAAAGATACTTATGGACAGAGATTGCACCAGCTGGTGCAAATAGTAACTATATATATATATACTGACGAGAAAAAGAAATGCGACATTTTTGGAACCATCCATTCCAAAAATGTCTCATTTCTTTTGCTCGTCAGTATACGTGAACACAGGCTTTATATATGCACTTGCATTATCGATTTATACAGTAAAACTAGAATCCACTTCTTCTTTTTTTTTTTTCCATTGGAAAATAGATCCGAGTTCGGACGAGGTGCAAAAAAAAACATTTCTCGTATAACACAACAGCTCTGAGGTCAACGACACCAACCCAGCAAGAGCTGCCGTTGCGTCACAAAAGCTAATGTGTCCCTTTTTTTCACTAAAGCGACATTTTCATTGTTATACAATGAAAATCTCGCTTTTCTAAAAAAAAAAAAAAAAAAAAAAAAAAAAAAAAAAGGACATTGGTTCCTCGCCTGCCAGTGTAGGAAGGTCAAGGGCAGTGGAATTGCATCACGTAATTCACGTCACTAAATTCGATACCCGTGATTCCCATGCGAACTGAACCTTGGTGGAAGAGGCATAGATCCTCATAAGCCCCCCGCAAATGTGCGGGGGCTCATGAGGATCTATATATCTTGTTTATTTTCTCAGTCTAATATACGTCGGTTTTCCTCCAGCAGAGGAGATCAATGGTGTTCAATGGATGCAGGCAGGTCCTGTTGTCGCGTGTCAGATCCGCTGTGCTAAAGCGATCGAGTTCGGTACTTTTTTCTTTCCTATGCTCGATTCCTTGAACGCTAGATATAAGATCTGCTACACCAATCTTAACCCTCTTAACTCCAAGGCCCCATTTCCTCAATTTTGGAGTTGTCACCAGTTGCAGATGGATGGACCGTGATAATTCAAGGGTAGTGCCAGATTAGCTTGGCGCCTGAAGGCGCCAAGCTAATCTGGCACTACCCTTGAATTATCATGGTCAATCTCCTGCGGTAGGGTCTTGGGGCTAAATGGTTAATAATGATAATTATTAAAGTTGTTATATTTTATTACAAATTTCACTTTTTAAAGACAGGAACAACTTTGGAATGAGGCGCGACGGAAAGCCTATGTGTACCCCGTTTTACACCCCAAGCTGTGCCACGCCCCAGCCTGTGTACAAGAACCTTTCCGGTCTCGAGTAGTCTCGTATTGGAGGCATGCCCCTTGCTGACTGATTGATCACTTGGGACGGCGCATTTACAAACTGACTTGTACAGATCTTGTTCTAGATATTGAAAATTAAACGACGTTTTAATGGATCTTAGTTACAGAAAGCTGTCTCAGTTTAGCGGTAAGCAGTGAAAAATCCGCGAAGGGTTCACATTCTGAAAGTCCGAAATGACTTCATAAGGACAAAACATTAAGTGGGCACTTTTATGCTTATTTTAAACAAACTGATCCTTAAAACGGTCAAATCTGCACCACATGTTTTAAAAATAGTTTTCACGAATTTGCGCAGATCACGTGATGAATTCGGGACCGGAAGACCTTTTGTGCACGGCGGGCTGGGGCGTGCCATAGCTTGGGGCGTAACACCCCGGACCTAGCCTAATGCCTCTGGAAATGACGTAATGGCGCGCCACCCCAGTCTATGGAACGCACACATGGGCTGAAACGCCGTGTGTGTGTGTGTGTGTGTGTGTGTGTGTGTGTGTGTGTGTGTGTGTGTGTGTGTGTGTGTGTGTGTGTGTGTGTGTGTGTGTACGCGCTCACGCGCAGTTGTAAACACGAATATCGCCGGTGTTTTGGGATCAACAAACGTGTGAAAGTCTAAAGATTTTGCCCCAACGAGATGTCTTTGGGAGAGCCTCCGAGGATTTTGACGATAAAATGGCCGTTTGAAGAAAACCGGTTGACCCGCATTTGAGTCTGTAATTTTATAGCTAGATGAGAAAAAGGCATAAAACGAGTTCTTTAGCCAGCGTTGCACCTCTTCAACTTCCTGAGTAACAATTCGAATAAGAACAACTTTGGGCTGGGCCATCTCATATTGTTTAACTCATTCTACCCCAAGACCGAAATCCCCAAATTTTGCCGTTGTCCTCTGAAGACTGCATTGCAGTGCAGGACACAGATTGACCATGATAGTTGAAGGGTGATGCCAGAATAGCTTGGCGCCCATAGGCGCTAAGCTATTCTGGCATCACCCTTGAACTATCATGGTCGATCCTTATCTTGTTGTGGTGTGTCTGGGGTAGAAAGAGTTAATCGACGTGAGCGATAGGTGTAAAACGCTTGGGCGCGCGACATAAAGCTGCACGTGACCACTGCGATTGGTTGATTGACTGATTAAATGATTAATTGATTGATTGATCGATTATCGATCGATCGATTGATTGGCGGCAATAATGATTGAAAGAAAATGCATGTAAAATACACGCAGAAAAACAGCGAAATCTACCCTGTGAACTGAATCAACTTACGGGGCGGTTGTGCAACAGCATGCATTCATTAATCAGCAGTCGACACATGCTGTCAGAGTTAATCGTTGTAAAACACTGGCCCGCGACAACGGCACTAACGTGAATGGATTGTCAAGCTGCGTTGACTAGACTGACGAGCCGCAGACAGCAATTGCTTCTGAATTGGCATACCTCTGCCACATATGAAATGTGCACTGACGTGTGTGTGTGTGTGTGTGTGTGTGTGTGTGTGTTATGGCAGCGCACGGCCGACGTCTTGACTGCCGGTCGGTATCGTTAGTAGCAGGCAGGAGGCTACTTTAGCGGTGAGCGGGTTGAGAGGGGTCCTAACCGACTGACCCGCTGTGGTTGGTTAGTTCGGGTTTAACGTCCACAGCACCGAGAGGTGATCATGGACGGCCCTGACGGGCGGGTTATGGGGGACAGGGAAATCTATTGCCTATGGAGTACGACCTGAACACTGATCAACTCAGGCGCACTCCAACTGTGCCACTTTGATTTACCAGGACCTTTCAACGGACATGCTATTGAACAAATCCGTTTTTTTCCCCCTGACCCGCTGTGTGAGATAACACCATCTTTGTTCTCGTTAAACCTTATAGCCCCACGGGTGCTTTCCCCAAATTTTTGAACTGTTACTGAACTGCGACGTCTCCCGCTGCAGGGTCTTGGGGCTAAATGGGTTAAATAGGTCTATTATTATAACGACCGTATGGATAAGGACAGTTGTTGTATAACAAAAGCTAAAGGTGGTGTCAAAACACCTACACAGTAGCCACAAGTTCGGGGTCTTTGTTTTCTTTCAGTACGTGTCATAACATTCAACAACGTGGCCGTGGGAACAAACGTGAAGCCCAATTTGTACGGCAGCCGGCCATCACACCACAACACGTAGACAAACTCGTAAGTTATACTGCAAACAACAGGTCAGTCCGCAAGAGGCATAGATCCTCATGAGCCCCCGCAATTGCGGGGGCTCATGAGGATCAATGCCTCTTGCGGTTGGATTGGCCCATAAACCTACACATTATAAGTCTTGGAGTTTTATTCTCAGATTTCCTCGGGTGAACGGGTGGTCATTGGGTGCCGGGTTCCTTGAATCACCGAGTGTTGAACTCCTGGGACTATTTGCTTGAGTGAGCGTAATCCTGCGCAAACCACTAACCTAGGAGCACCTGGCTTAGTCGCTTGCGTAGGATTTAAGCTCATCCATGCAATTGACCCGATTGCTTTTAATTACTCAAGGACCGAGGGGCGGGGGGGGGGGGGGTGTTGGTGGGGGGGGGGGGGAGGGAGGAGGGTCGACACGGCCGGGGCGCAGGACTTCGATAAGTGCCGATATATTGTTTTGACCGGAGGGATAGTCCCCGATCACATTGTGTGCTAGTGGGACATTAAAATGAAGAAAACAACGACCGGAGGGACTCTTGTACTGCATTGTACACTGCGGGCTTTTCAACGGCAGTTCGTGTGTCTGGATCAAATCGTGGCTACAGTACTTCCTCATTCATTTGCTTGTACTGCTGCTTACAGTACACTCACTCACACACACACACACACACACACACACACACACACACACACACACACACACACACACACACACACACACACACACTGACAGACACACACAGACCGCCGCCAGTACACTGTAGGGTCAACTCGTCAGTTTTGACAAACCAAAAGTGGACGTACATTCCGGAACTTATTTTCAGTTTTGTCTGATGAAAATTGGCTGAGTTGGGCTGTCTGTCTGCTAGCTGTTCAGCTGTGACATTTTCATTTTTGAATATTTTAGTACCAGCCTTTGTTATTGTATTTTAAGACCTTTCTGTTAGTCATCGGCTGGCCAGGTTTTTTTTTTATTCTTCCCGCCGTGAGATGACCTCGTTGCCTGCTCGGAGTTATTTACATCTCTGCGCTAACCCATTCAGCCCTGACGCACTCCAGCAGGAGATGGATCGACCATGATAATTCAAGGGTAATGCCAGATTAGCTTGGTGTCGGCGCCAAGCTAATCTGGCACTACCCTTGAATTATCATGGTCGATCCATCTCCTGCAACAGGTGCATAGTCGTTAGATGACGCCTCCAAAATCACTTGGGAAATACGTGACGCGTCGGGCTGAATGAGTTGATAATTATACAATAAATAACTCAGAGGGATTTACCCCTGCACTGGGGAAGGAAACTGATTGAACACCGGCCAACTACAAGAGGTATAGATCCTCATGAGCCCCCGCAATTGCGGGGGCTCATGAGGATCTATACTTCTTGTTGAGACCAGCTTGCATCCGTGTTTCATGGACAGTTAGTGGCTTTTGGTTGTTGAATGAATAATAATAATAATTAGGGTATTTATAATGCGCTTATCTTATAATAATTATAACTCTAAGCGCGCACTCACAACTCGCTCACGCATGCGCACGCTTTAGACAATGACTCGCGTACCACAAATACATTACGACAGTCAGCTTGGGGTGGGGAGTGTGGTGATATAGTGGTGAATGAAGAAAGATTTCAGGAACAGAATATGCGTGCAGTGGCTGGGAAGGAGTGAAGCAAATCCAGCCAAGGTTACAAATTTCTAACTGTAGCCGCAAAACCTAACATTAATAATAATAATAATAATAATAATAATAATAATAATAATAATAATAACAATAATAACAATAATAATAATAATAATAATAATAATAATAATAATAATAATAATATAGTAATGTATATTTTTAAGGCGCCTATACTTTCGATAAAAAAGCTCTAGGCGCCGTACAAATGACATACTAACATACATACGCCTTGCATCCTACAACACATATAATATATTCCCTCACATACACACTCACGCAACAAGATATACAAGGAAATGAGTACGCTTAGCAGAGTGAACATACCAACAAGAAATGCTCACACACGCCAAAGATATACGTGTACCATAAAACTAATAACGGATACACCAGGCAGCTGTCACTGACAACGAAAAATTATAACGGTGAATGCACGTATAAAGGAATAAATGCGTCTTTAAAGACTGCCGGAAACTATTGGCTGATTCAACATATCTGAGGGACTGTGGGAGTTTATTCCAAAGAAATGGTCCTTGGTATGAGAAAGACCTCTCGCCAAAAGACTTGGTTCTCACAGTCGGAAAGTGTAATAGTTTAATGTCTGCTGAGGAAAGGAGCTGTCTTGAAGGTGTGTAGAAATGAAGAAGCTCAGAAAGATAGACAGAGCCAGTATGAGGAGACAGACAGGTATGACAGATGGACAGAACTTTGTATTGTACTCTAGATGTGATAGGCAACCACTGGAGTGACTTGAACGCAGGATGAGTGTGATGTGGTCTGACTTCTTTGCCTTGACAACAAGCCGTGCTGCTGAGTTCTGCACCCTCTAGAGACGATCCAGAAGGCACAGAGGACAGACACACAGGAGTGCATTGCCGTAATCGAGTTGGGGACAAGACAAAGGAGCAGGTAGCTGTCAAACTGGAAGTCAGGGAAATTCACACAATGATTGGAACTGAATGAGATGGACTGTGAGTCGGATGAGATGGAGCACGCGTGGGCCTTCCTTAAAGATAGAAGTCGGTGATCGATCTTAGCTGTCCCCGCCACAAAAAAAAGTTTTAAAAAATAAAAATAAAAATAAATAAATAAAATAAAAAGTACCACCCTGCGTTTGAAGTTGCTTGTCAAACTCCCGGCCCCACAGATCTGTAACTGTGGGCGTCGATTGTTATAGTCGAACAGTCTAAACACTTTTCTTGTATTCTTATATTCTTCCACCCCCTCCAACCCACGACAAGCGGTTGTTTCTTCTTTTCAGTTCTTCTATTGCGATTCCTCAGCAGTCTCTCAGTAAATACTGTCGCATGGGTTCCCCCCCCCCCCCCCTGCTATCAGTGGTCGGTAAAATAGAACCTACGTCCCATGTCGACCTAATAACAGTCGATTTATCGCGGAGCCAGACAATACACGCCACTTATCTAAATAACACTAATAAACCCAGTGGGACTTCGAGCACAGTGTCTGTAAAATCCTAGGCCTATCTCCTCTGCAGGACGAAAACAAATGGTTTTGGCAAGAGGCATAGATCGTCGTGAGCCCCTGCCTCTGCAGGGGCTCATGAAGATCTATGCCTCCTGCAGGTGACAGAGTTTTGCCGTCGTATGAAAAGTTGGATGGCACCGCATGGCTACAATTTTGGACATTCGGCTTTGGGGGTTAATGGGTTAAGTGGAAAATTAAACCATGCGCCATCAGGCGCCATGCTAATCTGGCACTACCCTTGAATTATCCATGTCGATCGATGTCCTGCAATTAGTGCAAAGTTGTTGTTTAGATATTATGCGGCCTTGGGTTGGTGGCAGACATCAAGAGACTGGGAACCACCTGGAGTAGAATCGAAGGAGAAGCACAGGACAGGAGTTGCTGGAGGTCTCTCGTCGACGGCCTATACCCGGGTAGGGGTGACAGGCGTAAGTAAAGTAAGTAAGGGTTGGTGAATGGGTTTTAACTCCTTCGACCCCAGACACACCACAGCAAGATAAGGATCGACCATGACAGTTCAAGGGTGATGCCAGAATAGCTTGGCGCCTATGGGCGCCAAGCTATTCTGGCATCACCCTTGAACTAACATGGTCGATCTGCGTTCTGCACTGCAATGCAGTCTTCAGAGGACAACGGCAAAATTTGGGGATTTCGGTGTTGGGGTACAATGAGTTAAGTCAAAACTTGAATATCCCTCCCCCCCCCCCCTTTTTTTTTTTTCATTTCAACTAACAAAACACGTAGAGTTTAGCAACGCATAGAGCTGTCAAGATTATGTGTGTGCTTGTCTGTGATATTCAACCTTACTGCGCAGAAACATAGGGTTCAAAATCACAGGCCAGCAAACATTTCCTGTTCCCACGATCGTTTCTAGGCTAACGCCTCTCACTGATCAAACTGAACGACAGTATCCCTTGTATCAGCCACAAGAAGCAGCCTAGTTAGTATGATATCAGTGACTTTATTAGTTCGGGGTTGAAGTTCCACGGCACCAGAGGTAAAGGACACTGCTCGGACGGGCGGGTCATATGGGACCCAGACAGCTAGTGCTTTTGGATTCAGTCGGCCTTTCAAAGGACGTGTCCGTCTTATTTTGCCTAAGCGGTCCAGTGACTGCGAACTCAGGGCGACGGGAGTACAATAGGCTTATTGCAAGAAATATGTTATGGTCGGTAAGAAGATACTGTCCAAACAGATCTATGCCGTACAATATTGTCATGTGTAGGGTAAAGTTCTAAGTATCTCTTGACACGAGCCTAAATACGATCACGAAAATAAACAAGATGAGGCGGATTTCATCCCAAAGTCTACCGTATTGTTTGGAGCTCAAATGCGTTTATCTTTTAGGAACATTCAGGGTTGTGCATATTTTTAGATTTATTATGCTGATCCATTTCCCTCCTTTCTAAGCCATCCCCTGATCAACACGCACACTAGACGGACACACGGCGCTTCCCGTCGTTAGTACGCTCTGTGGCCGGCTCGTGTAGCGACAGGAATCCATCTCCTACCCTAACCCACCCTCTGATCCACACACACTGGCACACCGGCAGAAATAAAGACGGACACACAGCGATTCCCTCCACTTTTAAACTCCGTGGTCTGGTGTAGCATAGCTATTCTGAAGAAGAAGCTTCACGTCATGGCATCATTAGTTCCACGACGCTGTGTTCATAGTGACCACTCGATGTTATACGTCACTCATCGCAGTACTAACATTTGACATTAACGAGAAGGTAGTTTTTCGTAAAAGAAAAATTAAAGTTATGGTAGCTGTTTTACAAATGACCCTTAAAACGTGGTGAGAACATTGTCTGATTTTCACACCTAGGGTATACAGGTCACAATGGACCTAATCCTACCCGACAGCAGGGACAAACTGTAGGCTAATGTAAATACCGTATACGAAAAATCATGCGATTATTAATAAGAAGGTTGTATTTTTTTCGTAAAAAAAAAGATTCAATTGTTTTAAGATTAACCCATATAATTTGTGAAATTAATCCCAAAAACGTGAAAATATATTCTTTCAAAAAATATTTAATTATCACTGAATAGAGGTACAATGCTGGTTAACGAACTTATTCAATATCTCTCTTTTATCTAGCTACACGCAAAATATCTAGTAAAGATAAGAAAAATTACGGACTCCAGTGTGAATCAACCGGTTTTTGTGAAATGGCCATTTTCTCGCCAACGAGCATCTTAATCAAAAAAAAAAAATTTTTTTTTTTTAAAGAAGGTTCCGAGATAATTCTTTTAGGGACAATATCCTAAAATTTTAAGCTTGTACGTCCTCAAGCGCGGGCTCTAGTCGCTGTCACACACACACACACACACACACACACACACACACACACACACACACACACACACACACACACACACACACTCACACACACACACTCACACACACACACACACACACACACACACACACACACACACACACACACACACACACATGCCGTCTGGCGCCAAAAAGACGTTCTCTAGCAAGGTTTGCGTAGCTAGACGTGACGTCATTTTTATCTTGTTACTTCTTTGTCAGAATTTTGGCGCCGCACGACAAAAACGTCATGTGCATGCTCCGGAATGCGCTCCGATAAGCCCCATTTAAAAGTCTACCGTATTATTTTAAAATGCGTAGACAAAAAAATGTGTCGTGCTCACATGAAATGGGCGCAAGTCCCAGTGACCAGGTGCTAATGTTCATTTACTGCGTATTTGATTGCATATTTACGTTCATTTATGGAGAATGACGAGGGGAGTACACTGGGATTATAGTATGAGTTCTGGTCCGAAAACATCTATGTCATGTCATATCATATTGCAGGGTAAAGTTCAAAGTATCTTGACACGAAAAAGACACCTGTCTTGCGCGTCATAGTTGACCCTTACTACCTCACAGCTGACCCAATTACGTACAGATAGTGGCGTCACATTTCCAGTGTCTGAGATCCCTCAGAAATCTTCTTCCATTAATCTGCAGGAGATATATATTCTAATCAGCCCCTGCGTTAGCAGACGCTGTTTAGAATTTATATCTATTGCAGATAAATAAAGGAAGATTTGCTGGCATAGATCACCAGAAAGAAGAGAGATTAATCTTGGGGCTCATCTCGCGAACAGCACGTGCAGTTCTCACGTTCTGTGGGGTCACGGTGTCTCCATGTCGTGACAAGCTGGGGCCTGAAAAGGCAAGAGATGGCCCAAAGTCAGCCACAAATAACAACCCAGTAAACAAAGGGTCCCCTGGCCGACGTCGGCCGCAGTTGGTCCGCCCACAGCCGTGCGGCGCGTGCCAACTGCGGCCGACATCGGCCCGAAGACTAACGCTCACTGGGAAGACTTCCGGCACAGTTTTTCCAGAAGAGAAAAAAGAGGCGCGGTTTCTACGTCAGTTCAAAGTGTACGCTGGCTGTTCCTAGGAGATAAGCTGTGTACTTTATAATCGACTGTAACGCAGAATATATGACTTTTATATCTGTCACTACTACGGCTGATCCTAGTAGCTAACCATTGTACAGGTGCACTTGAAAATCAGCTGTATCGCAGACTATGACTTTTATATCTGAAATGTGTCACCACTGCTGCTGCTGGTACTTATAGAATCTTACATCGGTGTTTAGATGATACTGAGAATCTCACTCGAGTGGTTTTAAAACCTTATCCTACGAGCGAAAGCGATTAGGATAATGTTTTAAGACCACGAGCGTGAGAGTATCACCTAAACACCGATAAAAAGATTATATTTCTTACTCATCTTTTTCTTGGCATGAATCCGACGTCAGCTGGTCTTCGGCACACACCTAGTCACAACACAGCCGCCATTGTGTCTTGGCTAAGGTCTTGACGTCATTTACTTTGTAATGTGACGTCACTATTTTGGATGCCAGACAAATGTCCTTTATAGCGCAGTACATGACGCCAGAGTGCCAGTCGTCACTGCGAAATGATGTCATTGCGCGTGAGCTGAAAGTAGGTCACGTTTCAATATCGCGTGTGGTTGACCAGGCTTTGTACAGGACAATGTTGTGCACACATGGCCGTTCACGCAACACGGCTGTATCAGACACGTGTGTGGTACAGCTTTTCCGCTCAAAGGCAGCAACAAAGGAGGTGGGCTAGAAAGTCGAACCTTCCACAGCAGATCGTTCCTCACTTTTGGGATAAGTAACGAAACAAATTATTTTGTTTGTTATAACCAACGTTTGTTACATGCGAGATCAGCAAGAGGCATAGAATCTCATGGGTCCCATCTCGCGGGGGCTCATGAGAATCTATGCCTCTTGGGAGATGGATGCTTGTACCGATTTTTTAAAAACTCATTCTACCCCAGACACACCACAGCAAGATATGGATCGACCATGATAGTTCAAGGGTGATGCCAGAATGGCTTGGCGCCTATGGGCGCCAAGCTATTCTGGCATCACCCTTGAACTATCATGGTCGATCTGTGTCCTGCACTGCAATGCAGTCTTCAGAGGACAAAGGCAACATTTGGGGATTTCGGTGCTGGGGTACAATGAGTTAAGCTTGTTACACTGCAATCTTTTAAAGATCCATCACTGAGTTCTCTCCCATTGTTCCGTGTCAGGCGGAGTAATTTGTTGCTGTAATTTTTCTGATGTGTCGACCACATTAAAATAAATAAATAAATAAATATAACGTCGTTATACATATATTATCCGACTTCGTTATAAACTAACACGTTTTTTAATTTCGTTTGCTTTGCGCAAGTGCCACGAACATCACACCAGACCTCTCGGCTGCACAAAGCATCGTCACCACGCTGTAGTGGGTCGTCAGCTGGTCTGGTGCTGCAGCTGTGTCGTGACAGGACAATGCTCACCCGGAATCGCATTTGCCAAATATGGCCATATCACATTCGGTGCGTGCTTCTGCATGATAATGACCTTTTGTGTGCTGGTCCGTGACTTTGGACCATGTGACTTCGAGCAGTAAGGCCCAAAATCGAAGTCCAGCTCACATGGCAGGGTCACTATATTCGATGTTTCGGGTCCTCGCTATATGGGGCTCGCAAGTTGCGGCTAACTCGTTCAGTGCCGAGAAAATGAACACCACCCAACTGCAAGAGGTATAGATCCTCATGAGCCCCCGCAGTTGCGGGGGCTCATGAGGATCTATGCCTCTTGCTAACACCACTTTGAATACGCTTTTCTGGGTCAGCTATATTTTTTTTTTTTTTTTTTTTGGGGGGGGGGGGGGGGTTCAATGAACGAAGACTGAAGGAACACAGTCTGCGTCAGTTAGCACTGAACGGGTTAACCAATCCACCAAAGAACCTGCACGTCTTTAGGAGTTGCAGATTCTCATGAGCGCGTCCGCGCCAACCGCCTCTTGCATTCAAAACTATAACCAGAGATCTTAGATAGTGCAGTTTGCGAGGGGTTGGTGAAAATCTACCCCTCTTGCGCGTGGACACTTGAAGGATCCAGGGACGCATTTACATCTGTCCTTGAGAGGAAGGTGAATGAGGTTTCACACTGCGACACCAATGCTCGATTTGTAAACTGGATCATGTCATCGGATAACTAGGGCAGTAGGACCCTCGGATTACGCATCGGTGTTCCCTAGATAGGCTGAGGTAGCAACTGCATCATTTTAGAAGCAATATCGTGTTGTGCCGGTCTGTAATTTTGGACCTTAAGGCTGGAAACCGTAATGTCCAAAATCACGGACCTGCACACTGGTATTGGCGCCAACTTGGAAGCAATTTCTTTTTCAGTTTCGTCACGGCGGAAACATATTTGCCTTGGAGTTTATATATATATATATAATATGTCATGGCTTGTATGACCGAGACGCGGCTTAAGTTAGGCAAAAATAAGTGCTTGATTTAAAAAAAAATGAATGACTGATGTTGGTTGTGTGGTGATGGTGTTGGTGTTGGTGTGTGTGTGTTTGTGTGTGTTTGTGTTTGTGTGTGCCGGGTTAGTGTTTGTGTGTGCGCGTTCGTGCGTGTATGTGTGTGTGTGGTTGCGTGGTGGCTGTGTTGTTGCTGTTGGCGGTGGTGATGTGTGTGTGTATGTGTCTATGCGTATGTGTGTGCCAGTGTGTGTGTGTGTGTGTGTGTGTGTGTGTGTGTGCGCGCGTAGGCGCGTGTTTGTGTTTGTGTGCGCGCGTTCGTGCGCCGCGTATGTGTATGTATTGTGTTTGTGTGTGTGTGTGTGGTTGTGTTGAGGCTGTGTTGTTACCGGCGGTGGAGTTGGTGTATGATTGTGTCTTGCGCTTGTGTTTGCCAGTGTGTGTGTGTGTGTGTGTGTGTGTGTGTGTGTGTGTGTGTGTGTGTGTGTGTATGTGTGTGTGTGTGTGTGTGTGTGTGTGAGTATGATGCATACACACGCGTATGTCTGTGCAAACATCACACGTGCGTACAAGTGTGCCCACTCCACGATACCGAATGCGAGTCAGTCTGTTGCATGTAGACGTGACAATGTTGACCACCAAAGCGTGATACAATATGTTCGCGGCCCAGGTCTAACTTCACACATTCTCATATTACTCTCCAATGCAAACCAGCGTTAACGCATTCCGCCCTGACACACCACAGCAAGACATGGATCGAGCATGATGGCGGGTTCAAGGGTGGTCGGCCAGGATAGCTTGGCGCCGATAGGCCTTGAACCATCATGCTCGATCTTTCTCTAGAATTGTAATACAGTCATTCAGAGGGCAACTTCAACATTTTGGGGATTTCGGTCCTGGGGTAGAATGGGTTATATAAATCAGTCCGCCAGCTTTCTGACTCTCTATATGCTAGCATCTGTCGCCCCAGCAGCAGATGGTTTCTGATGAATTTTCACCTTAACCCATTTAATGCCGAGAAAAAAAACCTGAACACCACCTAACAGCAAGGGGTATAGATCCTCATGAGCCCCCGCAACAGCGGGGGCTCATGAGGATCTATACCCCTTGCTGAGACTGGCCACTCAGCATCCACATTCCTTTGACGGCTGCAGATCTTGACGTCATTGGATTTACGATGATTTTCAGAAACACAGTCTAGGTCCAGCAGCATCGAAGGGGTGCTGGGCTAAAAGCCATCGGCCCGGCCCGGCCCAGGCGCGGTGAACGTGAAGACCTATTTGCGATGTACCTCCCCTCCCCTCACTCCTTTTGTCTGTGCGACAGCTGTATACCAGTTGAGTCAGTTATCGTGACTATCCATTTCGGCTGTGTCTGCTGGCCCACTGGCACCCCTTTCACTCTCACAGCAAAAAAGGCCAGTGACGCCCGTTTAGAATCAATCACTGACCACGAGCTGTCACGGAGGATGGGGCGACATTAGTAGCTTCTTTCTTGCCAAGGCCGAGAACTTACTTGCCCTGGGACCCCGATAGCTCACGGACGGCGAATAAATAGTAATTACTGACGACCCCACCGGCTTGATCTCTGACAGAAACACAAAACGTTTTAATGAGGTGTTGTACTAATTAACCCATTAAGCCCTGACGCATTACAGCAGGAGATGGATCGACCATGATAATTCAAGGGTAGTGCCAGATTAGCTTGGCGCATTATCATGGTCGATCCATCTCCTGCAACAGGCTCATAGTCGCCTCCAAAATTTGGGAAATACGTGCGTCCGGCTGAATGAATTAACAGCAATATACAATGTCACCCGCATGTTTGCGCTGGACGTGAAACGGTCAAATATTCGCAATTCTCTTGTAGGCGGCGACTATTTCCAATCACAATTTTATTTCTGTTTCTCTGAATGTTTACAAATACTGTAATAACACATTTAAATTCAGTGTATTTCCTCAATGTCCGGATGTAATCTTGCGCCCGCGGCGGGCATAGATAGAAGCAGTCGCAGGGGCTCACGAGAATCTATGCCACTTGCAGATGGCGGGACCCACCTGTTGGACTTACTGTGTCTCGTATCGATACCCATCGCCCACTCAGACAGGTGCGTAAAATCAAATTTCGATCAGTGTGCGGACAAACACAATTGCTCTGCCTTTAATAATCACCCCCTCCTCGGCCCTCTCCAGCAAACCCATCCCCCCCCCCAAAAAAAAAAAAAACCCCACGCAGGTATGTTCAGTTTAGCGTTCTGTTTGCATCCAAACTCCTACACACTGACATATTGTGGTTTATTTGGACATTTCCAATTACCTCTTCAGTGCTGAAAAAAAAAAAAAAAAAAAAAACGAACAGGACGCAACTGCAAGAGACATAGATCCTCATGAGCCCCCGCAGTTGCGGGGGCTCATGAGGATCTATGTCTCTTGCTGACATCACTTTGTATCCATGTTCTTTGGATGGCTGGGGCTCCCTGGCGTTTACTTCAAGACAAAGATGTTGGAAACACAATCTGCCGACCACTGGAATGACTTTCACATGAACCAGCTGTGGGCTGCGGCATGGCCGTGATAGCTGAAGGTTACACACGTGCACCGGTTATCGTTTCATTTTACTCAGTTTGTGATGTGATGCGGTATGGTATATTCAATTTCCATTTTGTGTTGAATAAAATTAATTGAATTGAAATAATTCAATTGAACGGAACTGAACTGCACAAAACTGAAGTGAGTCAGCTGAAGTTGAGTTGAGCTGAACTGAACTGAACTGAAATGAGCTGACTTGAATGACTTTCCTCGAACTGACATGACCTGAACTAAACTGAAATGAAATGAAATGCCCAGCTAAGTTGAGCTGAGTTGAATTTAACCATTTTAGCCCCAAGGTCCCATTTCTCAATTTTTGGAGGTGTCGCCTAATGACTACGTACCAGTTGCAGGGGATGGACTGACCATGATAATTCAAGGGTAGTGCCTACCGTTGAATTATCATGTTCAGTCAATCTCCTGCTGCAGGGACTCGGGGCTAAATGGGTTTTTAAAAAAAAGGATCATTGAAACTCAATGGAATCCCGATCCAATTAGGATCATGTGCATTGCTCCAGGCGGGGCTTGACACACGTCAACACACTAACCGGCCAGACCGGGTGGAAACAGCCAAATCACGCGCACATGAAGGCTGCACGCTACGGTTTTCAGTGTCATGTCAGCAGTCGACCGTGAAATGACAAGGTGTATATGCCATCACCGAGACGCTCCTAGCTAGAACCGCGCCATTCATCTGCAAGTGGCATAGATCCTCATGAGCCGCTGCAACTGCGGGGGCTCATGAGGATCTGTGCCTCTTGCCTCTTCGTACTTGAACCAATCCATGTTCATGAGGCGGGCGAGTTTTCACAGTTGTGACGAATTTACTGAGGGATTTAGGATGAGGATTTTTTTTTTTCGCCTCATAATTCTTTTAACATGCTGCTAGTGGCATCTGACACAGGCATATCCCCGCGGCTTCGTGTCTTTATATATCAGACGATATAACGACGGTTTTTTCCCCTCACCATGCTAGACCAGATAGTCCCCCATACTGTTTCTAGTCGTGGGGGCGGTAAGCCGGATCTAGTCAGTCAGACTGATATAACTGGCGTCTTCTATCATTGTGGACTGAAAAGCACGGATGAAACATGTGTTAGAAGTTCGGCAGCTCAGTGGAGGAGAGAGTGCGAGGATCCAGGAAAATTAACCCATTTAGCCCTAGCGCCCTACAGCGGGAGAGTGATCGACCATGATAATTCAAGGGTAGTGCCAGATTAACTTGGCGCCATCAGGCGCCAAGCTAATCTGGCACTAACCTTGAATTCAGTATCATGGTCGATCATCTCCTGCAACTTATGCACATTCGTTTAAGTGACACCTCCAAAATATGGGACATGCGACCTTCGGGGTTAAATGGTTAGCAGGATTTCGCAAAATCCAGACCAGAAAGGTGACTGCCATTGTAAGTGTGATGTAACTGTCTTTTTAAGGTGTTTCTTTGCGGCTCGTTGGGTTATTCTGAGGATTCTTCAAGTCTTTCAGGTATAGGCCGTATGAGTTCCCGGTGTTCTTTTTCCTTCCCTGGGTGGGCAGGTCGATACGGTGGTAGGAACTGACTTGAGTTGGATAGCGAGGCTGTCGGCTCGTAGATGCAAAAAACGATGATTGGGATTTAGGCAATCCGTCTGCCCGCGGTAGGGAAAAGATAACAAGATATCAAGTCCATTTTTGGGAAACGCGAGATTTTTCATTGCAATGAAAATATCGAAGAAACTACCAAGCATGTAGGAAAAAAACACTGTCAGGGGAGAGAATGTGCGAACACTGTCAGGGGAGAGAATGTGCATTATCGACCAATGATAATACATCTACTTTGTTCAAGGCACACCACAAACAAAACAAAACAAAACAAAACAAAAGTAGGAAAGAGGGGTGCGGTAAGTAAGTCACTGGAAGCTATCTGGACATACAGCCCCGTGCGTACGGCTGTAAAAGTTTTTGCGAAGGAACCTCATTTCTTCAGCCTGGGTATCTCGTAGTTGGGGACCAAGGGCCAGTTGCACGTATAGGGCGCACCTTGCTTAGTGGCTGGTGCAGGACTAAGCTCGTTCGTGCAACTGGCCCCAGTTGCAGGAAACTTCTCCAAGCCAGTAGCTGCCAAGCAACCGTCCTTCAGCACTGCAGCAAGATTTTTTTTTGCGTGGGGGTAAAAAAAAAAAAAAAAAAATCTCAAAACAGGGTTCAGTTGCACGAGCGAGCTTAGTCCTGCACAAGCCACTTAAGCGAAGGTGCTCCGCTATATAGTGTTTGTTCAAGGTACGTGATTGTTCAAGGGTGGTGTCATAATAGCTTGGCGCCTAGAGGCGCCAAGCTATTCTGACACCACCCTTGAACTATTATGGTCGATCTATATAGCGGAGCAGCTCACGTAATGGCTTGCGCAGGACACTAAGCTCACTCGGGGCAACTGGCCCCGGACAAAGACTGAGGCCGAGTGGGGACGGAGTGGCAGAGACAATATAATAAATGTTGACTGGCAGTATAATTATGACACTTGTAACATTTTAACAAGCTGCATTCGACGCTGTTTGTTAATCTGAAGTATGATACACGTGGATGCTGTATACATGTATTGAGGCCAAAAGCGTGTGTTTTTTTGGTGGGCATTTGTAGAGATAATACTAAACCATAAGGTCACCCCCCCCCTCCCCCAAAAAAATAAAAATAATAAATAAATAAATAAAAAATGGGAGCTGCCCTCTGAACTTGAGGCTAAATAAATAGTTTAGGAGACAGATCGACCGTGATCGTTCATGGGTGGTGTCATAATAGCTTGGCGCCTAGAGGCGCCAAGCTATTCCGACACCACCCATGAACACTCATGGTCGATCTATATCAGTCGTTTAGTGTCTCGGGTCTAAATTGGTTAAAGCGATCTTTTCCAGGGCGGACTTTGGATTGGCTCAGATTTGCCGATACAATCCGATTGAGTTTTCAATGTTGTCCTGCTTTTGGTAATACTTTTCCTACTCGTCTTTTCACAACCCACGTGAGTACACACGCGTTAGGCAGGTTTTCTACTGCTCTTGTACTGCCATCGGTGGAACTTGACTATGCTGCACACAAAGGCGATCTGCATAGAAGTTGGTTAGTTCGGGTTTAACGTCCACAGCACCGAGGTGATCATGGACAGCCCTGACGGGCGGGTTATGGGGGACAGGGAAATCTATTGACTATTGTCTATGGAGTACGACCTGAACACTGATCAACTCAGGCGCACTCCAACTGTGCCACTTCGATTTACCAGGACCTTTCAACGGACATGCTATTGAACAAATCCGTTTTTTTTCCCCCTGGATTGTGAGTCCAGCTACCGGGGCCGGGACGGGATTCGAACCCACGACCCGGCGATTCCCTTCGCCCTCCTGCTCCGACGTTTAACCGCCTGAGCTATTTCGGACTCTCCTGCATAGAAGTCTTTCATTTTATGACATTTAAACGTCAGAAGTTTCAAGCCAACTGACCCTGCTGTCCAGCTTTATTGTCAGTAAGACATTAAAAGAGATTAGCTAAGTGAAATATTGCGAGCTGTTAAGCCTATCTTGCCTGGAGCACGTCCCCGTAAATGGGGTGTGTGAGTCCTTATTCGTTAAATAATAATAATAATAATACCGGTTATTATATAGGCGCTTTTCCCCAATTCTGCGAATCGACTCAAAGCGCCGCGAACTGAACCCAACACGCACGCTCACGTGACACACACACATTCACTCTGAAGGCACAGACACAGGACACTCACGTGGTGCGAAGGGTCAGCTCAGCTACTGAGGTTTCGGAAATTTTGATCGCTTGTATTTGAAATTTATAACGTGGCCTGAAACCGGTACCAAAATGCGACGGAATTAAGAAATAAGGCATGCGGTCACTGTCATAGATCGTTAAACACTGCCAGGGCGGAAATACAGCGTGACCTGGCTGTGAAGACGCCGCGCTTTGGAATGAATGGCGGCGAAGTTTGGCCAACAGTCTGGGTTAGATAAAGCACGCACCCAGAAGTAAGCTGACGAATGTGCGCCCAACTCAGTTCGTATCCAATGAGCCGTCCATTGGGCCGTCGTCGGCCGCAGTTGACCCGCGCACAGATGTGCGCGGGTCAACTGCGGCCGATGTCGGCCCCAGGATCTTTTGCGCATTAAGTGTCTTTGTACGACTGATAAGACTGGAGACAGATCGTCTTTAGTGCATTTAAATCAAGCGAACGAGTATATAATTATGTACATGGAAAAATGACGATTTCTGTTGCAGAGCTCCCCCACCCCACCCTACCCCCGTCCATAACACACACACACACACACACACACACACACACACACACACACACACACACACACACACACACACACACACACACACACAACACGCACACACACAAACAGGTAACAATATAGTACTGGCTGTATAACACTTGGAAGACGAAAGCATGCTCGGTTCTCACGGTTTGAAAGACAAAAGCAGTCAACAGCTTAGGGTGTGTCCTTTCACGACTACTTCAGTGCCAGTAACAGGAGATGATTCGACTAAGATAGTTCAAGAGCTTGATGACTATCCTGCGCCTCAGTGTTGGGGCCGCATAGCTAATTTGACACCGCCATCAAATAATGATACTGTCTTCACTGATCCATTTTCTGCTGTGGCGTCAGTGTTCCGCCTTACTAAACTGATGTGCCGTGAATGTGTGTCCAAACAGTTGACCATGACAGTTCGTGGGTAGTACATGAAAAGGCGCCAAGCTAATCTGGTACTACCCTCGAACTATCATGGCTAATCCATATGCTGCTGTCGTCAGTGTAAACGACCATAAGCTCAAAAAGTGTGATATCAGGCTCTTTCAACTGAGTTTGTCCCCAAACGAACTGATCCGCATCGCGCGAGAGGGCGGAAAGCCGGCTCTTGGTAGAGTGGAGGGGAAGAATGAAGGGGGCAGGAGGGAGGGAGCAGGGGGACTGTCCCGAAAGAAGCAGAGCAGCGATAAAGGAGCCACGTCATATGGCGTCACCACTATGATCCACGTGGAGCGAGGGACGCCGGCCGGCTTTCGCCACGTGTACCGGTTCGGTGTCGTCTGCAAACTCCTCATGAGGTGCGCCGCTGTTCAAAACGCAACCTCTCTGCCCCAGGCAAAAACCACATTGGTCCGTCTGGACTCAAAGTTTTCCTCCCTACCCACCCTTTTTCGTCTTGATTCGCGAGAAAATAGTACTAGTTCGTGACTATTAACCCATTTCATTCTGAGGCTGATTAAAAACAGTGCTTATTGTCCTATGAAGGCTACATTACAGACTAGCTTAACTCATTATACCCCAACACCGAAATCCCCAAATTTTGCCTTTGTCCTCTGAAGACTGCACTCTAGTGCAGGACATAGATCGACCATGATAGTTCAAGGGTGATGCCAGAATAGCTTGGCGCCCATAGGCGCCAAGCTATTCTGGCATCACCCTTGAACTATCATGGTCGATCCTTATCTTGCTGTGGTGTGTCTGGGGTAGAAAGAGTTAAACGTTTTAGTTCAATGGCGGTGCCAGAATAGATTGGCGCCTTATCGTAGTCCATTTCATTTCAAGAGATGGGTGTATCAGGATAAAAAGGGTTCAACACATTAATTGTAAATTTTTGCCAAGATCCGCCATTGCAAAAACTTAAAAAATTAACAAGCATGCCGTCTCCGCTTCAAGGCATCTCAGTCAACCCGAGTTCGGAATTGGTGTGTCAGGCCGGACCTCTTTCAGGCCAGAGCAGACGCAACTCCGGTTGCATGACGACAAAACATGTGCTACAGAGAGTCCGAAATGTGGTTAAGAGTCGGAGCAAGAGATGGAAGGAAATCGCTGGGTCGTGGGTTCGAGTCCCCGTCCCAGCCTCGGGAGCTGGACTCTCAATCCAGGGGGAAAAGACGGACTTGTTCCATATCATGTCCGTTGAAAGGTACTGGTAAATTAAAGTGGCACAGTTGCAGTGCGCCTGAATTGATCAGTGTTCATGTCGTACTCCATAGGCAATAGCTTTCCCTTTCCCCCATAACCCGCCCGTCAGGGTCGTCCATTATCACTTCGGTGCCGTGGACGTTAAACCTAACCAGACCGGCTCGAAACCCGCGGACTAGAGGATACAGACCCAATGCGCAAAGGCCTGTGCGCGGGCCAACGGCGGCCGACGTCGGCCTGATGGCCGGGCTTTTGCGCATTGGGGGGGGGGGGGGGGATCCCACAAGCTTATGAAGGCCGAGAGGTCATGCAACACAGGGCATTATTCACAGAGACCGGACTGTCCAATAAGAAAAACCCAGGACGAAGGAGATATTC
Source organism: Semisulcospira habei (assembly GCA_036245525.1). NCBI lineage: Eukaryota > Metazoa > Mollusca > Gastropoda > Semisulcospiridae > Semisulcospira > Semisulcospira habei. The sequence continues at coordinate 207,345,461 of BTPG01000005.1, forward strand.
AAATTACTATAATGCCCTACTAATTTGTGTACAGAGCAAGTTGCTTATATAGGCCGGTTGAAAAGGTAACCATACACTAACTTCCCTTGAGCTACCACGGTCGATCTAGCCTGGCACCTTGGCACCTTAATAAGCTACTTAACGTTAATATATTATCAACGATCCCATATGAACTTTGCCGCCATACATTAGGAATGTGTGAATTCATCTCACGATTGTAGCAGTACAGATTCAAGCGACAGCAAAGTTTGTGTCGTCTGCTGTCTGCCTACAAATCGTGTCTGGTGCCGTCCCATCACGAACACGAATTTCACGCGGCCAGATATAATTTGAAGTCATTACAGTGATTAAGTGCATGCATATTTTATGCCAGCGTTTTTCATCACCGTAAAAAAAAACAATGTCCATATCCAGAACCAATAGAGGTTTATCAAAACTACATTGTAGTTTGAACACCAGTCAGCGCCGACTGTCGCCAGACGCTAAATCGATCTTGATATTTCAAGGACAGTGCCTGATTAGCTCTGCGCCTTCCAGGCGCCGAGCTAATCAGGCACTGCCCTTGAAATAGCAGGATCAATCGAAGTCTGATATCTGGAACAAGAAGCGTAAGAGACAGATTTTACATCTGTCTGCGATAATACTATCCAGAGGCTGAGCACGCGATCTCGACGTCGGCCGGTGTGCAAAACATATGTTGTTTTCTCACAGGCTGTGATCGCGCGGTCACTGTGTTAAAAATATTATTTGGGTCGCCGGTGCGACTGAAGTGCCGTCCGCTCAGCTATTCACTAATTGGCGGACACGTGGCAAGTTACACCAGCGAGAGAGAGAGAGAGAGAGAGAGAGAGAGCGAGAGAGGGGATGGTCTGTCAGTAGTTTTATGAAAACCGCTGGCCGTATTACATTTTTCATTCTTCCCTCATATGCACAATACAAATCCTGAACTGTAGCCGGCCCAGCATCAGGTAAAAGGACAGGGCACGTTAAAGTGACCTGCTCCAGTCAGTAAAGGGTTAATAGTTCCCAATATCTCCTTATACGTGTTCATATTACGTATTACACAAATCAGTGCTGCAAAGAAAAATTGCCGGAATGTCGTAAAACTGAAGACTTTTATCTCGATCGTAACCTATAGTACGCATAGCAACCTACGTTTACGCTGTATTGGCTTTTTACATCTACTCCTTTCTCACCTCACGCAAAAGAAGATGGATCGACCATGATAGTTCAAGGGTAGTGCCAGAATAGCCTGGCGCCTACAGGCGCCAAGCTATTCTGGCGCTACCCTTGAACTATCATGGTCGATCTCTTGAAGTGAAATGCAGGGCAACTCCCCAAAGGAGAATTTCGACCCTAGGGCACAACGTGTTATGAACGAGACACTCACACGGCGTGGACAAGTGAAACATATTGCAGAAAATTGCCTGATATTTGTGTGTGATGTGTATGCACAACATATGTCGGGGATGCACACACGATTTACGTTGTAAATGAACCTGTAACAGACGTCACATTAATTTTATTTCCGTTTAACGTGTAATAAACGGTCTACATGCAGACAGTTAAAAGCAAGCTGGTACTCGGTCTTAATCATATCTAGTACGCCCGTTCCGAGGTCCTTGTGTCACTTTAATTATGATGAATAATTTTCATAAATGTATGTCGAGTGTGAGAACTTGTTTGTCCCATGAAGACGAAAAAGAGTAAGTCCACTTTTGTGAAAAGCGAGATTTTTTATTGTATTACAATGAAAATTTCGCTTTTCACAAAATTGGACTTACTGTTTTTTGCCTTCACAGGGAAATTGTAGCACCCTGTCTGTCTCAGTGTGTCCCCTCCCCGCCCCCTCCCTCCCCCACTCTTCCGGAGCCCTTTATTAAATAAATAAAATAAATAAATCAATCAACGCATTAAATAGGCGCTTTATCCCAAATTTTAATCGGCTGATAGCGCCGCCGCGAACTGAACCCAACAAGCACGCTCACGTGAATCACGCGCATTCACTCACATACTGTCACTCACAGAACATTCACGTGGTGCTATATTGGCCGTGATTGTGTGAGCGCCAAGCTATTCTGGCCGCACCACCCTTGAACTACCACGGTACGTCGCTCTGTATACTGAATTGCAAACGTAGACTTCAAGACGCAACTCAGTCCCAAACTTGCTTTCAGAATTTCGGCCTGACGGCTAAAAGTGTTAATCCCTTCACTGCCGAGAAAAAATGTCACATTAACCAACTGCAAGAGGTATAGATCCTCATGAGCCCCCGCAGTTGCGGGGGCTCATGAGGATCTATGCCTCTTGCTTAACACATTCTACCCGAGGACCGAAACCCCCAAATTTTAAAGTTGCTCTCTGAAGGACTGCATTACAATTCTAGAGACAGATCGAGCATGATAGTTCAAGGGTGGTGCCAGAATAGCTTGGCGCCTGTGGGCACCAAGCTATTCTGGCACCACTCTTGAACTACCATGCTCGATGAATGAGTTAAACCGCATGGTATGGGTGCCATTTATTGCTAGTGATCTTCGACGATGGATTTACAAAAATGTCAAAATCATAAGCTTTGACCAATGGCAGTGATGGTGTTAACTTCTTCGGGACAGACGTTTGGTGGACAGACGGAAAGACTGTGAGCTAACTTTCAACACACAGCCAAGCTATTTTGTGTGACAAACCGACGCAAAATTGCTCCGCTTTAAGCTCCACTATGGATCAGCTGCAAAGAACACAGACGCACATGCAGCTATCAAGAAGTCAACCGTAAATTCGCATGAAAATGTTTGCTTTTTGCAGATTGGCCGGCCTGGTTTTCAGACGGAGCAGGTGATTGGCTGCAGTGTAATAGGGAACACAGACGCACAAAAAACAACCAAGAAACATTAATTCAGTTTCATGCGCTCCTGCGGCTGTCCATGAGAATGTATGCGTCTTGCCGATTGGTGGGTGTCGCCGCTGTGAGGCGGGTTTATCGATTGGCTTCGAAATAAGTACAGCGCGTGCACTGACGGCCTTGCCGCGGGTCACGCGAGGTCAGTGGGTCAATGGTGCACGCTGCACACTGATGATGCAAGCGCTCTCGTATACAGTGCAGCTTTTCTGTCTGTCTCTCTCTCTCTCTCTCTCTCTCTCTCTCTCTCTCTCTCTCTCTCTCTCTCTCTCACACACGCACTCACACTTACCCAAACGGTGACGTAAAATCGAAGACTACTCGATACAGAGCGGGTTACTGAATACACGTATTGCATTACACCTGGACATATTAACCCCTTCACTGCCAGTGGACGCAGATTGTGTTTCTGAAATCTTCGTTAACCCTTTTAGCCCCAAGGTCCCATTTCTCAAAGTTTGGAGGTGTTGTTGCCTAACGACTACGCACCAGTTGTCGTAATTCAAGGGTAGTGCCAGATGAGCTTGGCGCCTGAAGGAGGCGCCAAGCTCATCTGGCACTACCCTTGAATAACCATGATCAATCCATCTCTAGCTGCAGGGTCCCGGGGCTAAAAGGGTTAATTCAACGCCAAAGAGCCCCAGCCCTCTAAGGAACTAACATGGACACGAAGTGGTGTCAGCAGAAGGCATAGATCCTCATGAGACCCCGCAACTGCGGGGGCTCATGAGGATCTATGTCTCTTGCCGCTGGCTCGTGTTCATTTTCCCTCGACATTGGAGAGATTAAAATGATGGTTACAGGTATGAGTCTACTGGTGACTGAAATAACGATTTACAAATCAAGTGCCTATGTTCCGTCAGTCTCACGACTGTTTGCTTATTTTATATTAATTAACCCTTTTAGCCCCAAGGTCCCATTTCTCAAATTCTGGAGGTGTTGCCTAACGACTATGTTCCAGTTGCAGGTGATGGATTGACCATGATAATTTAAGGGTAGTGCCAGATTAGCTTGGCGCCTGAAGGCGCCAAGCTAATATGGCACTTACCTTGAATTATCATGGTCAATTAATCTCCTGCTGTAGGGACTCGGGGCTAAATGGGTTAAACTGAGATGTGGCACGCAATCGCACATGGGCTGCATGCATGTACTGCTTTCCTAACACGCGATTCGCCAATACATGTACTTCCTTGTGTGCATTGCCAAGTGTCAAACCTCACAATCAATCTTCATGACTGTGTAACATTACGAACATTAGAGTAGGTGCAAACTCTAAGGTGCGTGTGCAATTTATACCAAGCATTCAGCCCCTTAAATTGGGCGAAGAAGATGGGGATGGATTGGTCACAGTCTCAGAAAGCCAATTTCCAGTATCACTAGGCAGGCATGTCATGGAACCCCCAGGGAAAGAGGAAAAGAGGCAGGCCGAGAAACACCTGGCGACGAGACCTCCAAGCAGACATCAAGAGACTGGGCCGAACCACCTGGAGTAACTTATCGAAGGAGAAGCACAGGACAGGAGTCGCTGGAGGTCTCTCGTCGACGGCCTATACCCTGTGTGGGGTGATAGGCGTAAGTAATTCAGCCCCTTATACCCTGCTATACTGACACACGGAACGATATCAGATCTGAAACTGTTGAAGATTCGATGGTTCAGTGATGTCTTCTCTGAAGCATACGCATTTGAACGAAGCCGGCACTGAAGAGACGTAAATCCTGGTGAGCCCACGCAAAACCCTTCCCTGCCACACACAAGCAATGATATCTCTGAGGCTGTTGAGGATTCGATATTTTAGCGATGCATTCACATGAGGCACACACATGAGGCATACACATGGGCATACACATGAGGCATACACATGAGGCATACACATGAGGCATACACATGGGCATACACATGAGGCATACACATGATGCATACACATGAGGCACACACATGAGGCATACACATGGGCATACACATGAGGCATACACATGATGCATACACATGAGGCATACACATGGGCATACACATGGGCATACACATGAGGCATACACATGAGGCATACACATGAGGCACACACATGAGGCATACACATGAGGCATACACATGGGCATACACATGAGGCATACACATGAGGCATACACATGAGGCATACACATGAGGCATACACATGAGGCATACACATGAGGCATACACATGAGGCATACACATGAGGCATACACATGATGCATACACATGAGGCACACACATGAGGCATACACATTGGCATACACATGAGGCATACACATGATGCATACACATGAGGCATACACATGGGCATACACATGGGCATACACATGAGGCATACACATGAGGCATACACATGAGGCACACACATGAGGCATACACATGAGGCATACACATGGGCATACACATGAGGCATACACATGAGGCATACACATGAGGCATACACATGAGGCATACACATGGGCATACACATGAGGCATACACATGGGCATACACATGAGGCATACACATGGGCATACACATGAGGCATACACATGGGCATACACATGGGCATACACATGAGGCATACACATGGGCATACACATGAGGCATACACATGGGCATACACATGAGGCATACACATGGGCATACACATGAGGCATACACATGGGCATACACATGGGCATACACATGAGGCATACACATGGGCATACACATGAGGCATACACATGGGCATACACATGAGGCATACACATGGGCATACACATGAGGCATACACATGAGGCATACACATGGGCATACACATGGGCATACACATGAGGCATACACATGGGCATACACATGAGGCATACACATGGGCATACACATGAGGCATACACATGGGCATACACATGAGGCATACACATGGGCATACACATGAGGCATACACATGAGGCATACACATGGGCATACACATGGGCATACACATGGGCATACACATGGGCATACACATGAGGCATACACATTCGAACGACGCCAGCAAGAGACATAGATCCTCGTGAGCCCCCCGCGAAAGGGCAGTGTCAGATTAGCTTGGCGACTGTGCGTGGGAGAGTCCGAAATAGCTCAGGCGGTTAAACGCCGGAGCAGGAGAGCGAACGGAATGAATCGCTGGGTCGTGGGTTCGAATCCCGTCCCGGCCCCGGTAGCTGGACTCACAATCTAGGGGGGAAAAAAAGGATTTGTTCAATAGCATGTCCGTTGAAAGCCTGAGGTCCTGGTAAATCAAAGTGGCACAGTTGGAGTGCGCCTGAGTTGATCGGCAGTGTTCAGGTCGTACTCCGCACAGGGAATAGATTTCCCTGTCCCCCATAACCCGCCCGTCAGGGCCGTCCATGATCACCTCGGTGCTGTGGACGTTAAACCCGAACTAACCAACCAACCTGTGCGTGGGCCCACTGCGACCGACTTGGGCCGGATAGTCTTTTGCGTACTGGGCATGAATGCAAAGCATGGCACGACTGTCACTTGCAACGTGAACTTGAGTTTACCGTGGTTATAGTTGTGTCATCGTTTGCCGATGTGTTTGTCCGTGTGTTCGTGTGACACTTCTCCCTCCTTTCAAGCCGCCTGCTCCAGACAATTAGAGGTTATTAGTTCGCAATGTCTCCTGGGAAGTGTTCTCACAATGTGTTTCAATACTGCTGCACACATGAAGTTTGACTGTGGCAACTATGAAAGACTTCCACGCTCTTCTCCTTTGTACATCGTAGGACTGTTTCCCCGAGGCACATTCCATAAGTAGAAAGCCTCTGTTCTCGTGGCTTGTGACTAAGAAGGTTAGGCAAGACAACATTGAGAATCCTCCGCATCGACGAATTTAGCAATCGAACCCTGCGGTCATGGATCAGGTCGCTTTAAGTATCGATCTGCGTGTCAGAATGTGGGTTCACTACGACCCGGGGCCCGGGTCAGAACCAGCGACTTTAATTGACATGATTTTTGTCTGTCATACTGTTATGCCACACTGATTTACAATGAACGACCAGTGCAGGTCGGTTACTTTGGGCCTAAATTGTCGCTGCAAGGGCACGAAGGTGCGTGCTGGCCTGTGATTTTGGACCTTACGGCTGAAAGCCGTAAGGTCCAAAAATCACAGACCAGCACACATATGTAAGACCACCGGCGACCTACATTCAAGACCGTGTGATAAAACAAGTTAATCACCGCCACACTCTGAACTCCGCCGCATTGATTTGACTTCCGTTTAGCGGGCTCACCCCCAGAGCCACTGTACAGAATCGGCGTAGTCGCAGGAAGACGGGCCGATTTGGGCCGACAGCTGTATCAGTAGCCGTGCCTGATTAGCTTGCTATCATATCAACACCGGGAACAAAATCATAGACGTCTAATGAAACCCCACTAACTGCCGAGAATTTTTTTTAACACGACCCAGCTGAAAGAGACATAGACTGATTTATGCCTCTCAGTTACTGACATCATTTTCAACCACGTTCGTGGGACGGGTAGGAGTCTTCAGCGTTGAATTAACACATATTTCAGAAACACAATCTACGTCCACTGGCCGTGCAAGAGTTAATGAATGGAGTTTTCATGGCGGATGTATTTTCTGGCGCTGGTGCTGGAAATGCAACGGTTACGCAGTCTTGGCAAGCGTTCAGAAATGAATACAGCAAACAACGCCCCTCCGCCAAGTCCCGTCTCCTTTCTCAGTGCGACAAGAGGCATAGATTCTCATGAACCCCTGTGTGCTCAGGGGCTCATGAGAATCTATGCCTTTCGCGGACAAAGACTGGTTCCAATTACGTCCTCGAAATGAGGCAGTCGTCAAGGTTTAACTGGCATGAATGATTTGGCCGACTTGATGCTGGGTTTACACGATTACTCAGTCGCCAAATTTAGCCCTCAGTTCAGTTTGAAGGCTATGACCGCAGATAACTTGCCTCGGCGAAGTATAATAATGGGGACGATACGACAGCCAGTGGCACAGATGCTCATGAGCCCCTGCATTCGCAGGAGCCCATGCGCATCTATGCCTCTTGCACGTGTGAGGCCAAAGAGTTGGATGAGTTCCTTGCTTTCACGATGGGCGCGCAATACCAGCTGGTGATTGCACCAGAAGAAGGAAACTTCTCAAAGTATTCGGTCAAGTTCAAACTGACACACCGCACTGCACTGACGCGAAGGTCAGTCTAGTTGTTTGATCAATATGCGTGCACAGTTATGCACAGTATGACGGTTTCACCCTTTTAGCCCCAAGGTCCCATTTCTCAAAGTTTGGAGGTATTGCCTAATGACTGTGTACCAGTTGCAGGAGATGGACTGACCATGATAATTCAAGGGTAGTGCCAGATTAGCTTGGCGCCTGAAGGCGCCAAGCTAATCTGGCACAACCCTTGAATTATCATGGTCAATCCTTCTCCTGGGGCTAAATGGATTAAAGATCCCTTTGCGGCCTTTCAAGGCCGCGGCTTTTTTTAGTGTTTCAATTGACGCAGAGGGAAATTCTGTTAGTTCGGCCGTAAATTAATGCGAACGGTTATGCGCACCAATGATAATGGCTTCAAGGGCATAGTCTCTTGAAAATAATGTGTTTTGTTCCCCCCCCCCTCCCCCAAGCCTCCGCCCCTCCCCCAAGCCCCCCCTCCCCCAGATCCTGTCGTCCGAAAACCTGGGTCACAAATTCGAATCAGTCCAGCTGGGGTCCAAATTTGTTCAGGCTCTATTCGGTACCCCGTCTTTGCCGAAATCATCTTCGTGTCTCTGTCTGTCTGTCTGTCTGTCTCTCTCTCTCATCCCCATTCCGCTCAGTCCGTACCATCAGAGATCTCATTATTGATACCGCCGGCGTATACCGGGTTCGTCAAATTCAGCCTCGACAAAGCAGGGAATGTTCCTTTTATATATTTCAAAGGTAGTGCCCGCTTGATTGCCTTCAAGCATGGTGGTACTTCTTAGCTGAGCAGGTACTGAATTGCATATCATTCTTGTGCACTGATTCATTCCCCCCCCCCCCCCCACTCCTCCCACCCCGGCTCATCTGCGCTAATGTCGCCAGACCACTATTTGATCACAATCAATGTCGTTCATTGAACTGTTGTTATTCGTGATTACATATGGCAAAGTCGGTGACGGTTTTTTGCCTGCACGATACGCAATAACCTACCGCACACGAAACTGCGCAGCCGCTTACTGATCGCTTTTGTTTTTTAGTTCAAGACCTTGACACCACGTTGAATTTGTCCGCGAAGCCATTCACGCTGTTTTTACATGCATCGCCGCATCGGGTGCACAGTTCTATTTTTGCACTCGTTTTGATCAGAAAAAAAGTCAGGTTAGCACAAGGAAACCGGGCTGTCGTAGGTCGCAGTGGGCCCACTGAGGCCCACGTCAGCCCGAGGACCATTTGCTTACTGGAAGGGCAGTGCAAAGATGTCACTCAAATATAGTAGATCAACAGTGTAGTGCATAGATGTCACTCACCAGAAATAGGCGTAGTGCAACCTAAGACCTTGACCCAAAATATAAACCCTAGCCATATACCCGTGCCCTGGCTGACAGTCGGTGAACTGCATAGGAACGCCGATCAGTACACTGCATGTCAATGCCAAATGTCTTTGTATCGTGTTTTACTCAGTCCAGTCAAATTGAAGAGAAAATAATATAGTTCAAGGTAGTGCCTTCGCCTCCACACGTGTGTGCTGGTCCCGAGTCCCGAGTCGCAGACCACCAGCAGCTTTGTGTTTAACCCTTTGGCTGTCGGTAGCGCGTTTAGTCGCAGGAATCATCGCGATGACAGCATAGGAAAGGCGCTACCCACCGCCGGCAAAGGTTTGGAGGCGCCACTCTGCGCTCTGTTACAGGAGATGGATTCAAGAGTAGTGCCAGTGTAGCTTGGCGCCAACAGGCGCCAAGCTACTCTGGCACTACCCTTGAATTATCACGGTCGACCCCTCTCCTGCTGCAGCGCGTCAGGGCTGAATGGGTTAAGGCTGTGACAGCAGCGGCGGTTCAGTGTTTTTCAACCGCAGCAGTTACAAGCGCAGAATAACATTGTGTCTCAACTTGAGGTCGCAGTCTTGCTTGTTGAAACGCAGGCGATGGTTAAGACACGAATGATTTGAGATTGAGTTATATACCTTTACCTCATACATTATTGCACGAATTAACTCAGAGGTGAATTTTTACTGCCGAGACTAAAGAGTGAGCACGACCCAACTGCGAGAGACACAGATCATCAGGCTTTACTTTACTACAGGGAAAAAGGGAACGTGAATACCAGGCTGCACTAAGAGGCAGAGATTCTCATGAGCCTCCCGCAGTCGCGGGGGGGGGGGGGAGAGGGGGGGGGGGCTCATGAGGATCTATTCCTCTTGCATTTGTCTGCTGGTCGCTGTGCTCCGGAAGTGAAGGACTGATCAAACCTTAGAAGCCAGTATCCGTCAATGAAATATCTTAAACCATCGGGTCGACTATGATAATTCAAGGGAAGTGCCAGATTAGCTTGGCGCCTATCGGCGCCAAGCTAATCTGACACTACCCTTGAATCATCATGGTCGATCCATCTCCTGCAACAGGAGCATAGTCGTTAGATGACGCCTCCAAAATTTGGGAAATACGTGCGTCGGGCTGAATGAGTTAATTTGTAACTAGAGCGCTTTTAACGTCAGAACCCACCCGAAATAACTTGAGCGGGTGATGCAAATGGATACAGCGAGGCCCGGCGCAGTTTTAGACTTGGAAACAGAGCGCCGGAAAGGCAATAATCCTACATGAAGCGCACTCCCACTGAAGGCCTCACATTACATGGAGATTAATTTAACCCCTTCTCTGCCACTAGGTCGCAGGACATGTGTTTATGGCGTCTTCGTGGACTTAACGCCAAAGAACCTGAGTCGAGTTGCACGTAATTTTCTACAGCCAGTACTTTAATAACAATATATTTTCAGCCGTACATGGATTTATTGCTGCAGCAAAAAGATTTCATTGATTTATAATTAGGACTGCAGAAAATAATAATAATAAAAATTAAATAATAAAGAAAATAATGAAAATAAAAGACCAGTTGAGGCACCTCTCTCTCTCTCTCTCTCTCTCTCTCTCTCTCTCTCCACTATAATATTTGTTATTCCTCCCTCTATTTTCATTTTGCATTAATGTTATTATTATTATATTCATTTACTTACCTACATTGCATTTAAAATCTGCCAAACTACCACCATGCAAATGCAAATATAATTGATGCAGTGTCCAGATCATCCTATAAACCTGTGGCTGGTATTGATCTGATGGAAATGTTATATAATTATCCTTTTATGCATTTTGCAAAGCAATAAACTATTTAAACCAGTACTTGCCTGTCATAGTTCCAACGCATTCGATTTTGAGCTATTTTTATTTTTATTTTTATTATTTATTTATTTATTATTTATTTATTTATAATTATTTATTTATTATTTATTTATTTATTTATTATTTATTTATTATTTATTTATTTTTTATTATTTATTTATTTATTATTTATTATTTATTTATTTAAATATTTATTATTATTTATTTATTTATTTATTTATTTATTTATTTTTAGCCTCAAGCCAAAAATCTGTCTGCACTGCAGAGGGAAAGTTGGTTGGCAGTTACTGGCTTGGAAAAAATATCCTGCACTGAACTGGGAGCTGATCCGTACAAGGAACGTGTATACAATGTAGGGTCAGCAAGAGACATAGATCCTCATGAGCCCCCGCAGTTGCGGGGGCTCATGAGGATCTATGCCTCTTGCGTTTTGGGTTCTGCGTGCTGTGTTCAGGCCGTTATGGGGTTAACTTTATACACGTCACTACTCTCTCTCTCTTTCCAAGAGGTCATGAATCTTCCGCCGCCTAAAACCATACAAGAAAAGTTCTACAGTCGAACGCTTGTGTTTCAAAGTGAATTCGTAAGTAGTACATTGTGTTCTGTGAGAGTTTCAACTACAAACGGGGCTAAAAAAGGAAATGTTATTTTCTTTACCGGTTTTGAGTTTCAAGCCATATATGGCTGTGAAATCAGTTATCTCACAATTTAATCTGGCTGTAGTCTCGAGTGGTTGTAGACAGAAACCGCTACCGACAGACAAAGGGTTAAAACATTATACACTGGTTTCCTTTCAGCCTTTCCTGCACCCTTTGCGGTGACCAAGGACACATTTTGTGTACGTCTGAAGGTTTACAAAGTATACTAGCGCATTCTTGAGACATACGCGTTCTACGGAACGCGCATATCTCAAGATTGTGCGTAATGCATTTGTATGCCTTTCTTCGTTGTAACAATAAACACAGACGTTAGAATAATTATATTAATAATTAGACGAACAGATGATTAACAAATACACAATGTCTCTGAGTGTGCATGCATATAATTAGTTCTGGTCACTGATATACAATATTAATAGTTTGAAAAAACAAGCGATATATATACCTATACTTGAATTGAAGTATTTATGCTTACATAAACTCTACTTACATAAACTCTACAAACATACATTCTAAAGAACTCGTTACGCTCAGCTGCATTGACCCTGTGATCTTTGGCACTGTCCGATCCGGGCGTGTTATGAGAAGGCCAATCAAGTCGGCGAAGGGCGCTCATTAGCATAATTAATGTCTGTACCAAATCCCGCCATCTTTCAGGACAGATCGCCTGTGTAATGCATTATCATGATCCCTACCCCAGATTGACCCGGGGTCTCTATGGCGTATGCCAGAACCACCCGGGATCATTTTGGCGTGAGGATTTTGCGTGAGGGGATTCACCAGGAAAAAAAAAATGCCTTTCACGCCAGATCGACCCGGAGTCACTTTGGCATACGAATTTACGTAAGGGAATTCACCAGAAAAAAATGCCTCTCACGCCAGCTCGACCCGGAGTCATTTTGGCGTGACGATTTTGCGGAGAAAAGATTTTCACCAGAGGAGATTCACCAGAAAAAAAATGCCTCTCACGCCAGATCGACCCGGGTCGATCTGGCGTGAGCCGGGCCATTTTCAAGTTCACGGCCATCGATGTTTGTAAATCCGTCACCAATGATTGATTGTTTGGGATGAACGCACTGACTGATACTATCCAATGCGCAAAAGTCCATCGGGCAGACGTCGCCAGCCGTTGGCGCGCGCACGGCCATGCGCGGACGAACGGCGGCCGACGTCGGCCCGATGTGCTTTTGCGCATTGGGGATAGCCGAAGTGACACTCCTGTGTGCAGCACCAAAGCACAGTCAACGTCAGCCGTTCACTGTGTGCAGTACTCCAGTGTCTTCTGTCGCAGACCGTCGGGCAGACGTTGATTTGAAAATCAGTATAATTATATGTGTTGGTCTGTGAGTGTAGACCTGTCGGCTGTTAGGCTGTGCGGCCCAAACTGACAGACCGTGAAAGATTATGACATTTACGAGTATTGCTTCCGTGGGTGCAATCCTACTTCGTCCGTTGTCGCACAGAGACATTAACCCTACTAGCCCCAAGGTCCCATTTCTCCCATTTTGGAGGTGTTTGCCTAACGACTATGTACCAGTTGCAGGAGATGGCTTGACCACACTAACTCAAGGGTAGTGCCAGATTAGCTTGGCGCCTGAAGGCGCCAAGCTAATCGGGCACTACCCTTGAATTATCATGGTCGAGCCATCTCCTGCTGTAGGGACTCGGGGCTAAATGGGTTAACATCCTTTTCCACTGCGAGTGGACGCAGATCAGTTGTGCTCAAGAAATCTTTTGTTAATTCGACGCCAAAGAGTTTTAGCCGTCCAAGTAACACGGACACACACTGCGGGGGCTCATGAGGATCTATGCCTCTCGCAGCTGGATCTTGTTCCTTTATTCGCGGCAGCGAAGGGGTTAACCGTGACATTGCGTATAAGAAGCCAGATCATAACATGACCTGAACTTGCGACCTAGTTGCTGCCAGCGCTGTAAACAGATTACGTATAACTATATAACTATATATTATTAGGGGCCTATAATGTGGTGAGGTTATTGTACATTGTGTGGATGGCTTTGCATTAGGTGGCCCGAGCGTCTGGTGATTTATAACTGTATGTAACTGAGACGAATATGATTGCGTATTATATACTGATGTGTTTCCGGTGATTCCAAAACGGTCGCATTTCTTTTGCTCGTCACTATACATGTACCACCTCCGCTTAAAAAACGCAGATGAAAGTACTCACGCTTTGAAAGAAGTTCCAGCAAGAGACGAAGGCCCTATGCCACTATTGTTGGAAACTCAAAAACATGTTTTCATCGCATTGATATTTATGAGTCCCTGAAAGCTACACATGCACGCATGCATAATTTCTTTTGATCTTTCATTTTGCGCTTTCAGAACGTCACATAAAACCTACCCGCGTTTATGCACTTCAGTCAACAACAAAAAAAAAGATCCAGTCACGGGCGAGGACTTTTCAAACATGAAAGACTTTCCCTGACTTGTCAGTTTAAGTGTCTCTCTGTTCATTTACCAGTACGCAAATGTTCCTCGGGCCAAACGTAGATCGCAGAAGTCTGCCGACGTCGTAGTCCCGATAACTGAGTGCTCATTAGGCGGAACATCGTGTCACAATAATAGCCCACGCTTTTCTTTCCTTGAATAAAAAGAAGTATCAAGGACAATAACTTTTGAATCGGGCCTCACGAGTTAAATTATTTTTAGAGCTGGAGAGAGAGAGAGAGAGAGAGAGAGAGAGAGAGAGAGAGAGAGAGAGAGAGAGAGAGAGAGAGAGAGAGAGAGAGAGAGAGAGAGAGAGAGAGAGAGAGAGAGAGAGAGAGAGAGAGAGAGATGACAATGACAATGACAATGATTCTGTTGCTGTCGGGACGTTAAGCAATGTACAATCAATCAATCAATTTATTTTACAACGGTGAAAGTTTTGGCTGGCACAACCATTTTTCGAACTTGCCGTTGCTAATCTAATCTACAAATAATGCACAAAGTGTAAAATATTATATGGAAAGAAAAAAAATGATATAAAAACAAAACAAAACAACAACAAAAACGTGCACACACACACGCATACACACACACACAAACACGCGCGTGAACGCGCCGGTGTGTGTGTGTGTGTGGGTGGGTGGGTGGGGGTAGGGGGTGGGGTGGGATGGGTTGGGGGTGGGGTGGGGGATGGGATTGGGGGGAAATTTTGGAGACGTCATATAACGACTATGCACTAGTTGCAGGAGATGGATCGACCGTGATAATTCAAGTGTAGTGCCAGATTAGCTTGGCGCCGACAGGCGCCAAGCTAATCTGGCACTACCCTTGAATTATCATGGTCGATCCATCTCCTGGTATTGTGCGTCGGGGCTGAATAGGTTAAACCGCCTTCTGTATTGATGCAGTACACGCGTACGCTTAGTTAACCCTTTGCGTTTCCGTAGCGGTTTTAGCAGGAATCAGCGCGACTAAAACCGCTACCGACACGCAAAGGGCAAATTGTTGACAGTTTTTACGCGTTCGGCTAGTTGCGTGGTCCTTGAATGATGGGGCTCTGTTTTGCTCTTTTTTAACATAAAGGCTTCTTTTCTCCCTTCTAGGTAACTTCTTCATCCAAGTCCTTTCACCCGCAGGGGCTCATGCGAATCTATACCTCTTGCTGACCGAGATCGACCCCAGCTGTTCATCAAATTCGGGTGGTATATCGGGGTGTGCCTACCACTGGTATGGTGATGAGTCCGAAATAGCTCAGGCGGTTAAGCTTAGGAGCAAGAGAGCGAAAGGAATCGCCGGGTCGTGGGTCCCGGTAGCTGGACTCGCAATCCAGGGAAAAAAGACGGGCTTGTTCCATAGCATGGAAAGGTCCTGGTAAATCAAAATAGCACAGCTGCAGTGCGCCTGAATTGATCAGTATTCAGGTCGTACTCCACAGGCAATAGATTTCCCTGTCCCCCCCCCCCCCCCCATAACCCGCCCGTCTGGGCCGTCCATTATCATTTCGGTGCCGTGGACGTTAAACCCCGAACTAACAAACCAACCAACCATGGTATGGTGAATGCTTTTCCTAGTCTCTTTATTGATGTACAAGTAAGATTTACGCGTCAACTACCATTGAAGTCCCGACGTCTATTTTCCCCCGCATTCCGGCTGTTCCGGAGCCAATGCGACTCACACAATAGATGCTTGGGCTATAAGGCATTACATAGGAATCCTTTGGGATGGTTCGACCATGACATTTCAAGGGTAGTTAGTGCACGATTCACTTTGATTCTAGAGAGGTGACAGGACTACAGTCTACTTCGCTTATTACAAAGTCGGATAAAGCAACTCTTTAACAGAGGTCCCGACAGAACTCTTTCTAGATACATTACTTCGCTTATAACAAACTTCGGATAAAACAACACAAAGTATATATCGTCAGTATGGAAAAAATATGTATCATCAGTGTGGAAAAATATGTAGCGTCAGTATAGAAAAAAATACGTATCGTCAGTATAGAAAAAATACGTATCGTCAGAATGGAAAACATATGTATGTATCGTCAGTATGGAAAAAATAAATATCGTCAGTATGAAAAAATATATCGTCAGTATGGAAAAAATATATCGTCAGTATGGAAAAAATATGTATGTATCGCCAGTATGGAAAAAATAAATATCGTCAGTATGAAAAAATATATCGTCAGTATGGAAAAAATATGTATCGCCAGTATGGAAAAAATAAATATCGTCAGTATGAAAAAATATATCGTCAGTATGGAAAAAATATGTATCGCCAGTATGGAAAAAATAAATATCGTCAGTATGAAAAAATATATCGTCAGTATGGAAAAAAATATGTATCGCCAGTATGGAAAAAATAAATATCGTCAGTATGAAAAAATATATCGTCAGTATGGAAAAAATATGTATCGTCAGTATGGCACTGTCTATTGGCTTGTGTATCTACAAGCACTTGCCTCTTGTGAACAACTACCCTTAGAGCTGTCACGGCTCACGCATGTCGCACAGCTGGTGTTGGACTTGAAAGAGATAAACGTCTATTGATTATAGGGTGAATTCGGGCTCTTCATTATTGATGAGCAGCTACCATTAAATGCTTGTTCTTTTATTTACGTCTAACGTTTTCTCTTCCACCGCCAACTGGGAGAGATGGATCGACGACAACTGAAGGGGAGTGCCTGATTAGCCTGCCGCCAAGCTAATTTTGCACTACCCTTCAGTTGTTGTCGATCCATCTCTCTCGATTTGTTCCATCTCCCTCCGCAGCTGAAGCATGTAAACAGTACTGATGACTGCATGTAATGTACAATGTAAATAAACTTGCCTCTGAGCGTCAAACTGAAAGGGTGAACCCCTTTGAATGCGAGCTGAGATCCAGTTATTTTTTTATCGATGGGTGAAGCTTAACTCTTTCTACCCCAGACACACCACAGCAAGATAAGGATCGACCATGATAGTTCAAGGGTGATGCCAAAATAGCTTGGCGCCTATGGGCGCCAAGCTATTCTGGCATCACCCTTGAACTATCATGGTCGATCTGTGTCCTGCACTGCAATGCAGTCTTCAGAGGACGGGCAACGGCAACATTTGGGGATTTCGGTGTTGGGGAAGAATGAGTTTTAAGTGGAGTCTGTTCAAACGAATCAGTGGCGGGGCATTTGAGAGGGAGGCCGGACGGGCGGTCCAAACACTCAGATCCTCTCCCTCTCCTTCCAGCGTTTAGACAGGGGGGGTCGCTGACCAGAGGGTACAGGCAACTGATAGTGAATTTATAAGGACGGTCGTGTGTTGGAGCAAGCCCCATGACAGACCAACCTGTGCCTGTGGTCAGGAAGACCAAAACAGCGGAACATATTCTCCAGAGATGCCCTCTACTGGACGATGAAAGACAGGAAGTGTGGCCGTCGCCAACTCCACTGCAGACCAAACTCTACGGCAGTCGAGAAGACCTGGAGAAAACGACGTCATTCACCGCCGGTGCTGGATTGACCGTATAGCCCAATGCGAACGACAAGAAGAAGACAAGCATTTTACGACGCGTCCCTTTACGTGTTTGTCTGTTTGTTTGTTTTTTTTTTAAATTTATTATTATTTTGGACTAAAAGCGTTAATTCCTGTAGTTTTCCTGGTCCTGTCCCGGCACGCAAAAGACCCTCGGGCCCACGTCGGTCGCTGTCGGCCCGCGCACAGATGTGCGCGGGCCGACAGCGGCCGACGTGGGGGCCCCATGGTCTTTTGCTGTCCTGGTGCTAAGCCCCCATTTGTCTTTCCCTGTAAAGGTCACCCTGCATCATACAATCTGCTTTGATTGGCTAATAGAATATAATTTATAACAACTTCCGTTTTACATATTTCTCGGAGGACAGGTTGCTTGCTTCACTTCATTTATTGATTGATTGAGTGAGTGAGTGAGTGAGTGATTGATTGAGTGAGTGATTGATGTGAGTGAGTGAGTGAGTGAGTGAGTGAGTGAGTGAGTGAGTGAGCGATCGATCGCCTGACGTACGGGCCGACCAGTCGATTCAACCGACCCGGATCGACTAGTCGACTGAATGATTGGCTGATTGATTGATTAATTGGTTTAATGGAAAAGGCGCTTAATAAGTATGGAACTCCACAACTAGAATTTACTGTCAAATGCCTGTGTTGCTATGTAAACTATGAGATGATCCGCAAGTACACAATATTACTGCCGCTCTGCATGCTCACTCCGAACTTGGACGAATACTTTCAGTTGCTGAACAGTTCCAAAACAAACACCCCGTCTGCAAGAGGCACAGATCCTTATGAGCCCCCGCAATTGCGGGGGAGGGGGGGGGTGCGGGGGGCTCATGAGGATCTATGCCACTTGCCAGCTGTATTTACACCCGTGTTCTTCAAGCAGGGGAGTTCTTTGAGGGTTCAATGCCATACTGTAAGCCAGGACAATTAACACTTGGGGCCATTTCTGTAGTTAGACAGCGATCAGACTCCTGCGTCCATATGCGTGACCCCGAAGTCGAGCAACTGTGTGCTGGTCTGTGATTTTGGACCTTACCGCTTTCGGCCGTAAGGTCCAAAATCACAGACCATCACAGGTTGCGTGTCTGGTCTGACAACAGACCCATCCACCTGCAAGAGACATAGATATAGATAGGTGTGCACGGGCCTGGCGTGGCAGGACATAGATATAGATAGGTGTGCACGGGCCTGGCGTGGCAGGACATAGATATAGATAGGTGTGCACGGGCCTGGCGTGGCAGGACCGCGATACTGGTGTGAGTGTCGGCAGTGGTCGGATTAGGTTTTCATTGCGTTTTAACCCTTATCATTCGGAATACACCAGTGTGTGAAGTACGTTTGACTAAAATAGTTCAAAGGTAGTGCCAGAATAGCTTGGCGCCTCTAGGCGCCAAGCGATTCTGGCACCACCCTTGAACTAAAGCCATTGGTCTATATCCGTATATCCGTAAGTACTATAATGTAGCTTGCATAATTTATGCGGCAGTGTACAAATGTGAAGCTTTTAGCCTCAGTATGATAGGGGTTAACCAGACTGCACGCGAGGTGGAAAATGGGGGTGTTTTTAGGTGGAAGAAGTTGTGAGTGGAATTAGGGGAGTGGAGAGGGGATTAGGGAATCTGGGGTCGGGTCGGCGGCGGTGCACTCAGTAAATTAATGAACGAATGAATGAATGAATGAATAAATGAATGAAGAAAATGAATGAATGAAGGATGAATAAATGAAGGAAGCAAGGAAGGAAGATGGGCAGGCTGTAAGGAATGAACGAATGATGGATGGATCGATGATCGGTGTTCGTATGGATGGATGGCTGGATGGACCGGACGAACAAACGGGATATGGATGGAGTAGACCGGTTGGTGGATGAATGGATGGATGCGGGATGGATGGATGGATGGATGGATGGGTAGATGGATGGACGGATGGCCAGCCGGCCGGACGAACAAACAATGGATGGATATGAACGGATGGATGCTGGCCGGCCGGACAAACAAAACGGATGGATGGATGGATAGATGGATGGATGCTATCAGTGACTGTACGCACTGCACTGGATGGAGAGACGGGACATACAGTTGATTAAATCTGCGATCTCAATCCTGCACTCAGCGAAATGACGTCCGTTCTTTGCGTAGAGAATTCTGAACTCAGAAAGTCATGCACTCATTGAAATATCATATTTTTGATCTTCTAGTTCTATGGTCGACTTTCCTCATTGGCGGACCCCGCGATAGAATCAATTATTCGACCACACGCGTGATAAAATTAACTCATTCAACCCGGCGCACGTATTCCCAAATTTTGGAGGCGTCATCTAAGGACTATGCACCTGTTGCAGGAGATGGATCGACCATGATAATTCAAGGGCAGTGCCAGATTAGCTTGGCGCCGACAGGCGCCAAGCTAATCTGGCACTACCCTTGAATTATCATGGTCGGCCCATCTCCTGCTGTAGTGCGTCAGGGCTGGATGGGTTAACTCGTCCAGTGCCGAGAAAATCCGAGTCAAAACACCACCCAACTGCAAGAGGTATAGATCCTCATGAGCCCCCGCAGTCGCGGGGGCTCATCAGAAGCTATGCCTCTTGGTAACATCACTCTGAATCCATGTTGCTGGGACATCTAGGGGCTGTAGGTGTTGCAGTAACGAAGACTGCAGAAACACTGTCCCCGTCAACTTCTTTTCTTCGCATTTTTCTAGAGTTACATTTAATAGCGGACATCCGATCTGTTCGAGTAATAAGCGACCGAAATAAATAATTGGGCCGAAAAACGATAAGGGAAATGGATCACGCACGCACGTGTCACTTGCAGTGCACTTACAGCGGGCAGAGAAACTGTGTCATCTCTGTGATGACACTAAAAGTAATGATGGCTTATCTGTGTTGGAGATATCAATATTGAATGGAAGATTCTAAACAAGTTGTTATCCGGCAATCTGCAAACATCGTGTACAGAATTCGACTTCAATTTTTTTTAATTTAAAGATGGAGATTTCATTTTTTTTAAACATTCAGCCTGTCTCGGTAGAGTTCTCTTTGTTGACTAAAGTTCAAATTGACCTCCAAATGTCTACACTGATTTACAACCGACTGCATACTGTCTGTCTGATTGTCTCTGTGTCTGTTTGTGTCTGTCTGTCTCTTTCTGTCTGTCTCTCTCTGTCTCTCTGATATTTGAAATGTTATCAGGACATACGTGGAAAAAAGGCCTGCTTGTCTACTGTCTCTATCCATAAAAAATAAAGTTTCACTTCTGTTCAGTACAGGCATCTGTGTGTGTGTGTGTGTGTGTGTGTGTGTGTGTGTGTGTGTGTGTGTGTGTGTGTGTGCGTGCGTGCGTGCGTGTGTGTGTGTGTGTGTGTGTGTGTGTGTGTGTGTGTGTGTGTGTGTGTGTGTGTGTGTGTGTGTGTGTGTGTTGTAGGGAGTTGGCGGAGTGGGGGTGGGGTGGGGAGGTGGGGGGTTGAGGGGGTGAGGTGGGGGTGCTTGTGTGCGTGTGACAATGCATTGTCAATGCCTCCAACAACAAAGCGTCAAAGGTCAGATTACAAGGTGCCCTTCAAGTGAAACATTTTTGTCTGAAACCCAAAACTTCTGTAGTAAAACTTTCTTCATGAATTGGAGTAATTGGAAACCACACGTCGGAGGGTGTGACGAACCCTTTTCACAATCAAAGCCGAAAGCCTCACTTATTTAACACAGAGTCGAATGTCTCGGCCACTCAGATGAACACAAAGCATAAGAAGTAAAAAGAAACCTGATACAAAATAGACTCAGATGCGAAAGCAGGAGACTCGTCGCGGGAGTTGAAACGGCCATGGATCAGTTTTTCAAGAATAGTGCCAGATTAGCTTGGCGCCTGAATGCGCCAAGCTAATATGGCACTACTCTTGAAAAATCCTTGGCAAGTCGTATCAGGAACTACCACTGAACTATTATGATCATTTGATTACCCTGTTACTGACGGCGGAAGTTGAAACAACTTTGGACGTTGTGTGTGTGGCGTGTGAGTAACTGATTCTAGAATGCAGTGACGTCTCCGTATGTGGCGGTCACGCTATCTGATGTAACGAACACCACACTAGTGTAATCAGAGCCGTGGAGTGTCATTTATTAACTTAATTGTTGGAATTAGAGACCAGAATGTCCGCGATTACGTTCCTTGTCCTTAAACTCTCTCAGGGTGACTGCCCCTTTGGACGCGCGCACTCTTCCAGACGGATGATCAGTGACCTTTTGGCGATCAAAGGTCATGGGACACAGTGTTGAAATCCGATACCTAGTGGCCATCATTTCTATTCTTAAACGATTTATTGTCACGGTAAAATTAACGCCGAAGGCCATGGGACACGAATGCAAAATAGGCTTGCAAGAGGCGTAGAACCTCATGTGCCCCCGCATGTGCGGGGGCACATGAGGTTCTACGCGTCTTGCAAGTTTGGATGGTAATCATTCTATCTCAATGACTGGGTCTTTGCACTCTTTCTCGATCATGTGCGTGCCATTGATAGTGAGAACACATCGTATGGCTACATGACAATAAGTATTAACTGAGATCACCGAACATGGAAAAGCGAGAAACACAATACCGATATTTGAAATCTCAAGACATCATGCGTTTTTCACTAGGTGTCTTTGGTCACGCAGTCCAGTGTCAGATTTCAGAGAGCGCCTGTGACCAGCCGATTGATACGGACGTCTACAGAAATCTGACACCACCTTGTCTCCCCCCATCGGATTGTGTTCTTGAAATCCAGCCAGCCCTCTTCTGGAAGTGGTTCGTACTTATATGTTTTTCAGTGCGCAAAGGTGAAACTGGGGGAAACTGCAGGATTAGGCCCTACAACGTTCGTATAAATATTTCACTTTGGAAGTGTGGGCGGCGTAGCGTGCATTAGGCTAGAATTTCTCAGTCTCCGGCCTAATCTTTGGCCGTGGGTGAATGCATCAGTGAGTTGACTTTCATAGGAATGTCAGTAACAGTAGCAGATCACGTGGGCGTGGTACCAGCAGCGATAGGCTATCCCCGATAGCAAAACGTCTTCGGGACAACGACGGCCGCAACAATGGGCCCGCGCACGGGCCCACTGCGGCCGTCGTCCGGCCCGCCGAGGACCTTTGCTTACTGGCTTCTCGCCGTTTTCAGTTTGGTAGCAGGAGCAGCAAAGATACGCCCGCTACGCTGCACTCAGTGTATTTGCACGTATCAGTAGCAGTAGTACGGGCCATCTGCGGCCGACGTCGGTCTGAGGATGTCGGTCAGTGGTGATGATCGACTGTAGTCTAGCAGCTGCCCTTCATAGACTACGATCAGCCGTTTACGAGATAGTGATTTTCTAGAGAGTAACAAAGGTTTGGGTATATCAAAATGAAGTCTAGTTTGAATAAAAGCAGTGCGCACTCGTTTTAAACCGCCGGAGGATGGAGACATTTTTCTGTAGCACATTTTGTTTCTAGTTCGCCTGCAGACGAAACCAGGGCATTCGCAGCCATGTTCACAAGGGATCAGTAGTTTACGCGGGTCTCATTGTTCCTGTATTCAGTGATATATGTCACTTAAAAGGATTTCATTTATTTTTTTAATGAAATTTTGACACTTAGGTATATTAAGAGAAGAAGCAATTACGAAAAGGCTTGCCTTGAACTCAAATATCGTTACTCAACAATAAGGTATCCCAAATCAGTCGCGTGATCAAAACATCGGCTACACGCGGATTTCCCTGCGGTGAATTTCGGTGTGCCGGCGAGTTCTTTTTGATTTGTTCTACAGAAGCGTGTTTGTTTCCCAAAAAGACGAACATGCAACGTTGCTTTGTGCATTTTTACGTCTTGATAAAGGTTTGTCACGTTTATTTTCATTCACTTTACCATCGCTTTGCCCGTTTCATTTCAGTCGACACCACAGCACCAAAAGAAAAAAAAAACCCGCTATCTTCGAAACCTATGTCCGAAGTGCAACATGCTGCATGCTGTAAAAGAGTGCCACACCACTTGGTTGTAACTGTCATGGCTGAACAAAGTTTCGGAACTTGATTAATTATTATTATACTGTAACACTTAATTCAATCAGTTGTACTGGCAAGCTATGTTGTGATGTGCGATCAGTGCCATGCAGTCTCAGTGATCACTGATGGTACAGTACACTTAACACATAAAAAATACACAGCACAATGTGAAAATGCTTGGAAGTTTATGCAATGCTTTGTTTAAAATTAAACCCTATCTTGCTAGCAGTAGCCTATTGCACAAAAGAGGAACTATTTTGCTGCTGCATAGTTTTCAGTTTGCATTATTGCAGTTTGCTGCAAGATTCTTAGCAGCTGGCATTAGCACTGACACACATATATTTGGGGATTAAAACGAGAAAGAAAACGGAGACAGGTAACACAGAGTGATCAAATGAATGAGATACTTTGTGATAAACAGCTATTTAAAGGGAGGAGGGGGAGGCACATGTCACGACACGCCTGACGGAGTCAGGGCGCCGTGGACAATATGAGTGCAGACACTCGAGAAAACCCACCCACTCTAAATAAATAACACAACGCCAGCGATAAACAACAAACAAATCCTTTATTACCTACTCTTACTCTAACCCCCACCCCAACCCACTAACGCCCCACACACTCACACATACCCACGCATGCACTCATAACGTATTAACACTTAAAAAAGATTAACATATAAAAAATGACTAACAAGTGAAAATGACTAACAGGTGAATATGACTAACAGGTGATAATGACTAATATGGCCAACGGCTATACAAGGCGGGTAACTTTGTCTCTGTACAGTGTCCTCTGTCCCACACTAGACAGGGTGGCTCGTAAAGTAAGAGTACTACCCCTACACCACAGAGCACCGTAGCCGCGCTTGCCCACGCTGTGACCGACGCTCAGAACGTAGAATCAGCCTGCTGTAGCCCAACGTACTTGTCCAACAGGACCGGCTAGCGAAGGCGTTCCGACTCCCGATGATGCGTCACCGTTGGTCGTGGATGAGATCGAAGAACGACGAAATCTTCGAAGCCAATCTTCGAAGCCAGTGCACTGGAAAAGGGCGCATTGTCAGTCAAAGTGCCAACACAGTTAATTCTGGCCTATTTGACACGCACCTACTCACAAACCACGTGAGTTGTGTCTCGTCTCACCCTAATACCCGCCTTGGCCATATTAAATATACAATCACGGATATGAAAGATTCCTATGTACATTCAACATTCGCCAGGTCTGCACTATTCCATTACACTAACATCAAGCTAGCACAACCACTTTTGTATAATAACATTGCCACTGCCAAAACCAACATTATCAAAATATCCACATGTACATACAAAGATATGAAATAATCACCAGCAACCACCCAACGTGACAATCTTATTACATTACATCTAGGACTTAATACCAATATATTTGAAAGGATACCCACTTTAATTCGTTTTACAACATGGCCCTTTAAATATACTGATACTCGGCGACAGCCGAACATAAACAACTAAATCCGACACCCACCACATTACAACCCAACCTAAAAACATGGTTAAAGACTCAATTAAAACATCACTAAAAAACTAGACGAACATACCCTTCCGCACCTATATACACATTCACACACCCGAGAGCACAGCAGCTAACTGAGGAAAATGGCATGAGTAAATACCTGTCACTGGTGAGTCCTCCGGCAGGACGAGACAAAACAAGACGAAGACGAACCGGAGGGGTCTTCTGGTGAGTAGCAGCCGTGGTCACAAGTCTCTCGGGACACCCACACCCAGGAACACTGGCCGTGGTCTTGCAGGGAGGGTAAAACAACCCTCACACAGCTTGTCAAGGGCTCCAAACGAGGCCGCACCCTGACCCAGACTCTCACTTCGCTGGCTAACTCCGCTGACTGACTGTAATATCCTTCTGCTACCTTGCAGTTTAACTTTACTTCTGAACACTGTTCGGTTAAAGCTACTTGGCTAAAGCGTGCAACCGCTGTACTCGCTCACTGTTAAGCTTGCTGCACGGGCTTTACGATTACGCTCACACTACATTTATTAACTTCCCTAAACTAAGGCTATTTACAGAATTCGGCGATCTACATTTATTAACAAGAAAACGACTTGGCAAAAAAATAAAACAACATGTCACATCCGTTACGTGACATACCCCCCTCCCAGATCAAACACCCGGGTTTGATTACTGTATGACTGTCCCAATACTGCTTCCACATTTACGGTTTCTACCACCCTGTCCTACTCAAAAAGTCAGCAGGAACATTTACTTTACCGGCTATGCTTTCCACTCTAATGGAAAATGGCTGCAACTGCAAAGCCCACCTCATCAGTCGACTGTTTGTGGATTTAGCTTGTTGCAAGTACTGCAATGGTCTATGGTCGGTCTGTACGACGAATGTCCTACCATACAGATACTGACGGAATTTTTGAATTCCCCACACGATTGCAAGACACTCCTTTTCGATGGTGGAGTAGTTACGCTCTGCTTTGGATAGTTTCTTGCTCGCGCATGCAACAGGCTGTAAACCGTTACCATGGTCCTGACATAATACGGCCCCTACCCCCCCTTCGGACGCATCTGTCTGCAACACGAAGAGACGATCGAAGTCTGGCAATGAGCACACAGGACCTGAACACAGTCGCGCCTTCAGCGTCTCAAATGCTGTCTCACATGCATCGTTCCAACCGATCTGTCCAGTTTTCCCTCCCTTGGTCAGGTCGGTTAGTGGGGCTGCTATGGCCGCAAAGTTAGGAACGAACCGGCGGTAATAATTTGCCAACCCAAGAAACGATCTGACTTGTTTCTTTGTTTGTGGTCGCGGCGCGTCTTTTATCCGCTGCATCTTGTCTCCCTCTGGTTTTATCTGACCGTTACCCACTGTATGCCCCAGATATTCCAATTGCTTGAACCCCAAGTAACACTTTGTAGGTCTGGCCGCCAACTGGACCTCTCTTAGCCTACCAAAGAGCTGGGCAATACACTGTAAGTGACGTTCTTTAGTGGAGGAAGCAATCATGACATCGTCCATGAAGTTGCTAACTTCCGTCTAACGCAAAGGTTCTAGTAACCTCCTCATCATTCGGGAAAAGATTGCCCCTGCCGTCTTTAACCCGAAAGGCATTACCTTCCACTGAAATTGCCCTGCCGGTGTGGTGAAAGCAGTTTTCGGTTTGTCGCTCTCTAACATGGGTACCTGCCAGTAGCCTTTAGCTAGGTCTAACTTACTCAAGTACTTAGCCTTGGACAGTAAGGAAAATAGGTACTCCACGTCAGGCATTGGCTCCGCATCGAACACGACCTTTTGATTCAGTTTCCTAAAATCTACACAAAACCTAACAGTGCCATCTTTCTTCTTCACCAATACGATCGGTGAGCTGTATGGGGAATTGGCTCTCTCGATTACTCCCATCTCTAGCATAGCGTCCACTTCGGCTTTGACTACCTCTAGCTGAGAATGAGGTAGAGGATATTGCTTCGTTCTCACCGGCACTTCATCAGTCAAATGGATTTCACATGAGTCTAGTGTCGTCCTCAACGGATAATCTGTCAAAATATCCTTAAACTGGACAGTCAGAGCTTCTATACTAGAATGGATCTCTGGACAGTTAGGATCAAGATGGATGTCAGAGGGTCCTTCAGACGCTACTAAAGGAATGGTAGGTACTTCCTTTACCGCCCTGAATGCCTCTCCCCCCTCATCTTCGTCCTCCTCATCTATCACTACTGTAGCTACTGACACTCGTTCTTGGAACTTTTTCAACAGATTTGCATGGTACAGTTTATTTTTACTGCCCACCCGTACCCTGTAGTCACACTCTCCGACTCTCTCTAGAACTTCGAACGGTCCCTGCCAAGCCATCTCCAGCTTGTTGTGTTTAACTGGAAGTAACAACAAAACCTTGTCTCCTGCACTAAAACTGCGTGGTTTGGCTCTGCGGTCAAAGTGCTGTTTCTGCTTTTTCGAAGCTAGCTTCAAATTCTGTTGCGCTAACCTGCAAGTCTCTTCAATGCGATTCCGTAAATCTACCACGTACTGGCTTGCATCTCTCACCTCTTCTCCCATCTGCTCTTTCGTCCACAGATCCCGTAGAACTGACATGGGCCCCCTTACAGTCTTGCCGTACAATAACTCGAACGGCGCGAACCCCGTCGATTCCTGAGGAACCTCCCTGTACGCAAACAGCAATGAGGGAATGTATCTGTCCCAACATCGAGGTTGCTCGCTAGCTAACTTCTTCAACATGGACACCAAGGTACCGTTGAAACGTTCGACTAGGCCATTTGCCTGCGGATGGTAAGGAGTAGTACACTTGCCTTGTATGCACAGCAAACGGTTGACTTCAGACATCACTTGTGAGGTGAACTGGGACCCTTGGTCGGTGAGCACCTCCCTCGGAATTCCCACCCTAGACCAGATTTCTAACAATGCCTCAGCGACCCTTTCTGCTTCGATCCCCTTTAAAGGTACTGCCTCGGGGTATCGAGTGGCGTAATCGACGGTCACGAGAATGAACCGGTTTCCTCTGTCGGAAGCTGGAGCAATAGGCCCCACAATGTCTACCGCTACTCTCTGAAATGGTTCTTCTACTAGCGGAAGCTGTTGCATAGGAACCCGTGGTACTCTCCCTCTTGGTACTACTTTCTGACATTGTTCGCACGACTCACAGTACCTGCGAACTTGAGCACACAGCCCCGGCCAATAGAAAGTACCCCAAATGCGTTCCCGGGTTCTCTTGCCTCCCAAATGCCCCCCCATCGGTGGGTCATGCGCTAAACGCATTACAGTCTCCCTCAAGGGCTTCGGGACGACTAACTGGGACGTTTGGCTGCCTCCTTTGCTATAGACCCGATACAGAATTCCCTTCCTCCTGCAAAATTCTATCAGACTTTTCCCTGACGGAATTGCTCGGCCCTCTTCGGCCAACTTCCTAGCGCGAGCTAGAGTTTCGTCCTGGTTCTGCCACTCTATCAGTTGGGCAGGAGTCACATTGAGATCGGCCTGCTTAACGACTTTAAGCGCGCTCTCTCCCTCCTTTTCTCTCTGAATCTGAGCTCGAGTTTGGACTGCTGCTGCCATAGCACACTCACTGGCATCAATGGATACGGAACTACGTTTCCCATCTGAAAAAGTCACCCAGTTCCCTAGGATTACGTCCGGTCCCATGCGCTCCATTACGATAAGTTCGATCGTCCCTCGCACGAATGGGGAATCGATTTCAACCCATGCAGTCGGATACTTATCGGACTTAGTATGGTCGACGGGATTGACGTCTATGAACCGACCTGTAAAGTCCCTGGGTTCTATCCACTTGGCGGCGATCGCACTCATATCCGCGCCGGTATCACGCATGATACGAACTTCCTTTCCCTTGGCTAATCCCTTACTCCACGGGTCGTAGGGCCGGATCGTCCGCATCCCTACGGTCACGGGCTCTGTCATTACGGCTACTATCTCGGAGGCAATGGTGACTTGGTTAACTGACGCCTTACTCTGACAGTTCCTTGCTACGTGCCCTGGTTTGTTGCACTTAAAGCACAGCCGTTCACCAGTCCCCCTGCCTGAACTAGCTGGTTCTGCCCTATGTTCTGCTTTGGCCTCAGGGGGTTTATTCGACCCTTTGTCCTTCTTGAACGGCGGACGAATCGGCCCCCCACCCAATGGACGCGAGACTGCCCGTTTGGTGTCGATATGGAGCTGCGCTAGCTCCGCGGCCTCTTCACCATTCCTAGGACGTTTTTCCCTAACGAACATTTCAAGGTCTGCATTCATAATAGCATAAAGTTGCTCAGACAGAAACACGTCTAGCACTTGTTCTACGTCCTCTATGCTCTTATGGGCTAAAGTGAACCAACGCTTGACTGAGGTCTTTAACCTAACGAACAACTGGGGAAACGTTTCGAGACTCTCCTTTTTGGCTTCGCGAAACTGGCGCCTGTAATATTCAGCGTCACGCCTGAATCTTCTCAATAAGGTCTCCCTCACCACCTCAAAATCTTTCCCTTGCTCTACCGTCAGCCTAAGGTATGCATCACGGGCCTCCCCCTGCAATAGAGGTGCTAACCTGATCCCCCATACCTCTTTCGGCCACCCCTGGGTTTCGGCTACTCTCTCAAAGAGCTGAAGGTAAGATTCCACATCTTCCTTATCCTCTAACGGACGCATCTTGAGCGAGTAATGCTGACTAGACTCCGTAACTGACTTCTTTTCCGATGCTGCTAACTGTAATCTAAGCCGCGTTTCGGCCGCGACGAGCTCTTCTTTCCGTGCTTGTTCCGCGGCAGCTAGCTCCTCTCTCCGTGCTTGTTCCGCGGCAGCTAGCTTACGTTCGGTCAATGCTAAGTCATCCCGCCTAGCTTGCTCTGCTGCCTCACGGTCCATCTGGAGCCGTCTCTCGGCTGCCTCGCGGTCCATCTGACGCTGCTTCTCTACTGCCTCGCGGTCCATCTGGAGCCGTCTCTCTACCGCCTCACGGTCCATCTGGAGCTGCCTCTCTAACGCCCTACGCTCTAGGTCACGTTCCCGTTTTTCTTCCTCTCTCCTAACTTCGGACAGGATGAACTGGGTTAGGGCTCCCCCACTAAGTCCTAGGCCCTCTCCTAGCACTTTATACTGCTCATATGGGTTTACCATCACCCCTAACCCCTCTTTACTTTCCTGATCCCTACTGGGTGTCAGTCCTGCTGCAGTGAGAGTACGGGTAAGGGTACTCACCACCGTTTCCTTCCGAGAGGGAGTGGCCAAAGTGGCTCCTCTCTCTCCTGGACCCTCATCCCCTGCACCACCACCCTCGGACTCAGGGTCGTGCCCCGACGTGGCACGGGTGGCCCTGGTATCCCGTTTAGGGGGCATCCTGGTGTGGGTGTCACGGAGGCAGCGACGACAACTGCTCCCCAGCAGGACCCCTGACAAAGAAAAAACAAAACAAATAAATACACAGAATACAAACAACGAATAAGGACTAGACAGTGACAAGAGCCGAAGGGTCCTCACCACTCGGTACCTGAGTAATGAGAGGCAACCACTCATGCCACCCCTCGTTTATGCGCACTGCACTCTCTGGCCGTGGCCCCTGGCGCAATACGCCCCCACTCCCGCCAACCGCCCGCTAAATCTTACTCGTACCACAACACGAACAAACGATCACTGGCGCGCAAAAATACCCTAATCTACCTAATCCGTTACCTCCCCCTAATCCTTATCCCACCGCTGCCACCAAATATGTCACGACACGCCTGACGGAGTCAGGGCGCCGTGGACAATATGAGTGCAGACACTCGAGAAAACCCACCCACTCTAAATAAATAACACAACGCCAGCGATAAACAACAAACAAATCCTTTATTACCTACTCTTACTCTAACCCCCACCCCAACCCACTAACGCCCCACACACTCACACATACCCACGCATGCACTCATAACGTATTAACACATAAAAAAGATTAACATATAAAAAATGACTAACAAGTGAAAATGACTAACAGGTGAATATGACTAACAGGTGAATATGACTAACAGGTGATAATGACTAATATGGCCAACGGCTATACAAGGCGGGTAACTTTGTCTCTGTACAGTGTCCTCTGTCCCACACTAGACAGGGTGGCTCGTAAAGTAAGAGTACTACCCCTACACCACAGAGCACCGTAGCCGCGCTTGCCCACGCACGCCTGTGACCGACGCTCAGAACGTAGAATCAGCCTGCTGTAGCCCAACGTACTTGTCCAACAGGACCGGCTAGCGAAGGCGTTCCGACTCCCGATGATGCGTCACCGTTGGTCGTGGATGAGATCGAAGAACGACGAAATCTTTGAAGCCAATCTTCGAAGCCAGTGCACTGGAAAAGGGCGCATTGTCAGTCAAAGTGCCAACACAGTTAATTCTGGCCTATTTGACACGCACCTACTCACAAACCACGTGAGTTGTGTCTCGTCTCACCCTAATACCCGCCTTGGCCATATTAAATATACAATCACGGATATGAAAGATTCCTATGTACATTCAACATTCGCCAGGTCTGCACTATTCCATTACACTAACATCAAGCTAGCACAACCACTTTTGTATAATAACATTGCCACTGCTAAAACCAACATTATCAAAATATCCACATGTACATACAAAGATATGAAATAATCACCAGCAACCACCCAACGTGACAATCTTATTACATTACATCTAGGACTTAATACCAATATATTTGAAAGGATACCCACTTTAATTCGTTTTACAACATGGCCCTTTAAATATACTCACTCGGCGACAGCCGAACATAAACAACTAAATCCGACACCCACCACATTACAACCCAACCTAAAAAACATGGTTAAAGACTCAATTAAAACATCACTAAAAAACTAGACGAACATACCCTTCCGCACCTATATACACATTCACACACCCGAGAGCACAGCAGCTAACTGAGGAAAATGGCATGAGTAAATACCTGTCACTGGTGAGTCCTCCGGCAGGACGAGACAAAACAAGACGAAGACGAACCGGAGGGGTCTTCTGGTGAGTAGCAGCCGTGGTCACAAGTCTCTCGGGACACCCACACCCAGGAACACTGGCCGTGGTCTTGCAGGGAGGGTAAAACAACCCTCACACAGCTTGTCAAGGGCTCCAAACGAGGCCGCACCCTGACCCAGACTCTCACTTCGCTGGCTAACTCCGCTGACTGACTGTAATATCCTTCTGCTACCTTGCAGTTTAACTTTACTTCTGAACACTGTTCGGTTAAAGCTACTTGGCTAAAGCGTGCAACCGCTGTACTCGCTCACTGTTAAGCTTGCTGCACGGGCTTTATGATTACGCTCACACTACATTTATTAACTTCCCTAAACTAAGGCTATTTACAGAATTCGGCGATCTACATTTATTAACAAAAAAACGACTTGGCGAAAAAATAAAACAACATGTCACATCCGTTACGTGACAGCA
The DNA here is from genome assembly GCA_036245525.1 of Semisulcospira habei. NCBI lineage: Eukaryota > Metazoa > Mollusca > Gastropoda > Semisulcospiridae > Semisulcospira > Semisulcospira habei. Next base: position 207,378,231 of record BTPG01000005.1, read on the forward strand.
CATACTTTATACTGTGCACGTACTATTTCTTTCAGTGTTTCCATCACCCATCATAACACCATTGGCCTCGATGAGTTCTCGTGTTTTATTTGAGTGATTTACAAAATACATGTACTTGCTGCTGTTATATTATTTTCTTACTGGCTTTGATTTACAGATTTACAGTCCCATACTTTAAGCCTGTCCCGACTAACGCACATGGAGGTCGACTGTATCATTGATATGTGTGTGTAGGTATCGTTTTGTTTGATGTGGCAGTTTTGGCGTCACCTTTAAGTTTGGTGCCCCTGTGCATGTGGCCACCAGTACTATTTACAGAACTGATGGCTGCATGTGCAGTGTGATTAACTGTACACATGAGATTTTTAGGTGGGCAGCTAAAATTCAGGCAGTCAATACAAGCCACTTTCTTAACCTCAAATCTCTATATATAGGTTTTACAGCCCACTAATGCCCATCAGTATACAATTGTGCATGTATTTTGTGGGTGTTCTGCGGTTTTCCTTATCAATGTGAACTGGGCAGCCTATTGTTTGAAGTGATCAGTGGTGGCATCATCCATAATGTATGTGTGCATTTGGCCACTGGTATTGTTTACAAAGGTGCTGTTTACAGAACTAGTGGCTGAGTATGCATATTAGTTCTGTTATTGTTATCAGGTGTGGCCTTATCTGTAAGTTTTGGTGCCCCTGTGCATCACTGCATGAGGCCAACATTACTTTTCACAGAACTGATGGCTGCATGTGCAGTGTGATTAACTGTACACATGAAATTTTTAGGTTAGGCTAAAAATTTAATACAGGCAGTCAATACAAGCCACTTTTTTAATCTCAAATCTCTATATACACATGTATATAGGTTTTACAGTCCACTAATGCCCATCAGTATACAATTGTGCATGTCTTTTGTGGGAGTTCTGCGGTTTTGTATGTGGGGTGGGGTTGAAAGCGGGGCAGTATGGCACCTATTACTGTGTATGTGTATGTACAAAACCTACATTACCCAAAAACATGAATAAATAATTTAAATAAATAGTTATTTGGGTCTAACGCTACGCAGGCGACTACGGCCACCCTCACGATGGTTAAATGAATAAGATAAAGTAAGTCAAAGATACCTGGGGCATATGAATGCTAAGTAAAGGATAGATTATGAATATGCACATATATACATCTTTTTGGTGGGTGTTCTGCGGTTTTGTGTTTGTAACTGGAGTGGGGTTGGGAGCGAGCGGTATGACACCTATGACCATGTACGTGTATAAGACATAAGACATTTATTCACCAAGTAAAACCTTATAAGGATTTTTGTGTGGCATGGTGACAGTAAAATACATCCTCACTTGTAGGGCATTCATCATGTCATACACTCAGTTGGCGATCATCCTGTATAGAGCACTAAACGATAGATAATAATAATAATAATGTACATTTATATAGCGCTTAACTTCCAAATGAATGGTGCTCACACTATTAAACACTAATCAGTCATATGTCACAAATCATGGAATCACGTTGTTCCATGGATGGTGCTGTACTGAGGACAGCTTCTGGAAAGAAACTGCACCTGAATCGAGAGGCTCTTACTTTCGTTTCGTACCTGCAAACCATTGTTACTCTTTTGACGAACTACTCATGTCTGCAGAAATTGCGTAAGCTGCTAGACTATGGTATCTGTAGGTGTTGGTGATAATGGCAGTTCAGTCCTGTAAAACTGACGGAAGCCTTCAGTTGGAGCCAGTCGTTGTTTTTGCCTATCCTTCGGCACTGGTCTCACTGGAATAGGAAAATGATCTGAAAGACTACACTTGATTTTTGGACTCTGTACAACAATAATAATCAAAGAACAGGCTATTGTAGACATTTCAATGTATCGGTTATTTTATTTTTATTATCTTGATACATTACCCTATTTTTTTGGACACTATCGTTAGGCGCCAAGCTATTCTGACGCCACCATTGACCTATCATGATGGATGTCTCCTGAACTGTGAATCCTGCAGACCTCAAAGGATATCAAAATGAATTGATAATTACAAGTCATCCGGCTCAGGATGTAATGACCAGTGAGCGAAACACTGAAGGTCAGTCCAGTCAGACCCTGGGAAAGCCAAGCCACACAGACTGTGCACGTGCTGCACGGCGACCTCGCGTTATCAGGTGATGAAAGCCGAACTCCTTCAGTTCGCCTATCAAGGCACTCGGTCAAATGAATTTCGCTGGTTCGTCGGCGCTTACAAGGAGGTACTGATGTGTGTACTTTTCGGCTCTAGAAACGATACAGTCTTCAGAGAGTGCATGAACTGAACAGTAATAAAATGACCATAATAGTTCAATGGTAGTTCTTGCTACGACTAGTCATAGACTTTTCAAGAGTAGTGCCAGATTAGCTTGGCGCCTTCAGGCGCCAAGCTAATCTGGCACTACTCTTGAAAAAAATATCTACCCGTGGGATCAAAACAGAATGAAAAGTGCACGAATGGCATAAAGCGTTTTCACGTCTAACGCCAACTACTAACAGATGGATCGACTATAACAGCACGGGGATAGTGCCTGAGTAGTTTGGGCCACTAAGGCATTAAGCTAATCACGCCATACTCCTTAAGATATCACGGCTTTTGTATGGTTTCGAGTCCGCCATAAAAATGGTTATCGCTAAACATGTGGTGAGCAGTGTACTTTGTCGTCTGCAAGCCGCACATATGGTTGCCGCTCCGATCCATTCAATTCACTGAAGTGTCGTTATCAGAATGTATATAAATGCCACGATGTGTTATGTATCAAGAAGTCAAGGGCACGGCAAAAACGTTTCCACTACCATTGAATTTCAAGACTTCATTCCCACAGTACAAAGTGCTTTTGTTTTGGCTCTGATTCGGCGTGGAAGTGAGATTACAAAATGAACTTCCCGTCACTCTTATCACACCAAGAACCTTGGAATCACAAGAGTCACCGACCAGCACCAGGGGCGGATCAGTTACATCGTAGGTGTGTGTGTGTGTGGGTGGGGTGGGGGGTGGGGGGGGGGTGGGTTCCAACTTTTTGTTTGGGACCTTCAACCTGATACAAAAGGCCTCGCCGACGCTAGACCTTGCTTTCAGGGGCCGAAAAAAAAAACAAAAAAAACCGAGGGGTGGGAGGGGGGGGGTAGGGGGATAGCGGGGTGGGGGTGGGGGGGGTGGGGGAGGGGGTGGGGGGGGGTGAGAAGGCGCGTGCGTGTTAAGACTCACCAATCGCCAAAATATCAAACGGGGGGTGGGGGGGGGGGGCCAACAACCGTAAGGTACTTTGTTATAATGTTATAGCATTTTAAAGGATTTTGGGTCGGGGGGGGGGGGGGGGGGGGTGCCTTTATTACTCTGGGTCCTTTTCATTTTGATACACTCATTGCTTAAATTAAAACAGTTGAATCTGTAATGTAGCCTTCATAGGACAATAAGCACATTTGACAATTGAAATCAGCCTCAGGATGTAATGGGTTAGCCGTCAGTCAGGACGTCTGCTATGACATGTCATAGGTCACGTCTGCGTCACAGTACCCTTCCTGACGCCCTAATTAGTCTGCCACCAACCAACAAACCAACTAACCGGCGACCAACGGATAAACGGATACACCCGGGATGTATCTGTCCGACCTCTAGTGGAGAGATATTATCATAAGTATAAATATCTGGTGAAGAGCCGCAGCTGAGATCGTATGGAGTCACGTGCGCCTCTGGAAGTAGGTCAAATGTATGTCAGCTACGTCAGTGATAGTCTCTAGGCTCGCCAGGGACCGCGATAGCATCAGCTGGAACATTTCCCATGACCCCAACACACTATACACAGACGTCAGCGTCGCAGATTCTCACGAGCTCACACTACCAATACTACGACACGGATTTACATTAGTCTCAAATTTCACATAGAATAACCGACTCACTTTTTGTGTGAATCAGACAGAGAGTGACGACCTTGTCAGTGTCCAAGCGGCAGATAGTAGGCATAGAAAACCTCATCTGTATCGGCCTCCCTCATACGGAGGAGGAATTAGAGGTTTCAGGCTGCAATTAGAAGACCGTTTTGCGCTAGCATTAAAAGTGCACGTGAAGTGTCCGCTATTCGGGGTTTATCAGTTATCCGCTTTTCCACTTCTAGTGCCAGAGGTGGCAGGCGGATGAACCGAGATAGCTCAAAGGTCGTGCCTGATTCGCTTGGCGCCTTCCATCGGCACTGAAATTCTGATCGAGATGTGCGCCATTTTCCTCTGGATATAGGTCTCGGGAAGTTCCCCGCGTTGCCTAGCAGCGTCGGCGCGTCAGCCGCCATCTTAAGAGGATAGAATAGACTTCAGATAGTAGCGAAGTAGTGTTTTAACACGTTTTTCTTTCATGTTTCTTCCTCTTTCGAAACAAACAAAAACAAATTTTGGCTAGCGTTTTCCTACGGTGATGGCAAGACTTGCTGTTATTGCCTATAGCACGTCAGGACTTTCCTGATATTGTCCTGACAGCGATTTCCCTATGAGGGCCTTATCGCGAATCCTCACAAGATGGCTGCCACGACTAGCGTGGTGACGTCAGTTTCCCGCGCCCTATTGAAAGACGATCGGGAAATGGAAATAATCCAAACCTGGCTCCACGACGAGAGCTGATTGGAATCAGAGACGACGGCTGATTAGAATAATTGAGGGTGGGGGTCTGTGATTTTGAACCTTACGGGGCCAAGACGTAAGGTTCAAAATCACAGATTGGCATTAATCTTAGCCAATGCTTAGGGAATCATGTCAAAACCCATTTAATCCCACGGCCGCATCGTCACCATTTTGGAGGCGTCACTTAATTAACGAGTATGTGCTTGCTGCAGGAGGTGGGCCTGAAGGCGCCAAGCTAATCTGGCACTACCCTTGAATTATCATGGTCGATCGAGCCATCTCCTGCTGCCACAGTAGTGCATCTGGACTAGTTGATTTCCTGAGAGGAGTGAGCAAACCCCCACAGTGCTGTGCATATGGCGCAAAATTGTATCGCGTACGCTATCTTGTAATCATCACCATACGTAGTGCTAACGAGATTCAGTCTTCCGTGAGAGCAGGAACAATCTCATCTAGGCCCGGCCGAATTTTGCAAATAGTGGTAATGGTGACAGACGGACTGCGATTTTTCCCCACACAGTGTCCTGATTTTTTTTTTTTTTTTTTTTTCCTTTTAACTTCACCAGAAAAGTGATGAGTGTGACCTTGGCGTGACCGCGCCGGGAGGAGTCACGTGTCTGTAGACTACAGCACAGTACTGAGACACGGGTTTCTCACGATGTGCCGGGAGGCCGTCATTCATAAAAGCCTGTCAAAACACTTGCTACCATAATGCAACGTCCAACCGCAAACATGATCTCAAATCTGGAAATGGTTTTGCCTGGCTGGTCTCAGCAAAGCGATGTGGTGACTGACTACTCTGCCACCCGCTGGCAAAATATAGTTTTAACACATTCTGCTCCAGTTGAGGCCCGAAATCCGCAAAGTTTTGAAGTCAGTGCCCCTGAAGGCTGTATTACACTTTTGGAAACAGATCGAGCGTGATAGTTCAAGGGTTGTGCCAGAATAGCTTGGCGCCTATGGGCGCCAAGCTATTCTGGCACAACCCTTGAACTATCACGCTCGATCCATGTCTTGCCGTGGCGTGTGTGAGTTGGATGAGTTAACTCATTCTACCCCAGACACACCACAGCAAGATATAGCTCGACCATGATAGTTCAAGGGTGATGCCAGAATAGCTTGGCGCCCATGGGCGCCAAGCTATTCTGGCATCACCCTTGAACTATCATGGTCGATCCGCGTCCTGCACTGCAAAGCAGTCTTCAGAGGTTAACGGCAAAATTTGGGGATTTCGGTCTTGGGGTAGAATGAGTTAACCGTGCCATGACTTCCACTGATGATACCGTTCGGCGGGAGACTGAAAAGACGCCGGCACTCGTCATTTTTTTTTTTTTTTAATTTCCTTTCCCGCCGAGACTGAGCGGTATGGTCAGCATGAGCATTCAAGGGGTTAACCCTTTTGCTGTCAGTGGCGTGTTTGGTCGACGTGATTCCTGCAAGGAATCACCTGGACCAAACGCGCTACCGACAGCCGCCAAAAGGATACTACTGAAAAGGTGCCATCAACAAGCAGAGATTAGCATGAAGGCGGCTGTATCTAAGCGGCTTATCATGCGGCAGTTCTGACAAAACAAGAATTAGAAATTAGCGACTGATCAGAACGCGGCTTCACGGGGCCGACTTCACCGACTTTCCGCTCCGAAACCGGCCATGACGCAGCTCAGTTCAGTTAGGTCAAGATGTGATCTCTGCCCGGAAAGGCCCAGACGCGCTCCACCTCACCCATCCGAAAGGCCCAGAGTTCCTTTCGATATCGTACGTGAAAAATATAGGTCTGGTTTGTCCTGCGGATCTCTCGCGTGCTTTCACAACTAGTCTGCTTCACACCTGCTGCCATTCTTACCACCACCACCACCACCCCCACTGACCACCACCACCACCACCGCCATCACCATCATCAACATTATTATTATTATATTTTATTTATTTATTTACTAAGCGAAGTAATTTATAAAGGAGTACAGTCGAGGTTTTTAACCCTTTTAACGTCAACACCCTACAGCAGGAGATGGATTGACCATGATAATTCAAGGGTAGTGCCAGATTAGTTTGGCGCCTTCAGGCGCCAATCAAATCTGGCACTACCTTGTATAATCATGGACACTCCACCTCCTGCAACTGGTACATAGTCGTTAACTCGTTCTACCCCAGACCCACCACAGCAAGATAAGGATGGACCATGATAGTTCAAGGGTGATGCCAGAATAGCTTGGCGCCTATGGGCGCCAAGCTATTCTGGCATCTCCCTTGAACTATGATGGTCGATCTGTGTCCTGCACTGCAATGCAGTCTTCAGACAACCATGGCAAAGTTTTGGGATTTCGGTGATGGGGTAGAATGAGTTAAGTAACACTTCCAAAATTCGGGAAATGCAACCATGGCTCTAAAAGGGTTAAGGAGTGTACTAGCATCCGAGTTTCGGCCCCTGACGATGCTGTAATCGTCATTTACTGAGCATTTCGCCATGCAGCCAGATCAGCGACTAAGATCGAAGTCAAGAGAGCTAAAGTGTAAAGATTTTATGCAAGACCTGAGGACCCATGTAGTTTCCGTTTCGTTCTTGGTACATCTCAGTGACCACATCGGCTTACAACAGTTTCGGCAGGACTTTTTGGGTCTCCGACACTCGGTTGGTTAGTTCGGGGTTTCAGTAACGTCCACGGCACCGAAGTGATAATGGACGGCGTTAGCGGGCGGGTTTTCAGGTCACATTATACAGTCAAATTTGGCCAGTTCAGAGCGGGCGGGTTTTCAGGTCACATTATACAGTCAAATTTGGCCAGTTCAGAGCGGGCGGGTTTTCAGGTCACATTATACAGTCAAATTTGGCCAGTTCAGAGCGGGCGGGTTTTCAGGTCACATTATACAGTCAAATTTGGCCAGTTCAGAGCGGGCGGGTTTTCAGGTCACATTATACAGTCAAATTTGGCCAGTTCAGAGCGGGCGGGTTTTCAGGTCACATTATACAGTCAAATTTGGCCAGTTCAGGTAGTAAGAGGACCGGTGTTTTTAAAAATAATTTTTGTCTTGTTTGAAAATTTGTAGTAGGGCTGAATGTTGGGATTTGCTGGAAATTTCTGGTTAGCTGAGAGGAGACATGTTTGGTACTTTGATTCATACCACCCTGAGCTTATCCAGTGGACAATTTTGGGCCTATGTTGAGTTGCCATTGACGAAGTGATTTGAGGGGCACGCTGATTTCAGCTGTGCTTGGGTGTGGAGTTGGTAAGGAACCAGTTTCATAGCCAAGAAATGAGACGGGTGATGTGCTGTTTTTTTTTTTTTTTTTTTTTTTTTTTTTTTTTGTATTTTGTGCATGGCAAATGTGCAGCTGGTGGGCGGTAGTGTTTTTTAGGGAATTGAAAAATTAGGGGATGACTGGGACTGACTAAGGCTAAGAGACTGGACAGTACGGAAACGGCACTGTAGTCCGTGACCTGTGGGGGAAACGGGTTGTTGGGAACAGGGGGCAGCTATTGGCTATAGGGCTCGGGAAGCTGACGTCATCACGCCAGTCGTGGCGGCCATCTTGTGAGGATATTACGGGACTGACTAAGCGCTCCAATGGGGAATCGCTGTTTTTGTAATGTCAGAAAATCCTGACGTACTATAAGCAATAACAGCAAGTCTTTCCATCACAGTAGGAAACCGCTCACTAGAATTTGTTTTTGTTTGTTTCCGAAGAGGAACTGAGAAATAAGAAAAACGTGTTGAAACACTCGCTACTATACGATGACTATGGTATCCTAAGATGGCGGCTGACGAGCAGGACGGTGCTAGGCAACGCAGGGAACTTCCCGAGCCCGAGGGAGTACGACTAAACTGACACTGAACAATTCAGGCGCACTGCAGCTGTGCCAGGACCTTTCAACGGCCGACATGCTGCTACAATAAGGCCGTCAGCATTGCTTGGGCGAGGAGGGTCACCGCTCGACCAGTCTCACATTGTATTGCAAGACCAATCGAAAATCTTGCAGCTCAATAACGGAAGGCTGCCTGGTGAACACTATTGCTTGAAATAAATTTGACTATAATAATTCAAGGGTGGTGCCAGAATAGTTTTACGCCTGGGGCGCTAAGCTATTCTGGCCCTACCCTTGAACTAACATGCTTGATCCGCTGTCTCCTAATCTGTAATGTTGCCTTCATAGGACAATAAACAACTTTTAAAAAGTCAGCCTCAGTATGTAACGGGTTAAGCATGAGGTCGTCGGGCCGACTTCCGCTGCCGCAGTCGACCCGTTCACAGCTGTGAGGTGCGGCGGGCCGACAATGGCCGACATAGGGCTGATGAATTTTTGTTCATGAGAGGCCGGGACTTTAGGTTTAAGGCCAGCTCCGAGGGCCAAATTAGCGCTGATGCAGCTTCGTGTCAGCGGGAGTGAAGTCTGCGTGACTTTATGCAAGATCGGTCGTAACGACTCAAGCTGCCCAACCTTTTCATGGTCACTCAGTCACAAACCGCCTGCACTGAAGAGGCATAGATTCTCATGAGCCCCTGCAGCTGCAGGGGCTCATGAGAATCTATCCTCTTGCTGTAGGGGCAAATCTTAATGATAGGCCACATTCAATAATAATAATAATAATAGCACATATTGATAACAACAACAACAACAATAAGAAGAAGAATAAACACTGGGCAAAAAAATATAAAGTAACCCGCCTCCCTCCTCCTCCTCCGCCCCCCCCCCCCCCCCGAAGAAGATGGGGATGGAGGAGGGGATGAGCGAGGTGGGGGAGGGGGTGGGGTGGGGGTAGTGGGGGGGGTGAGGAGGAGGTATGCATTTGTGTGTGAAGGACTGCCCTACTGGCAGAAAAATATAAAGTAACCCCCTCCCTCCTCCTCCCCCCCCCCTACCCCCCACCTCCCTCATTTGCGCACAAGGTGGACGAAAGCAAACACTCGCATTCTAAAGACGGTCAAATCTAAACACAGACTGCTAATTTATCCCAGTAATCAACACTGAACTTTCCAGTCGGCGTCGGCCGCAGTGGGCCGGCCCTATTGTCATTTTGCGTACTGCGATGGTTTTATTCAACCCTTATCATTCGGAATACACCAGTGTGTGCAATAAGTTTGACTAGAATAGTTCGAGGGTAGTGCCAGAATAGCTTGGCGCCTCTAGGCGCCAAGCTATTCTGGCACCACCCTTGAACTAAAGCCACTGGTCTGTATCCTTATCTGTAGGTACTATAATGTCGCTTGCATATGGCAGTGTACAAATTCGGAAGCTTTTAGCCTCAGTATGATAGAGGTTAACCTGTTCAGCCCTGCGCACACACTGCAGCAAAACATGGGTTGACGTGGACAGTTCGAGTGGGTCAGTGTTGCTAGAATAGCTTGGTGTCTGTAGGCACCACCCTTAAACTATCATAGGTGATCTTTTCTCAGTCATGAATTTAGTCAGAACAGTCTTCAGACGGCAACTGTGCAAATGTGTGTAGCGTCACGCCCTCACAGTACACACGCAAAAAATGAAAGGCAGTGAAATTATAAATGCCCGGCGATTTTCCTGAGAAACGGCTCAAGGCAAAAGATATCCCAGCGGTAGCAAGAGGCCGCATAGATCCTCATGAGCCCCCGCTGATGCGGGGGGTCATGAGGACCTTTGCCTCTTGCAAGTTGGGCGGTGTTAGATGCTCTATGGTTAGATGCAGTAAGTGTCATTCTATGGACGTGCTCAGCCTAATGATGCGTGCACTCCATTCGTCTGAAAAAAAAATTCGCATTCTTGATCTACACTCTCCTGTTTGCTCTGGATTTCGGATAACATGTTGTGGGTATTTTACGGTTGAGAGATGAAAAAAAATAGCCGAATGATTTGAAGATAACATATTGTGGAATTTTACGGTTGAGAGATTATGCACTAAAAGGAAATGAATGGCTGTCTGAATTGACTGAAGAAACAGAAATTATTATTTCAGAGTAGTAAACAGACAATTTTCTCTTAGATCCCTGCAGGATACCCCGGTACCGATACTCCAAAGGGTTAAGATGCTCGTTACGGTGACACAGCTTCTGAAAATGTAGTTCATAGTATTGACCCTGAGTGACCATGAAAAGGTTGTGCAGCTTGAGTCGTTACGACCGATCTTGCATAGAGTCACGCAGACTTCACTCCCGCTGACCTGAAGCTGCATCAGCGCTAATTTGGCCCTCGGAGCTGGCCTTAGCCCTTATCGTTCGGAATACGCCAGTGTGTGAAATAAGTTTGACTAAAATAGTTCAAGGGTGGTGCCAGAATAGCTTGGCGCCTATAGGCGCCAAGCTATTCTGGCACCACCCTTGAACTAAAGCCATTCCTTATCTGTAAGTGCTATAATGTAGCTTGCGTATGGCAGTGTACAAATTTGAAGCTTTTAGCCTCAGTATGATATGGTTAACACGCTCAGTCGTATTTATGGCTGCTATTCACACGCGTCACTAGTTTTACATAACCACTGTGATTAATGTCTTTGAAGTCGTGTCCGCCTTGATAACTTCAACTCTCGATTTGTCCTCGGTATAGTCTACAGGTACAGAGTCAAGTCGCTCACACCTCACAAAACAGCCGACCACCCACCCTCAGGCCTTTGAATGACAATATTTTATGAGCACCCGTCAATTTTTACTGCGTATAATGAAGTCGCGGGCAAATACACAACTGCAGGAGACATAGATTCTCATAGCATGAGCCCCTGGATTTGCAGGGGCTCATGAGAATCTATGTCTCTTGCAAATGGTCAGTTTGGGGGGGTGGGGGTGGGGGTGGGGGGGTGTGGGGGGGGGGGCGCGAAGGGGTTAGTCTTTGAACGCACACAGACACATGACACGGACTCTGAAAATTCCTTCTGATGACTGTGGCGCTAGGTTTACAAGGCATCACGCCACCGTATAGATTGATGAGGGGCTGGCTATTAATCACGAACGGAAGAGACTGCACCCGCCGGTCATATCTGTGATCCTCGGGACTGAGTTGCGAGGGAGACCTACAAGAAAACTTCCGAAGTATTTCCCAAAGGCGACTATAAATCTGCATGTCGCCGTAAATACCGGACTAGGAAATATTTCAGTAACCGCTCCAGGGGGAAAAAAAAGGCCGGGGTTGTTCTACCGCATCTTTGCTGAAAGCTATTAGTAGATCAAAGTGGCAGAGTTGCAGTGCCCCTGAATTGATCAGTGTTGAGGGCGTACTCCAACGGCATTAGCTGTCCTTGTCCCCCATAACCCGCCACTTAGGGGCCGTCCGTTATCACTCTAGTTCAGTGAACTTTAGCTCATTCTACCCCAGACACACCACAGCAAGATATGGATCGACCATGACAGTTCAAGGGTGATGCCAGAATAGCTAGGCGCCTAAAGGCGCCAAGCTATTCTGGCATCACCCTTGAACTATCACGGTCGATCTGTGTCCTGCACTGCAAAGCAGGAGTCTTCAAAGGAAAACGGTAAAATTGGGGGATTTCGGTCTTGGGGTACAGTGAGTTAAACCTGGAATTAACCCAGGGTGTATCAGTTACCCAGAGGTGTTTGTGTGTGTGTGGGGGGGGGAGGGAGGGGGGTGGGGGGGGGGGAAGGGGGTTCCAACTTTTTGTTTGGGACCTTCAACCTGTGTGTGTGTGTGTGGGGGGGGGGGGGGGGCGGGGGAGTAGGGAATGCGAGAGGAGGCACGAAGACTCGCCAAAATATCAATCAATGGTTGGTGGGGGGAGGGGGGGGGAGGGGAAGGGGGGAGTGGGGTTTATTAACTTGGAGGCGGCACTCTAAGACAAACACTACCTTTCGATCAGTCCATCTCCAAAAGTGAACGAAATTCGACTGCAAGAAACATGGATCCTCATGAGCCCCCCTCCCCCCCCCGAACTGCGGTGTCTCATGAGGATCTATGTCTCTTGCAGTCGAATTTCGTTCACCCATTTTTATCCAAGCTCCTTGGATGATTGAGTCTTTTGGTCGCTGAACGATCAAAGCTTTCAGAAATAAAATATATACGCCGGTTCGGTGGCAGGCAAGGAGGTAACCTTGTAAACCTTTAGTTCCTGTTGTCCGAATATCAGCTTTCAAAGAAGAAACACGCAGGCCTAGAAAATACTTAGAAAGTCACGTGACCTGGCTGACCTTGTGACCTGGTCATCAGGTGACGATAGATCTTCCCCGTGGAGCCAAAACACGCTAAGTCCACCTTCGGGAAAAAGACCGGCTTCCATTGTATTACTATGAAAAGCAAGCTTTTCACCAAAAAAATGGACCTGCCTGGAAGGACAAAGGTCACACTGGTTGTCTCCCTCGATGCGCTGCGCTGATTAGCGCAGCGCATCGAGGGAGACAGCCAGTGTGAGCAGAGGTGACACGTTGGAGACAGGCGGCTGGGATTTCCCGGAGCGCGTACAGTAGGCATCAATTACTGACGTTGCAAGCCCAGTGACCGAATCAAAAGGACAGATGACGTCTGGACATGAACGAGGAATGCCTTTGGCTCAGGACACAGTCCGCACTGGCTACCTCAGTCGAGCATAGCGGATCGAGAGAAGTAACCAGTGTGGACAGCGACCTCACAAGACAGTCTCTCGTCCTGCCCCATTCCACCTGCAAGAGCCGCACGGGCTCATGCGAATCGATACCTCTTGCTCAGACAGACTCTCAGTTTCTGAGGGCATCGTTTGAGGCTTACGAGGTCGTGCTCTATCGTGCCCATTGCTGCGGAACGAGGAAAAAAGCAATGATGCGTGACAGAAAGAGGCAGAGTTTGGAGTTACTTCCACAGGCTGGGGAGTAGTAGAGAAAGGAGAAAATTCATTTCTTCCAATCACATTTTAACCTTGTGCGTATCGGTAGCGGTTTTTGTCGCGATCAGATTCTGACAGGTATCATCGCGACAAAAACCGCTACCGACACTCCAGGGGTCAGTTAACACTCTCATGCCGTTCCAGCCTCCAGCAAGAGGCGTAGACTGACATGAGCTCATCGACTGGCCGAAATGTAAACAGTGTACTTAGATACGAATCGTAAAATATGCATTTCTCTAACGCAGCCTGTGCTTTCTTCAGTATTTATAAAAGTAAAACTTGTTCCAACTTTAGCTTCTGGTCGATTTTTGTTGGGAGAGAAGGCGCCCCTGTAATATAATGCTACGGATGATTCCTATTTTTAAGCTTATTCCAGTATTCTCATCATTAATACGAACGCTGGGCTTGATTAGATTTTGAAATCGAGTAGAACTGAAAGCAACCTCTGTGGGCTCATTTTACATTTACGAGTGCCGCTGCTCTGTGATTCTGAACTTTACGGCACACAGTGCACTCTCCTCCTCCCACAGGCGCCTGACGAGTTCGTGCTGAATAATGCAACAAACACGATTTGTATTACTGTGGAGCGCTGACTCAGAAAAACCGTACTGCATTACCCTATTTCATTGCCGGAGACGGACGGAGACTGTGATTTTGAAATCTTTGAAAAATTCAGCATCAAAGATCCCCGGCCGTCTAAGGAACACGGATCCAAAGTGACTTCAGCAAGATGTATAGATCCTCATGAGCCCCCGCAACTGCGGGGGCTCATGAGGATCTATACCTCTTGCAGTTGGGTGGTGTTCTAATTTTTTTGTCCGCATTGACAGGGGCTAATACACCTTTTCCGGTCCTTCGCGTCAGCACTGCACCCACGAGACTATCGCCTAGTGTAACAATGTTCCCGCCTGAGGCATGGGGGAAAAAAACTAATCGCAAAACTGCGAACAACTTACTTCAAGTGGAAAATTAAAGCTGCTCATTTGAATCCCAAAGCAGCTTTAAAAACTGATAGCCTCGGGGTCACGAACGGATATTTGCTGCGGTCTTTTACTGCGAGGTTATTTCATGTAAGCGCGCGTCCCATTGGAATCTCATTAAATTTGTGGTTAAATTTAAGTTTGTTTGGAGCGGTACGCGTGACTTTAAGGAGTCACGCTGAGTAGACATACTCATACTCTGTTTAATTTAACCCTTTTACTTCTAGATACAATTGGAGCCGCACTACGGACAAATAAACACGAAAGTACTACTGGCCATGAGAGTTCAAGGGTATTGTCTGATTAGCTTGGCGCCTTGAAAGGCGCCAAGCTAATCAAGCACTACCCTTGAACGTTGATGATAAGTCCGGTCGTCTGGCACAGAGAGTGCAAAAGTTATGTTTTGGGGATGGAGTGATGATTTCACACAGGAACTCGCAGGTAAAATTGCCCGAGGTTAAAACAGGTTTCTCACCTGAGCCATAAACAATCAACAGCTTAACATTCTCCGCTAGTGTGTCACACTTCACTGCCTCAGAGAAAGAGTGCGCAAGACTTTTTTTCTTGGTCCCGACCTGAGAGAGAGAGAGAGAGAGAGAGAGAGAGAGAGAGAGAGAGAGAGAGAGAGAGAGAGAGAGAGAGAGAGAGAGAGAGAGAGAGAGAGAGAGAGAGAGAGAGAGAGAGAGAGAGAGAGAGAGAGAGAGAGAGAGAATGACAATGAACCTTTTTTTTTATAAAGGTAAAAGTATTTTTTTGTAACAGAGCCAATTTTCAAACGCCGTTACTACCATTGAGCTAAGAACTACTAGAGAGAGAGAGAGAGAGAGAGAGAGAGAGAGAGAGAGAGAGAGAGAGAGGCAGGACACTCGTCAGTTCTAGGTGCACGCTTACTTTTGTGAAATGGGACACACGTTCTTTTGTTTGTCAAAGACGACACACTAAGAAGGGCCTGAACAAATTTTGACCCCAGCTGGATTCGTACCCGCGACCTTTCGGACCAGAGTCGAACGCACTACTACCATCTGAACTCCCCAGACCCCTTCCCCCCCACACCTCCCCTCCTGCCGCAAAGAACGACCGACGCCGGATAGTAGCCCCGAACTGAGATACAAAAACATGAACATTGCTGTAAGTTGTCGACATGCCATTGCACGTAGCCAGTAGAAGAATCAGAACTGAGTAGACATGTTCCGGCGGGAAACTGAGTAGACATGTTCCGGCGGGAAACTGCGGATTAAAAGCCCGGACAAACATGCGATATCGGCTCGTTTGTCCGGGTTTTTAATCCACTGTTTTCGCCGAAACACGTGCATTTCTGTTCGACAAAAATTGTAGTAAAAAGCCAGGCCGACAAACATGCAATCTTGTATGTTTGTCCCAGGCTTTAAAAAGCCAGGCCGACAAACATGCAATCTTGTATGTTTGTCCCAGGCTTTAAAAAGCCAGGCCGACAAACATGCAATCTTGTATGTTTGTACCAGGCTTTAAAAAGCCAGGCCGACAAACATGCAATCTTGTATGTTTGTCCCAGGCTTTAAAAAGCCAGGCCGACAAACATGCAATCTTGTATGTGTTTGTACCAGGCTTTAAAAAGCCAGGCCGACAAACATGCAATCTTGTATGTTTTTACCAGGCTTTAAAAAGCCAGGCCGACAAACATACAATCTTGTATGTTTGTACCAGGCTTTTAATCCAGTGCTTGTTCTTCGAAAAATGTGCAGTTTTGATCAGCTTCTGATTTCCGAACAACTTCTATTAGCCAGGTGTGAATTTTCAGATGCATGCAGTTCCTTGAAATTTGAATAACCGATGTGCAGTCACGAATTTGGAACAATAGAATATGTATATCAGCATCACACCATCCTTCGTATAATTATTGACAAGCCGCGGCATATTACATCAAACAAAGGGTGAACGCACTGACCCTGTGAAAAACAGCCCTGTGACTTGATTTAAACCCATTAAACCCCGACGCATTACAGCCGGAGATGGATCGACCATGATAATTCAAGCGGGTAGTGCCAGATTAGCTTGGCGCCTGAAGGCGCCAAGCCAATCTGGCGCTACCCTTGAATTATCATGGTCAATCCATCTCCTGTGTATGGTAGAGATGGCTTGACCATGATAATTCAAGGGTAGTGCCAGATTAGCTTGGCGCCTGAAGGCGACACGTTAATCTGGCACTACCCTTGAATTATCATGGTCGGTCCATCTTCTGAAATTGGTATTAACCCTTATCATTCGGAATACACCAGTGTGTGAAATAAGTTTGACTAATATAGTTCAAGGGTAGTGCCTCTAGGCGCCAAGCTATTCTGGCACCAACTTTGAACTAAAGCCATTAGTCAGTCTATATCCTTATCTGTAAGTACTATAACGTAGCTTGCACATGGCAGTTTACGAATTTGAAGCCGTTTTAGCCTCAGTATGATATGGGTTAACTGATAGATGACACGTCAGTCTAAAATTTGGGAAATGCGGCCTTGGGTGTTAACGGATTTTATGCTTCTGTGTGTGGCACATTTGAACTGGATGTGTGTGACTTAGTCATTGTAAAACAGCCATCTGCTGCCGGCCAACCTGTTCAGTACTGAATTTATGTCATGGCGACCTAGCGGCTCGGGCGGCAAAAACATCGATAGTCAGACAAGCTGTTATAACATACGGTTTCTTCCAGTGAACTATCGCGCACCCGGTACAAGCTCGAGTGAGAAGGTGCCAGCCATTTTGATATGCAAGTACATGTATGTCAGTTACGAAGGGGAGGGGAGGAAGGGGGGGGGGGGGGGTGGCGGCGTGGGGTACCATCACGAATTCACGACGATATAATTATTGTGCGATTCACAAATCACAAATAATAACACACACACACACACACACACACACACACACACACACACACACACACACACACACACACACACACACACACACGGCACACCATACAAAAGCACACACGGATGCAGGACCAGTGTCTTATCGCTGACGGAAAGACGGAAACACTTGAGAACTCTCCACTAGGCCTCAATCCTCCACTGCACAGACCTTCCTCGTTGCACTCCCAGTGCCGCATTCGAGAGATGGATCGACCATGATAGTTCAAGGGTAGTGCCTGATTAGCTTGGCGCCCCAGGCGCCAAGCTTATCAGGCGGTACTCTTGTACTATCTTAACCGACCCATCTTCAACACCTTGCACGAGCCTCTTCTCATTGAGACGATTGGCCGACAAAATGTCAGCGGTCCGTTACGCCGTGGTGGTGAAAGAAATCTAGATGTACTAATAATAATTAATGACAAAAGTCCGGTTTCGATGTGACACAGTTGACTTAGACAAAGACAAAAGCAGAAGACAAACAAACTTGGGTGTTAATATATTCCCAGAAAACGCCCGGACGGAACTTAACATCTCCTGGTGAAGAGCTTCGTTGAAAATGCTTATTTGTTTGCAAAATACCTATATCACTAAATGATACGGGCTTGTTTTCTAGCATTGTATGTAATGAAGTGTCCCAATGAAAATCAAAGGCATGTGCGCCAAAAGTTGATCAGTGGTCGTACTCACCCCCACCCACCCCCCCCACCCCACCTCATCAGCGGTAACCCGCCCCATACAACAGTCTGCAATCACTCTTGTGTCACGGACGTTAAATGCCAATTAACCAGCTCCAGCCCGTCTTTATTTGCAAGGTATATAACATGTAGTGAATTGCAAAAAACAAACAAACAAACAAACAAAAAACAACCAAAAAAAAAAAGAATGAAAAAGACCGAGGGAGCTGTGTCGGCCTTGGAGTAGGCCTACTGACTCCAGTAAACACAAGGACCCTCGGGCCGACGCCGGCCGCAGTGGGCCCCGCGCACGACCCCGCTGCGGCCGATGTCGGCCCTAGGACCTATGGGCTACTGCATTTGATGAATATAACACGAACTGAACCAATGCTGATGATGACGGTACTCAAGTCACGTACTGAGCGTTACCGAAACTGTCTGTCTGTCCGATCATGTTCATTGATTAATCCTTTTAGCGCCATGAGCGCATTTCCCGAATTTTGGAAGTGTTACCTAACGGCTATGCAGCACTTGCAGGAGGTGGATTGACCATGATAATTCAAGGGTAATAATAATAATAATAATAATAATTATAATAATAATAATACATAGTTTTTATATTGCGCCCTTCGCCACGGACAGCAAGCTCGGAGCGCTTTACAGCAAATAAAAATAATTTTAAAAAGGAAAAAAAATTAGAACACACACGCACTCACTCTTTAACTCCTTGTACCCCAGACACACCATAGCAAGATAAGGATCGACCATGACAGTTCAAGGCTGATGCCAGAATAGCTTGGCGCCTATGGGCGCCAAGCTATTCTGGCATCACCCTTGAACTGTCATGGTCGATCTGTGTCCTCCACTGCAACGCAATCTTCAGAGAACAACGGCAAACTTGGGGATTTCGGTGTTGGGGTAGAATGAGTCAAGTGCGCCCTTCAGGCGCCAAGCCAATCTGGCACTACCCTTGAATTATCATGGTCAATCAATCTCCTGCTGCAGGGTGTTGGCGCTGACAGGGTTAAATCTAGCGACTGGGTCAGTCATGGAGGGAAACGAACAAAATGAGAGGAAATGTCGAATCACACAAACCGGGAACAATAATAGACTTCAAGTACAAACTTACGTATGCTAAAGTATGAAACAGGACGCAAAACAGAAACACCAGTCAACTTCGCTTATAACGAAGGTCGGACATAACAAACGTTGAAACATAACAACACGTTTTCAGAGGTCCCCGCAGCACTCTTTCTATGCACACAATTTTGCTTAGGACAAAATATGTCGGGTATTGCAACTTGGGTCCCCTTGAGATTTGTTACATCCGAGGTTTACGGTATTGCAGCTGTAAAACTATACTAACGAGGAAAAGAAATGCGAGATTTTTGGATTCCAAAAATGTCGCAGTTCTTTTGCTCTGCCATTATTAGTGTGTCGCTCAGCTTCAGTCCTGTCCACTCTGAGATATTGTCCACCCATCTTTTTCTCTGTCTTCCTCTCCTTCGTCCTCCTTGCACAGTCCAGTGCCTTGCAGGATTGTCTTGGCAAGCCCTGATGATCGCGTGACATGCCCAAACCACTTCAATTTGCGTTCAGTTTTCACAATGGCTAATAGGTCTTCATAGGGCCCGATGGCTTGCCTGATTCTGCTTCCCACTTCCTCTTTCATGATGTGTTCTCTGTAGGAAGTGCCAAGCAGCCTTCGAAAACATCTCATTTCAGTGGCTTGTATCCTCCTTTCAAGGTCTGCTGTGAGGGTCCATGACTCACAGGCATATAAGAACACTGAGATGACTAAGGAGCGGATCAGTCTGATCTTGGATCTATAGAAATAGTAGTTCCCCAAAGGGATATATCACTCACAGGCTGGAGTGGAAAATGCGTTTTCTTTTGATGTACATCGATGCACACGCTTTATTTCGGCTTGTCACTGCAGAGTATGAGTGACAAGTCTTATTTCACTGTAACTAAAAGAACTAAATGCTTCATGCATACACTGTTAAACATTGTGAGAAAAAAAAACCCATTACACTGCCGCATCCTGTAATGTACTGGGACTTATCCCTGTCAGGAACAGGCGGAACTCGTTCTCTTTAGGAGATGGATGGACCATGATAATTCAAGGGTAGAGCCAGATGAGCTTGGCGCCTGATGGCGCCAAGCTCATCTGGCTCTGCCCTTGAATTATCATGGTCCATCCATCTCCTGCTGTAGTGCCAGAGAGAAAAACGGGTTAAGGAGCTACCCAGTCCTGTCTGTTTTACGTAGTCAGCTGGTTCAGGAACTGCAAATACTGTATATATATACTGATCAACAAAAGGAACGCGGAGTTTTTGCCATAACGCTTTTCTTCGTAAATATGCTTTAATCCGGGTTATTTGACCTCATTTATTATAAAATGTTATGAAGAGTGTGTTATGTCGTGTGCAAATAGAATGCTAGTCTTAAAAATCGCACATCGATGACTTATGACGTCATCAGTGACACTACCATCACAGGATATTGAAAGTGAAATGGAGAGCATCTGCAGAGGACACAGCTGAAAGCCAACCAATGTGCAGTGTCACTAGGATCAGTGTGCATGAAAATCAGGCCGGTTTGATCTTGACCTACTTTTCGTTTGTCAAAGGCACCTAAATAATCAACATGACCTACAAACATGAAAATCAAAAAGTTCTTTATTTTTAAGTTAGCGGCCACATTTACCTGATAAATGGATATGGGTGTGTTCTTTATCTCTGTGTCAGTCACTTGAGCATAAAAAAATGGTTTGAAAGTAATTCACATTAAATCAAATAAGATTTATTACGAAATTGATGTGCACCGGAATTTCTGGTTCTCTTATAAATTTTTCGAGTCAAAATTCGTTTGAGGCAGTTAATAACATCATAAGCAATCCACACAACTTGTGTATTAAAACATATCACAGGAAACTTGCTTCACAGAGTGTGCCCAGTTTTGCTTATTTTCACCACTAATGAAACCCTGTCTCCTCCATGGTAGCCATGGGCGATAACTCATTCAAATTTTTGTGTGAAGGTAGCTCAGACAGTAGGCTGAACATCTGAAGTAAGCAACACATAATTTTTTTTTGTTTTGCTGTCAGGGTGGCTCTTTGTTTGCGGGTACACTTGCAGACACTTTTCGCGTTTTTAATGGAAGTCAGAATATACTTTTTTCTAAAGTATCCTGGATGTATTTTGGTTCACAGCTGCTCCCAGCGCAGAACGCGGGGTCGGGGTGATGGTGATGGAGGGGGAGGCGGAAGGATCGAGTTTACTGGTAATAAAACCCAACAGCTATCCGGGTTAGGCGACTGAGAGTTGATAGGAATAACCGTACTAAAAAAAATAATGAAGCAAATCATGCATGGAACACGGTTATGCACACATCCTGTTCGTGCGTGGACCAAAAAACAACAATAAAGGATACCCCCATGCCCACCAACCCCAAATAACAAAGACTCAAAACTGCCATCACGGAATAAACGACAAATGGCACACGGCCCTTCCAGTGCCTTTTTCCACGGAGGAACCCGGATGAAAACTGCTGCAGCAGGTGGCCGGAGGTCCTCAGAGGCGTGAAGATAGAATTACTCCCCCTGTCGCCTGTTGCCAGTACTGTCACCAGATCTAGTGATAAGATGTTGGTATCCTGTAGATCTAGCCACCAAATTGCTCGTATCCTGTAAAAATCAAAGCGATTTCTCTCGAAAGAGACCAGCGAAATGGACGCCGAACAAATGGTGTGCTGGCCTGTGATTTTGGACCTTACGGCGGGAAGCCGTAAAAGTCCAAAATCACAGACCAATACACATTTCAATCTCTGGTGTTTGCCCGGCAAATTATTGTTCTCAAAAAAATATTTACCGGAGGAACATCAGTGGTAGACTGGGCCACTTACAACTCTGTGACCTTCTTTCGCTGTTTCAGGATGTAGATATGTATGTCCGCCGACTAAGGGATGCACAATATGGCAACAGTGTATCTCTTTGACCATTTCACTGCGGGGGAAAAACTGAACGCAATCCAAATGCAAGAGACATAGATCTTCATGAGCCCCCGCGTTCGCGGGGCTCATGAAGATCTATGTCTCTTGCTGACAGCACTTTATATCTATGTTCCTTGCACGGCTGAAGTTCTTTGACGTTCCCGCACTTCAGGCAGAGAAGTAGCAAGTGAGTGAAGCAAAGTTCACAATTTGCGTGTTCGTCAGATGCAACAACAACAAAAAAAGGTTTAGGGTTTAACGTCTTTTGTCCAGCACGAAGGGTGATTTCAATTCAATGACACCGAAAAGAGGTCTGAACAAATTTTGACCCCAGCTGGGTTCGAACCCACGACCTTTCGGACGGAAGTCAAACGCTCAGCCACCGAGTCACCCAGCTGCCCTCCCCAGATGCAACTACACAAACAGGAACTGTATTTTTTTAAATATTTATTTATTTATTTATTTATTTATTTATTTATTTATTTATTTATTTATTTATTTTATTTTATTTTATTTATTTATTTATTTTTTTGTTTTCTTTTTTTTTTTTTTTTTTTTTTTGGGGGGGAAGCGCCCACGACATAATTAATTAATTAATAATAATAATAATAATAATAATAATAATAATAATAATGACGACGATAATAATAATAATCTATTAAAAAATAAAACTAATAGCATTTGTATAGCGCTATATCCCAACATTAATCACGTTGGTTCTAAGCGCTTAAAAACACAGACACAAAAAAAAAAAACGAGACACCAAAACATAACTAAAGGACTAAGGGAGAAGATCAGTAATAACGAAAAAACAATTAAGCACGTGTAGACTTATAAACACACTAAACGTCCACTGGCAGTGATGGGGTTAATTCATCAAGTAAAGCCGGCGAGGAAATAAATAGAACAGCCGGAACGCACCTCACGAGCACTGCCGCCACTTTGGGAACATGGCAAGCACAACAGGCGAGTCCAGTAAAATGAGACCAATGTCAAAGGTCACAATGTACGAATTTCCATCCTGATACACTATTGCTGGAAATAAATTTGACTATGATAGTTCATGGGTGGTGCCAGAAAAGCTTGGCGCCTGAGGCGCCAAGCTATTCTGGCACAACCCCTTAAACTTAAATGGTTGATCTATCTCCTAATCTGTATTGTAGCCTTCATAGAACAATAAGCAAAATTAAAAAAAAAAATCAGCCTCAGGACATAATGGGTCGTTAGCACAATATCACTCAATAACACGGGTAGACTGGACAATACTATATCACTCAATAACACGGGTAGACTGGACAATACTGTATCACTCAATAACACGGGTAGACTGGACAATACTGTATCACTCAATAACACGGGTAGAGGGCAATACTATATCACTCAATAACACGGGTAGACTGGACAATACTATATCACTCAATAACACGGGTAGACTGGACAATACTATATCACTCAATAACACGGGTAGACTGGACAATACTGTATCACTCAATAACACGGGTAGACTGGACAATACTGTATCACTCAATAACACGGGTAGAGGGCAATACTATATCACTCAATAACACGGGTAGAGGACAATACTGTATCACTCAATAACACGGGTAGACTGGACAATACTGTATCACTCAATAACACGGGTAGACTGGACAATACTGTATCACTCAATAACACGGGTAGAATGGACAATACTGTATCACTCAATAACACGGGTAGACTGGACAATACTGTATCACTCAATAACACGGGTAGACTGGACAATACTATATCACTCAATAACACGGGTAGACTGGACAATACTGTATCACTCAATAACACGGGTAGACTGGACAATACTGTATCACTCAATAACACGGGTAGACTGGACAATACTGTATCACTCAATAACACGGGTAGACTGGACAATACTATATCACTCAATAACACGGGTAGAGGACAATACTGTATCACTCAATAACACGGGTAGACTGGACAATACTGTATCACTCAATAACACGGGTAGACTGGACAATATTGTATCACTCAATAACACGGGTAGATTGGACAATAGTGTATCACTCAATAACACGGGTAGACTGGACAATATTGTATCACTCAATAACACGGGTAGACGGGACAATACTATATCACTCAATAACACGGGTAGAGGACAATACTATATCATTCAATAACACGGGTAGAGAGCAATACTATATCACTCAATAACACGGGTAGAGGACAATACTGTATCACTCAATAACACGGGTAGACTGGACAATACTGTATCACTCAATAACACGGGTAGACTGGACAATACTGTATCACTCAATAACACGGGTAGAGGACAATACTGTATCACTCAATAACACGGGTAGACTGGATAATACTGTATCACTCAATAACACGGGTACACTGGACAATACTATATCACTCAATAACACGGGTAGACTGGACAATACTATATCACTCAATAACACGGGTAGAGGACAATACTGTATCACTCAATAACACGGGTAGACTGGATAATACTGTATCACTCAATAACACGGGTAGACTGGACAATATTGTCTCACTCAATAACACGGGTAGACTGGACAATAGTGTATCACTCAATAACACGGGTAGACTGGACAATATTGTATCACTCAATAACACGGGTAGACTGGACAATACTATATCACTCAATAACACGTGTAGAGGACAATACTATATCATATATATATATATATATGGGGCGGTCCGTGGCGCAGTGGTTAAGGCGCCTGCCACCAATGCCAAGGGTGCGAGGTTCGATACCGGGTTCCGGCGTTGGACTTTTCTTCTCTGGTAAGTGTCACCGTTAATTCGGGCGGACCGTCGGGGGTTCTTTTTCCGGGTACTCCGGTTCTTCCACCCCCCACCCCCACTCCCCACGCTTTGGTACCGGTCTCAGGCCACTTTACAAATTTCAAATACAAGTGATCAAAAATCTCTGTAACTTCAGTAGCTGACTGGCCCTTCGTTTGTCTTGTACTGTGTTTGTACTGTGCTTGTCTTAAATGGCGTAAATCCGTGTCTGTTTCGTGAGTGTGTGTGTGTTGGGTTTCAGGCGCGGCGCTTTGAGTCGATTTCCCCAAAATTGAGAAAAAGCGCCTATATAATAATGGTATTATTATTATTATTATTATTATATCATTCAGTAACACGGGTAGACTGGACAATACTATATCACTCAATAACACGGGTAGAAGACAATACCATATCACTCAATAACACGGGTAGACTGGACAATATTGTATCACTCAATAACACGGGTAGACTGGACAATACTGTATCACTCAATAACACGGGTAGACTGGACAATACTACATCACTCAATAACACGGGTAGACCGGACAATACTGTATCATTCAATAACACGGGTAGACTGGACAATACTGTGTCACTCAATAACACGGGTAGACTGGACAATACTGTATCACTCAATAACACAGGTAGAGGACAATACTGTATCACTCAATAACACGGGTAGAGGGCAATACTATATCACTCAATAACACGGGTAGACTGGACAATACTATATCACTCAATAACACGGGTAGACTGGACAATACTATATCATTCAATAACACGGGTAGACTGGACAATACTATATCATTCAATAACACGGGTAGACTGGACAATACTGTATCACTCAATAACACGGGTAGAGGACAATATTGTATCACTCAATAACACGGGTAGACTGGACAATACTAAATCATTCAATAACACGGGTAGACTGGACAATACTATATCACTCAATAACACGGGTAGACTGTACAATATTGTATCACTCAATAACACGGGTGTCATGAAGATGACCACAGAGCACAGACGAAGTGGAATACAGTGGACACTGTGGACACAGCTTGACGACCTCGATTTTGCAGACGACTTGGCATTACTGTCCCACACTCATCAACAAATGCAGGACAAGACCACGAGGCTTGCTGACATCTCGTCCCAAGTGGGCCTCACCATTCACAAACAGAAAACAAAGACAATGAGGCTGAACGCAACCAGGGAAGAACCAGTCTTGCTTGCTGGCACCCCGTTGGAGGAGGTGGAGTCTTTCACCTATCTCGGGAGCATCATAGACAAAAAAGGCGGCACTGATGCAGATGTCAGAGCACGAATCGGTAAAGCCAGAGCAGCCTTTCTCCAGTTGAAAAAAGTATGGAGTTCCAGAGAGCTGTCACAACACACCAAAGTCCGGATTTTCAACTCCAATGTAAAAGCAGTTCTCCTATATGGAGCAGAGACATGGAGATTGACAAAAACCACAGTCAACAGAGTACAGACCTTCATGAACAGTTGCCTTAGAAGAATTTTGAAAATCTACTGGCCAGAGAAGATCAGCAACGTCAGACTCTGGGAGAGAACAGAGCAGATAACAGCAGAGAATGAAATTGGGCGAAGAAGATGGGGATGGATCGGTCACAGTCTGAGAAAGCCAGCTTCCAGTATCACTAGGCAGGCATTGTCATGGAACCCCCAGGGAAAGAGGAAAAGAGGTAGGCCGAGAAACTCCTGGCGTCGAGACCTCCAAGCAGACATCAAGAGACTGGGAACCACCTGGAGTAGAATCGAAGGAGAAGCACAGGACAGGAGTTGCTGGAGGTCTCTCGTCGACGGCCTATACCCGGGTAGGGGTGACAGGCGTAAGTAAGTAAGCAATAACACGGGTAGACTGGACAATACTGTATCACTCAATAACACGGGTAGACTGGACAATACTATATCATTCAATAACACGGGTAGACTGGAAAATACTGTATCACTCAATAACACGGGTAGACTGAACAATACTGCATCACTCAATAACACGGGTAGACTGGACAATACTATATCACTCAATAACACGGGTAGAGGACAATACTATATCACTCAATAACACGGGTAGACTGGACAATACTATATCATTCAGTAACACGGGTAGACTGGACAATACTATATCACTCAATAACACGGGTAGACTGGACAATACTGTATCACTCAATAACACGGGTAGACTGGACAATACTATATCACTCAATAACACGGGTAGACTGGACAATACTGTATCACTCAATAACACGGGTAGACTGAACAATACTGTATCACTCAATAACACGGGTAGACTGGACAATACTATATCACTCAATAACACGGGTAGACTGGACAATACTGTATCACTCAATAACACGGGTAGACTGGACAATACTGTATCACTCAATAACACGGGTAGACTGAACAATACTGTATCACTCAATAACACGGGTAGACTGGACAATACTATATCACTCAATAACACGGGTAGACTGGACAATACTGTATCACTCAATAACACGGGTAGACTTGACAATACTGTATCACTCAATAACACGGGCAGACTGGACAATACTGCGACACCTCGCACGCTTGTCTGCTGCCTTTTTAATTCAATGAGTGTGTCAAATTCATGTACATGAGTCTGACCTCCCAGTTATCAAAAGGTCATATGGCCGACGTTCGGCTGCCGTTGGCCCGCGCACGGTCGTGCGCGGGCACTGAAACGGCGGCCGAGCGTCGACCCGATGACCTTATGTCCACTGGTCTACCGTCTTGCGAAAAGACTGCCATCACCTATTGCCGCCTGTAACCGACGTGAATCAACACGTAATGTACTGTAATAAATTATAGATGCTCGCTATTTTCAGATCTTGTCAAGGAATTTCCGGGTGAAAGCAAAACGCGGAAGAACCTATGACCGTGAGATATTTCCTGATGTCTGCGATTTTTTTAACCTTACGGCATTTTTATAACACCATCACTGCCGAGACTAAGTGAACGCTACCCAACTGCAAGAGGTATAGATCCTCATGAGCCCCCGCAGTTGCGGGGGCTCATGAGGATCTATGCCTCTTGCTGAAACCACTTTGCATCCACATCTAGTTGATGGCTGAAGATCTTCGGCGTTGAATTAGCCGTTTCAAAACAGTCTCACTCCATTGACAGGGAAAGAGTTAAGTGCATGTGATGGTCTGTGATTTCGGACCTTGCCGGTCTGGAGCCCTAAGGTCCAAAATCACAGACCAGCGCACACATAATGGTGTATTAAAACGCAGTGTTGCCTGAACTCCTGTTACCTTACACCGCAAGAGGATTGCGGAAATGACGAAGCGTGTTACAAAGAGGCCAACAGGAAGTTTAGATCTTGATCAGTAACAGGAACTCATCTGCGCTTGCGCAGCTATTCACAGATGTATACTGACGGGCAAAAGAAATGCGACATTGTTGGTGTCTTCGGACGGAAACACCTTCGTGTTTGCGATAATTCTAAAATGTATTTCCTTTTGCTCGTCATTCACGTGAGTAGTGCCGGTGTCCGACGCTCAGAGGATCTTATCGCAAAGATGTGTGCCGGGCTGAGATTTTGGACCTGACGACAACCAGCCGTAAGGTCCACAATCACAGATCATCACAGGAATGTAGTCTGCAGTTACAGCTTGTGGGACACCACCGTTCATGAGGGGGCCAATTGCATGAGCGAGCTTAGTCCTGCACCAGCCACTCTAAGCAAGGTGCCCGGCCATAAGCTCGCTCATGCAACTGGCCCGTGGTTCCAAAATTCTTGCTCCTTCCTGTTGTGTTTAGCTCCCTATTGCACACAGAAGAGTAATCAGGGACGAATAAGTGATTGGTTTATTTTTTGGAAAAATCGTTTTGTTCCGCATTTGTACCCCGCAATAATAGCGCTCGCCGTCAAAATCGGGGTGGTGGTCGTTAAAGGGGGGTGGGGGTGGGGTGTCGAGGGGGTGGGGGGGATAGCGGGAGAGGGTGTGTGGAAGAGGTAGATATGAGTGGGGTGTGGGTTGGGATGCAACACTGACATACACACAACTTTACCTCGCAGCTTCATTCGAAATTCCAGCATTCTTCTTACTTGTATCCTTTTTGTCCGTATTCCTGCATCCGCAAATCGGTATTTCTCTTTTCTAACCGGTATCGCCTACCGGCTCCTACTAAATTTCCCTTCCTGTAACGGCATTGAAAAATTCAAAATCGGTGGGGGGGGGGGGGGTTGGGGAGGGGAGGGGGGAGGAGAGGGAGGCGGGGAGGGGGGGATGTCCCATGACAGCGCCGCGGCGTTGTCAGGGGACATTTTGTGTGTGTATTGGATTCCGGGACCTCTGTATAGTAACTGAGGCAAACAAAAGGCATGCCTCCTCGTGTCCCCACAAAACTGAAACTGGAGTTCATGAGGCTCTATGCTGCTTGTAGATTTTTGGCGTTCTCAACAGGCGAGATCAGTCAATGGCCACGAGAGCGGGACATCCTGATGAATTACTTCTATTGCAGTTGCTGTCTGACTTCCGCCAAGCTTCCTGCTCTCAACCGCTCGTCTCTATCGCCGCACGACACGCAACGCTCACTGGGTCATCGACAGTGATCGCCCCTGTCATAATAGGCCAGATGGCGCAAGGCGGGAACAGAGCGAGACAGGCGTGACAGGCGATGTGAAATTGTGTCAGAGAGAGTGCAGTTGTCATTTTTTTTTCAGAATAAAAATACAAAAAAATAAGGGTGTATACGGAAATTGCGTCACAAAAAAAATAATACTAAGTCCGGCCGAAAGTGACTCGGAGCGAACCCTTCCGGTGATAGCGGCAGAAGTGGGGAAGGTGAAGGAGGACCGAGACTATGTTTTCTAGTAAATCTGATAGCAAGTGTAGGTGTGGTTTCTCGGAAACTTGACAGACGATTTCCGGAAATCAGAAGTAGGTCAGAACCTTACGTGTCAGTTTCGGAACAAAAAAACAATGGATGAAAAGCCCGGACAAAAATGCGACAGCTTTTTCATCCTCTGTTTGCGGCGGAACCAAAAAATATGCATTTCTGACCTACGTCTGATGTGCGAGCAACGTATAATTGACTCTATTGCCGCCTCAGTGTCGGAGGGTGATGGGTTTAGAGGTGGGATGATGATCGATAATTCTGATGACGATGACAACGACGATGATGAGGACCGGCGATGACAAGGGCGACGACGTTGTTGCTGCTGTTGTTGATCTGCTGATATTAGAAAAGGACAATGAGTCTTTCTTTTTGTCCTACTTCCGTCTTTGAGTTGCCCTGGCGTCACGCTAGTCAGCCGTTGAATCGACAACACTATCTACCTATCTACCAACGGCCGCATTCCCTAAAGTCTGGACTGAGGTGTCACTTAGCGACTATGTACCAGTTGCAAGGGACGGTCACGTGTGTGTGTGTGTGTCTGTGTGTGTATATGTGTATGTGTGTGTATGTTGTGTTTGTGTGTGTGTGTGTGTGTGTGTGTGTATGTGCATGTGTGTATGTTGTGTTTGTGTGTGTGTGTGTGTATGTGTGTGTGTGTGTATGTTGTGTTTGTGTGTGTGTGTGTGTGTGTGTGTGTGCGCGCGTGCGTATGTTGTGTGTGTGTGTGTGTGTGTGTGTGTGTGTGTGTGCGTATGTTGTGTGTGTGTGTGTGTGTGTGTGTGTGTGTGTGTGTGTGTGTGTGTGTGTGTGTAAGTGTGTGTGTGTGTGTCTGCGTGTTAGTTGTTAGCCTTTTGATTGTATCAGCGCTTAGAGCTACTTTTAGAATAAGCGCTTAACAAATCTCCTTTATTATTGTTATCGAGAGCGATAATTCAACGGCAGTGACAGATTAGCTTGGCGCCTGACGGCGCCAAGCTAATCTGGCACTGCCGTTGAATTATCATGGTCAGTCCATCCCCTGCCTGTAGTGCATCGGGGTATGATGTGGGAATTGTAAACTCAGTCTTAGCACCTCACCTCAGCTGCGTGAATGAGCTTAGATCCTGTGCCAGCGACTAAGCTAGGTCAGTGCCCCTGTATCGGACCACAGTCCTGCACTGAGGGGTCAGTTGCATGAGCGAGCTTGGTCCTGCACCAGCCACTAAGCAAGCATAGGGGCTCGATGACAGTAGCTTTGACTAATGCAAATCCACTGCGCCACCGCGTGCGCGCCACCGCCGCCTACTAATGCTCAAGACAAATATTTTGTCTTGAGCATTCAGTCAGTAGGCGGCGGTGGCGCGCGGCACGCGGTGGCGCAGTGGATTTGCATTAGCCAAAGCTACTGTCATAGAGGAACAGAGCAGATAACAGCAGAGAATGAAATTGGACGAAGAAGATGGGGATGGATTGGTCACAGTCTGAGAAAGCCAGTTTCCAGTATCACTAGGCAGGCATTGTCATGGAACCCCCAGGGAAAGAGGAAAAGAGGCAGGCCGAGAAACACCTGGCGTCGAGACCTCCACTCAAGCAGACATCACCAGGGCCGGGAACCACCTGGAGTAAAATCGAAAGAGAAGCACAGGACAGGAGTCGCTGGAGCGGATCTCTCGTCGACGGCCTATACCCGGGGAGGGGTGACATGCGTAAGTAAGTAAGTAACTGTCATAGAGCCCCTATGTAAGCAAGGTGCGCCGCACCTTGCTTAGTGGCTGGTGCAGAACTAAGCTCGCTCATGCAACTGGCCCCTGAGTAGCGGAGCACCATGCGGATCACTACCTGTGCAAGGGGGACATAAACAGGAAGGAGTTATCGCAACCTTGCTTGGTGTAGTGGCTTGCGCAGGATTTGCTTACTCGTGCAGCTGATACCAGAACTGATTTCGAAAAGGACGTTATTCTGGCATTATTTGAATCAATAAATCAATGAATCTTTATTTTACAACGGTAAAGATATTTTTCGCCACCTACCGTTGCTACAACTACGACTAGCTAAGTACAAAATATACATAAAACAGGGACATCAGGGGGCGAGTATCCTCGCCCAAGGCTCCTATTTTGATACTGTTTGATACGAGAAATGTGACTGCTCACACAGCAGTCAGCCAGCATACGTAATCTCCATGAGGCATAGATTCTCACGAGCCGCCGATGCAGCTGCAGGGGCTCATGAGAATCTATGCCTCACCAAGGCAGAGATGAGTCCTATTTACATCTTCATCCAATCCAGCAGCAGGAGGCTGGGTGACCGACCAACACCGAATTTATTCTGCGCGTCAACAGGTCACAGGAATGGCTGAGTGCCTACGCTAGACTGACTGACCAATCGCTGCGACCGGTGAAGGATTTCAAACACCACGTGACAGCTGGCGCCATTATCAATTCGTACCCGCGAAGGGACACTGACCACCTTGTCAATCACGACAATATTCGTCACGGCTGAGTGATTTTGTGGAGGACAGCGATGGTAATCAACCATGCGGCATAAGATTATTTCCACTCTTTCCGAGAAGCGGTTACCCCGGCCAATCTCCTCATTACATCTGCAAGAGACATAGACCCTATGTGTCTTGCTGGTCGGTATTTCTAACTCACATCCCTGCTGCTCAGAGTGAGGAAGGTTGTGGGGCTTGGGTCATTTCTGATTTAGCTGCTGTTGCCATGTCTCTCGATCAGACGCCGGTAAACGGATCGATGGCGATGAGCTTACAGGCGGGTGAGGGCACGTTCGCGCAGCAAGATGATGAACTAATGGTAAATCCTATGGCGGACTGAGTCCCAAATAGCTCAGGCGGTTACTAAGCGTCGGAGCAAGAGAACGAAGGGAATCGCCGCGTCTGACCCCGGTAGCTGGACTCGCAATCCAGGGAAAAAAGACGAGTAAGAAAATACTATTTCCTCCCCTTAAACCAGCTATCGTCATAGGTGGAGAGGGTGGAGGGAGGTTGAGTGTGAAATACCAGTTTAGTTTATGTTATTTTTAATTGTATTTTTATTTTTTGCAAAAAAAACTTCCAAGCGAGCAAGCAGACAGCAGACAAAACAAACAGCACGTAGACAAAACTAAACCGCACAAATCGTTATGTCGGATTTTACAGAGACTTGCAGTACAAAATAATAAAAAAAAAAAAACCCCAAACAAACAAACCAACAAGACGAGCATAGTCAACTTTAAGCTGTATGCGTGTAATTTAGAAACACACACACAAACAC
This sequence comes from Semisulcospira habei, assembly GCA_036245525.1. Classification (NCBI taxonomy): domain Eukaryota; kingdom Metazoa; phylum Mollusca; class Gastropoda; family Semisulcospiridae; genus Semisulcospira; species Semisulcospira habei. The sequence goes on from BTPG01000005.1 coordinate 207,411,101, forward strand.
ACGCACACACACAATGACACACACAATGACACACACACACAATGACACACACACACATGCACACACAATCACACACACACACACACACACACACACACACACACACACACACACACACACACACACACACACACACATGCAGGCGCGTGCCGTCGATTTTACCCCTTTGACTGTCGGTAGCGGTTTGTGTCGAGATGATTCCTGCAGGAACAACAACAGCCTGACGTCCTGCAGGAATAACAACATCTTGACATCCTGCAGGAATAACAACATCCTGCAGGAAAAACAACATCTTGACATCCTGCAGGAATAACAACATCCTGCAGGAAAAACAACATCCTGACGTCCTGCAGAAATCATCGCGATACAAACCACTACCGACAGCCAAAGGGTTAACTGATTCGCGGCCAGCCGCATCCGGATGCGGCTTCCCGCGAATGAGTTAACCGTTATCGTAATTCGACGATAGAGTACTACTTTCCAGACGGCCAGGGTATCATGCCACCCACTGGATCCATCCAGCCCACCCGGCGCTGACCAACAGACCACCAAGTATGAACGTCACAAGTCATACGACCAATCCCCCCCCCCCCCGACCTTCCTCCACACGACGATATACATTGAAAATCTCCGCTCGCGTGTCGCAGAGGCTAATGAGAATCGATGCCACTTGCAGATGGAAATCCTGGCCGAAGGTCTTGTGTACTACTGTGTTTACTCTGTGTGTGTGTGTGTGTGTGTGTGTGTGTGTGTGTGTGTGTGTGTGTGTGTGTGTGTGTGTGTGTGTGTGATTGTGTGTATGTGTGTGTGTGTGTCATTGTGTGTGTGTGTGTGTGTGTGTGTGTGTGTGTGTGTGTGTATGAGAGAGAGAGAGAGAGAGAGAGAGAGAGAGAGAGAGAGAGAGAGAGAGAGAGAGAGAGAGAGAGAGAGAGAGAGAGAGATTTTACTGATTGTTATTTATCAAGTTTATTACCAGATTATCTTCGTTTACTTCGCCAGAATAACTCGTTCATATTGTGATGGTTGCTGTGGTAACAGTTTCATGTGTTATGTTTTTATCCTTATGTATGCTGTGATTCAGTATTAGTTGTGTGTGATAATTGGTGTGATATTATTTGAGTCTTTAGTAACTGACATCAAGACACATTCAAATGTTTTTATGTTGTTGTTATTTCCTTTTACATGGAAACATACGGCAATAAACTATCTTGTTTTCATCCCTACGTCACACGACCAGTCTATTTAGCGCAAACCGTACCATGTGACCGGGATACATTGAAAACCCTTGTTGCGACAAATGGCCGACTTCTTGTAGCCCTCTTTGTGACGCGATCCGGATGCGAGTTTTGTTCTATAAAAGATCTCCAAACCGTTCTAAAGTACAAAGTTACTTAGTGTTGCTCGAAACAACAGGCACATTACTGGAGACGGCAACGTCATGACAGATTTTTCAATTACGTCATATGTCTATTATGTATAAATGTATATTCCTTTGTCGTCAGTCATGTCTGGCGTGATCCAGGTCGGGAGATTTCTTCTTGATTTCTTTTACGAAAACATTGGAGGAATGAAAACAAATACGTTATTGGTAGCAGGGGCTTGCTTCACGGACTCTTGTAGGCCTGCGGGAGGTCAAAGGAACCATTGAACCCGTCGGCCTGAGGGTACGATGGTTCCTTTGACCTCCCGAAGGGTTACAAGGGTCCGTGTATCAACCCCATGCTACCAATAACTTATATTATCTTATCTGATCTTATCTACAGGTCCATGGCGCGGCCAAGGCGGGCCAGTCACGCAATACTCGATGCTATTCCAAACAGCGTGGGTCAAGCTGACCTGCGCGTGACCCGAGTGGCCTTGGGTCAGACCGCCAAGCCCACGGACCTTTATTACTGGATGGCTGTCTTGGGGTCAAGGTCTAAATAGTATGGGTCTAAGGTCAAACTTGCAGACAAGGGATAAGTTACTTCCGGTGGCATCTTTGCGTTAGAGTTCAAGTTTAAATAAGGATCGTGGTTCGTTCCCTCGCTAATAAAGATTGCCATTTATTATTTTTATTATTAGCAATATTATTTGTGGTTTTTGTTTTGTTTTTATATTTATTCATTAACATTTTTTTAATGGTGAGTAGAGAGACGTGTTGGTTTGTGTGTACAACTGAAACGGGCCACAGCTAAATAGGATTGTAAATGTGTGTGGTTATCTAGAAATATTTTTAAATGGTTTGAGTGTTTAATTATTCTTTGACTAATTGAATAAAAATGTGACACTTCGTGATAACAGACATTAAAAAAAATTTATATAACGTACATCTATGTTGATTGAAAAACAGCAAGCATATTGTACGAGATGTTTGTGAAAACAAAAGTAGACTTTAAGCAGATTTTGGTTGTATCGGTGTCATGATCATTAACATTATGCAACGTTGCAACTTCATTTTGACGTGTGAAGATATTGTCACTACCAAAAAGTATTACACCTGCACTGATCGAGTTTCAAACTCGCAAGCAGTTTTTTTGTGTATGCAATTTTTTTTTTAAATCTTCATAGACAAATGTTCAACTATGGATTAAAATGCGACACTTCATGATAACATTTGCTTAAAAAAAAAAATGGTGAATGTGAATATGCATTTTATTGTATTACCTAGTCGAAGATTTTTTTAAAAATTAGCGAACATGTACATTTATGGTGATCAAGGAAGATATATTCTATGAGACGTTTGTGAAATAAATGCCCTGTCTGTAAGCAGATGTTGGTCTTTTGTGTATGTGTGTGTGTCATTTCTCATCATGCAATATAAACATAAAAATACATTGGTTGACATTACCACTGTTTATTTTCCAACAAAATTGTTCAAGAAAAAAAAATCACATAATTTGTGGATATTGTCTGTCATGTATACATGAAAACTAGACCCAAGACTAGACCGAGTTTGTAATACGAAAGAACAATACTGTCGCAGTACATCAAGACTAGGGTTGAGTTTGTAATACCAAAGAACATAAGGCCCCCCCCAAAAAAAAAATGTCTGTTTATTGTATCCCAACCAACCCAAATTTTTTGGCCCAATCCTAAGCTTTTGGGATCGTCTGGTTAAAAAATTGGAAAAAAGCCAACAAAAATCTCACCAAAGGTGAAAAACGTTTTTTTCTTCCCTATGTTACTGTAAACAGACATATTATTTTGGGGGGCCTAATACTGTCGCAGTCATATAATACATCAAGACTAGGCCTGATTTTGAAATACCAAAGAACATAAAACTGTCGCAGTCATATATACATCAAGACTAGGACTGAGTTAGAAATACCAAAGAACATAAAACTGTCGCAGTCATATATACATCAAGACTTGGACTGAGTTAGAAATACCAAAGAACATAAAACTGTCGCAGTCATATATACATCAAGACTACACACAAGACGCCAACGTCTGAGTTTGTAATACCAAAGAACACGAGTCAGGTATACATGAAGTGTAGATCCAAGTCTAGGACTGAGTGGATTACCAAGGAACTCAAATTTCAAGTTTGATTTATGGACTCCTAAGGAGCCAAATCAAAACCAAGATCAGTGGATGTTACTATTATATTAATGCATCAAAGTATAAAACAAACCAAGATCAGTTGATGCTTCTATTATATTAATGCATCAAAGCATAAAACAAACCAAGATCAGTTGATGTTACTATTATATTAATGCATCAAAGTATAAAACAAACCAATGATTGATTGATTGATTGTACATTGCTTAACGTCCCGACAGCAACAAGGCTTTCTCAGGACGTGCCTGCACTGCTTGTGAAAAAAACAAACAAACAGAACATTGAATGTATGTCGCCAGCCGGTCAAATACGTTAAATAAACCTAACACATGGGGCTAAATAAAGCTAAGACCATTTAGCAACACACATCCAATATCAAGAGCTACAGGCAGTGCAGACAGTAGGGAGAGTTTTAAAAAGGCAAATACAGGTGAATGGACAAAGGGTAGACAGAAACACATGCCCCAGAATAGAGAGAAAAACCCACCCTGTGGGGCTGACCAGGGTGACCCTGGGAACTAAAAAATACCTAACCCCACCCAAGTCCCCCAGGGCAGACCCGGGTGGGGTATAAAACAAACCAAGATCAGTTGATGTTACTATTATATTAATGCATCAAAGTATAAAACAAACCAAGATCAGTTGATGCTTCTATTATATTAATGCATCAAGGTATAAAACAAACCAAGATCAGTTGATGTTACTATTATATTAATGCATCAAAGTATAAAACAAACCAAGATCAGTTGATGCTTCTATTATATTAATGCATCAAGGTATAAAACAAACCAAGATCAGTTGATGTTACTATTATATTAATGCATCAAGGTATAAAACAAACCAAGATCAGTTGATGTTACTATTATATTAATGCATCAAGGTATAAAACAAACCAAGATCAGTTGATGTTACTATTAATGCATCAAAGTATAAAACAAACCAAGATCAGTTGATGTTACTATTATATTAATGCATCAAGGTATAAAACAAACCAAGATCAGTTGATGTTACTATTAATGCATCAAAGTATAAAACAAACCAAGATCAGTTGATGTTACTATTATATTAATGCATCAAAGTATAAAACAAACCAAGATCAGTTGATGTTACTATTATATTAATGCATCAAGGTATAAAACAAACCAAGATCAGTTGATGTTACTATTATATTAATGCATCAAAGTATAAAACAAACCAAGATCAGTTGATGTTACTATTATATTAATGCATCAAAGTATAAAACAAACCAAGAGGGATAATTTAACATTAAATATTGGCACAGTCGCGAGAAAGTGTGTAATACTAGTATTACTACTGTATTATAAAAGAACATAATATTGGCGCAGTCAGGTATGCCATCAAGGCTAAATTCAAGGCTAGAGCTCATTATTTCACCAGATGGAATTCCAATACATGATAAAACAGTAGTAGTAGTAGTAGTAGTAGTAGTAAATTACCAAGTGAATACATGCATGGTTTCACAAAAGATTCAGCCTATACGCTTATGGAAATCAGTCGTATCTTTAGTTCCCTGTTTTTACCCCTCTGTGTCCCTACGTGACTGATCCATCTCTCTTGCCCCATATCATATACACTATGTGCATACTGTGGATGAAATGAAAAACATAAGTTCTTAGGACTGCCTTCTTCCTGCACGCACACCGACTGCATAACACTCCCGGACTGACACCCACACACGCACACACCCACCATCACACACACACACACATACACACACACATACACACACACACACACGCACGCACGCACGCACAGACAGAGAGAGAGAGACGGAGAGAGAGAGAGACGAGAAAGAGACAGACAGACAGACCGACAGACAGATGATGATGGAACGTTTTTATTCAGGATTAAAAGTTATCTTCCAAACTGCCCTGCTACTCTACACATACAAAAATACACCAGACGATAAAACATATATAAGTAAAACATATATAAGTAAAATGACCCATCCCCCCCCCCCCCATCCCACCCTCAGAAAAAAAATTAAAATAAAATAAAATAAAAAAATAAAGAAAAATTAAAAAATTAAAAATTAAAAAATATATATGTACAAGTATGAACCTGACATGTTAATGCAGACAATCGAACTATTACATAATCTGCAGCAACAGTAGAAGATTATTAGGTAATAGGAAACCTGTCACTAACTATACGAATAGTAGCATAATAATGGAGCCGAACATACTATTACTTCTGAAGTAAATATTTATGGAGGCGATCTTTGAAGACGCTAATCTTACAAATGATTTCAGGTGTGGAGGTAAAATATTCCACGCTTTAGCACCTGAAAAGGAAAGGCTGGTTTTACAGATGTCTAATCTACTTTTTGCTGCCTCGACGATTCAAATCCAGCGTTAACAAAGCACAAACGAGGTCCTTTCCTGGCGCTGATATTGGCAGCGACCACAACCTCGTCCTTACTAGCCTCAAGTTGAAGCTGGCATTGAAACGAGATAGCAAGAACCCTCGCATCAGATTCGACCTCCAGAAGCTAAAAGACCCGGAAGTAGAAGAGCTCTTCCAAGCCCAGGTGGGAGGCAGATTTGCAGCCTTGGCTACTTTGGACTGTGACGTAGACACCCTTGCTGGAAATATAAAAGAGGTGTTACTTTCTACAGCAGAAGAAGTGCTGGGGAAGCAGAGGAAGCGCAAACAGCCCTGGGTAACCGATGACATCCTCGATCTCTGTGATGAGAGGAGAGCCTGGAAGAAAAAGAGAGGCCAAGACCTCACATCAGCAAACAAGTACAGACTTGTCAACAAGAAGATCAGGAAGAGGATGAAAGAAGCCAAAGAAGATTGGATTGAAGACCAGTGTTGTAGCGTGGAAGAGGGCATGGCAAACGGCAACAGCAAGAAGGCTTATGAAACGCTAAGGACCCTCACCAAGACTCAACAGCGAACAGCCACAGTCATCGAAGACAGCAGCGGCCAACTCCTTACGGAAAACACTGCTGTACTAAACAGATGGACTGAGTACTGCCGAGACTTGTATAACTACAAGGCTGAGCCAGACACCAGCATCCTCCAAAACAACCAGGCTGGGGCCAGGAAGGCTGAAGACCTGCCAGTGTTAGCTGAAGAGGTGGAAGCAGCCGTACGCGGCCTGAAGGGAGGAAAGTCTCCAGGTGTAGACAACGTACCTGCTGAACTGTTGAAACATGGAGGAGAAGTAACAACGAAGGTCCTCACTACACTCTGTCAAAAGATCTGGGAGCAAAAGAAATGGCCAGTAGAATGGACACAGTCTCTAGTGATCCCGCTCCCCAAGAAAGGAAACCTGAAACAGTGCCAGAACTACAGAACTATCAGTCTGATAAGTCACCCTAGCAAAGTAATGCTTAGAATCATTCTCAACCGCCTCAAAACTTTCGCCGAGGAACTGCTGGCAGAAGAACAGGCTGGCTTCAGAGTTGGAAGAAGCACTGTAGAGCAGATTTTCAACTGCCGCGTCCTGATCGAGAAACATCTGCATCATCAGCGCGAACTCTACCACAACTTCATTGATTTCAGGAAAGCATTTGATCGCGTCTGGCACGACGGACTCTGGCAAGTCATGAGATCGTTCAACATAGAGGAGGGACTGATCCAAATGATAGAAGCGCTTTACAAGAACGCCTGCAGCGCGGTTCTACTTAACAATCAGTCAGGCGAGTTCTTCAGGACGACGATCGGTGTCCGTCAAGGATGCCTGCTCTCTCCTGTCCTTTTCAACATATTCCTGGAGAAGATCATGCAGGAAACCCTCCACGACCACCATACTTCAATCTCTATTGGTGGCAGATCCCTGTGCAATCTTCGATTCGCAGACGACATTGACCTCATGGCAGGCAGCAATAGTGAGCTCCAAAACCTGACAGACAAACTTTCAACTAGCGCAGGGTCTTATGGCATGGAGATCAGTACGGATAAAAGCAAAGTGATGATCAACACCACAAGCGACAGCAGCAGCAACATTCACATGAACGGCCAGAAGCTAGAAGAGGTCAATAGCTTCAAGTACTTGGGAGCCACCCTGTCCAAAGACGGTAGTTGCATAGCAGAGATCCGTATCAGGATAGGTACAGCAACATCCGCAATGGCCAGGCTGGACAGGATATGGCGAAGTAACTCCATCAGCTTCACCATCAAGTACAGGCTTTACAAGTCCCTCGTAGTGTCTATTCTACTCTACGGCTGTGAGACTTGGACACTGCTTGCAGACTCAGAAAAGAAAATCCAGGCCTTTGAGAACAAGTGCCTGAGGAAGTTGCTCCGCATCTCGTACCGCGAGCACAAGACCAACGAATATGTACGGAGCATCGTCACTTCCCTGGTGGGCCCACATGAACCCCTTCTGGCAACCGTGAAACGGCGCAAGCTTGCTTGGTTTGGCCACGTGACCCGACACAACACCTTGTCCAAGGCACTCTCGAAGGAAGTCGTCGGCGAGGTCGTCAGAGAAAGAGTTGGGTCGCAAACATAAAAGAATGGACCGAACTCGAGATGCCAGACTTGCTTGCCACCGCCCAAAATAGAACTCAGTGGAGAGCACTGTCTGTTGCTGCTGCCTTTCAGTCCCCCCAACGCCCAGTTCGGGCAAGGGACTGATGATGATGATGAATCTACTTTTTGGAAGGTGGATCGAACTATTTCTCGTGTTTTTCCTATTATTGTCGGAAAATAGAGTTTTTAGATAGGGTGGGGCTTTTCCGTGGCATGATCATGTGCAGCAGAACACAGCGATTAAATTCAAACTGTTTATTCAATGTTAGCAACTTGAGAGATTTTACTTTTTCGTCAGTCGAAGTCGGACCGGGAAGTAATAATTTAATGCCCCGACGATACAAGGAATTAACTTTTTTCATGTGAACTTCGCTGCATCCATCCCAGACGGTAGAACTGTAGTCACAATGCGTTATAATATGTGCATGGAAAAGAGTTAACGGATATCTGTATTAACTATATGGCGTAGTTTTGATAACAGAAATAGATTTTTGGAGATTGTTTTGCATACAGAGTCAGTATGCGGTTTCCAGCTTAATTGGTTGTCCACTATAACGCCTAATAAGCGATGCCTAGTTACTTGTTCTACAGGCAGGCTATATAAGGAGAGTGTTAAAGGTGGTAGGCCAAGCTGGTGTTTCGGACGTGTAGTAACTAACATGCTCTTTGTCTTTAGAATACTAATAATCATGTGATTATCACTGCACCAGCCACCGTGACAGAGGCAGAAGAAACCGAAACACAGACAGAGGCTGAAACAGACAGCCACAAGAGGCAGACTGGGACACTGACTGATAGACAGACAGAAGAGGCAGAGACACTGACTGATAGACAGACAGAAGAGGCAGAAATACTGACAGACAAACCGACGAACATGAACTCTGAAAATGGAGCTGATTATTTTATTATGCAGACGCTTTCTGAGTCTTTCGTGCCGAACTCTATAAATAATGTAAAAAGAATCTGACATTCACTGTCAGTGTTTTAGTGACTTCCGTAGGATTTACACACTCAAGGCCTATCTTTATGAACAGATAGAACGGTATGACACGCGAACATTTTCAATTTATACCATGAAAATATGGTATTTTTAGCCGACTAAACAATACAAAATGTTCAAGGGTGGTGTCAGAACAGCACATTTGGGAGCTGTACACCGAAGACTTTATTTTTGTACAGGTGGGACATAGCCCATTACAGTTCAAAAGTTTGTACATTTAGGAGCTTAGGTATTCTGGCACCACCAATGAACTATCATGGTTTGGCGCTGAGCTATTCTGGAACCACCCTTGAACATGGTCGATCCTTCTAGGTGCCACTGAAGCTATTCTGGCGCCACTCTTCATTATCACTACTGAGGCGCCAAAGCTATGTTGCTATCACACTTGAACTATCATGGTAGGCGCTAAGCTATTCTGATACCACTTTTGAATATGGTCGCGATCACTCTAAGTGTCATGCTATTTTGGCACAGCCCTTGAAATAGTGGTAGGCGGTAGAGCATTCTGGCACTACTCTTCACGTCAGTATGTGGTCGTGATCACTTTAGGGGCTAAACTATTCTGGCACTACCCTTGAACCATCATGGTCGATCTATCTTCTGTACATGTCAAGCCTCGATGCGTTAATGAGATTCAGCCCGTCATTATATGTGAATGCAAACGTGAACTGTCTCTGCCGCCTAGTGCCAGAAACGCTGGCGTCGGAACTCTCAAGATGGCGGCCGCTGCCTACGCGACGCCGCACGCTGCGAGGCTCGAATCGCCACTCCCTTTATATACGCTCTATGCTGGCAATACGCCTCCCTTTCCGTTGAAAGGTCCTGGTAAATCAAAGTGGCACAGTTGGAGTGCGCCTGAGTTGATCAGTGTTCAGGTCGTACTCCATAGGCAATAGATTTCCCTGTCCCCATCACCCGCCCGTCAGGGCCGTCCATGATCACCTCGGTGCTGTGGACGTTAAACCCGAACGAAACTAACTAATACGCCTCCCCGCATTAATAAATGTCAGAGTTTATGCCGGCAGTTAATCAGTATGACCTTCATTTACTTGGATTCAATGCTGGCATAGGTCAACCGGGCTATTATTTAATGTCTGAGTGACCACCCGAAAATGATAACAACTTTTCAAGGTGCCCGCTTTCACTCCCCCCCCCCCCCCCCCCCCCCGGCAGTATCAGCTGAGCTTCCACGCCGACATCAGTCCACATATAAAAGTCCGCAGCCGGAAAAGGTGACAGGGCGTTGCTTGTTGACTAAAACTGTGTTGTTTTTTTTTTTTTGTTGTTGTTTTTTTAAAGTTTGCGATTCCTCCTGATTTATCAGCGACGGATCCAGAGGGAGTCTGGATTGAAGGAGGGGTAGGGGGGTAGGAGGAGTTACAGTTACGAGTAGACCATCAGACCTATACTCTTTGCGCTTGCAATAGCGGCCGTGGCGTGAGAACGAAATGTGAGCTGGTCTGTGATTTTGAACCTTACGCTACGGCCGTAAGGTTCAAAATCACAGACCAGCACACACCCTGCCTTGTGTTCGAGATCCGGTTGAGGTCAGCTGTAAATCTGTTCAGTTTGCGCGCGTAGCGAATGGATTTGTACCCAAACCTGACTGCCGGACACATTCCACAAGCAGCGAGGCCGCAAGACCGGAAGTGGGTCTGTGAGAGAGTTGTTGTTGCTGACTGACCGCTGCCGGGAGTGGTCACCTGATCAAAGACGACATGCCCCCACCGACCGGTCACTGTGACATACCAAAATAGTACACACTTCACCTCCGAAAGACGTAGATTTCATGAGCCACTTCAGTCGAACCTCTCACTACTCGACATTCTAGTACAGACTAAAATCTCTGATGCTAATCTTTGCGTTGCGGCCAGAACAGTTCGACAGTGCTAGAAGTGCACTGAGTCACTCACTGGCATTACTTTACTGAGGAGCAAAAAAACCGCGATACTTTTGGAATCATCGGAAACACTTCAGTGTTACCGATGATTCCAGACTGAAATATCGCATTTCTTTTGCTCCACAATGTATTTTATAACCTGATTTTATAGCTAGGCTCAGTTCAATTGCGATGGGTTTTTTTTTTTCCACCGATGAATTGTTTCTAACGGTAAGAATGGCTGAGTTTAGAGTAGGCGGGGAAGAAATCAGTAAGAAAATCGCAGACTATCAACGTAACAATTATGTGACTATTCTCAATTTCCAGTAATGATGGTATCCATACTTCCAGCACTGAGACCGCGAAGGGCTTTGCGTACGATGCCACATTCCCTACAAGCTGGCTAAGAAATAAACCCGAATGACTTCTGAAGGATGTAAATGGACCCAATTTATGCCAGCAACTGCAGGGGCTCATGAGAATCTACGCCTCTTGCAGATGGAACTAGATGGCAGCGATACATTTCAGTTGCCTTATAATTTAGTAACTACACCTAAAGAACCCTCAGATTTGGTAACTGTTACACCTACACTTCGTGGCTATCAGCATAAAAACGAACATTTAAAAGAGGATTAAACACTTCTTATTAGTTAACAATACGTCTTACTACCGAACTCAACCCCAAACAAGTCTTTGTTTGAATCTGTATAATAACTGACACACGGCTAAACATGTTATTAACACTCCGGCAAGGAGCAGCAGATTTCGGAAAGTTTAAAACCTAATCAGACCCACTAATCAATAATGAGATGTAATCCTCTAAAATTCTTCTTTATACTCAGCATGCTTGTCGCAAACACCACGCGAAGTCCGATCCGCCCATGATTACCATGGAAATAATAATAATAATATTAATAATAATAATAATAATAATAATAATAATAATAATACCGTTATTATATAGGCGCTTTTTCCTCAATGTTTGGGCGAATCGACTCAAAGCGCCGCGAACTGAAACCCAACACGCACACTCACGTAACAGACACGGATTTACGCCATTTAAGACAAACACAGTACAAGACAGACGAAGGGCCAGTTCAGCTACTGAAGTTACAGAGATTTTTGATCGCTTGTATCACACGATCTCGACTCGGACCTATAAAACATTAACCCTTTGGCGGTGGGTAGCGGTTTTTGTCGCCGCGATGATTCCTGTCGGAATCATCGCGGCAACAAAAACCGCTACCGACAACCAAAAGGGTTAATGTTTTGCTGGACTGTGATTTTGGAGTCTACGAATTACGGGTCACGAGCGGCCTGTAATGTCAAAGTGACAGGCTAAAAAGAGAATCCTCAAATCCTTTTTATTAAGCCGCCCACAGCCCTTTCTAATTACACCGAAATCAATTGCACTTATTAACCTCTTTACTACTGCTGACCAGGGCCGGATCCAGGGGAGGAGGGGGGTCCATGGACTCACCCCCCCCCCCCCCCCGGCCCTCCTCTTACTGGAATGTGATTTTGGAGTCTACGAATTACGGGTCACGAGCGGCCTGTCAGTAATGTCAAAGTGACAGGCTAGCACAGAACCATGGACCCCCTCCCCTCCCTCCCCCCTCTTCCCCATTGAAAAAATGCTATTGTCCTTGACAAGCACATTTTGTTGATGTTCGCACAACCGCACATAAAGTTCCTTCTTTATAGAGTAGCGTCTTATGACTTAATAATATATATTATACTTAATTATATATATATATATATATATATATATATATATATATATATATATATATATAATATATATATATATATATATATATATATATATATATATATATATATATATATATATATATATATATATATATATATATATCGAATATATGGGTCGGGGGGAGGACTGGATATTCTCCAGCGGGTTGCGGGGCGCCTGGGGGTAGTCCCTATTATTTATGTAGTAGGTGTTCAGTGGAAGGCTCAAAAGATCTAATTGCCTAGGTGTTGCCTTTTCAAAATTAGTCTGTCTTCTTCTGATGACACAATGCAAGCTTACCAGCCTGGAATTCCATGGCATTAGCACAGCATTCTCAGAATTTATTGAAAATTGACGTTCAGTGGAAGGCTCAAAAGATCTAATTGCCTAGGTGTTGCCTTTTCAAAATTAGTCTGTCTTCTTCCACTGTATGTAGTAAGTGTTCAGTGGAAGGCTCAAAAGATCTAATTGCCTAGGTGTTGCCTTTTCAAAATTAGTCTGTCTTCTTCCACTTTATGTAGTAGGTGTTCAGTGGAAGGCTCAAAAGATCTAATAAGCGATGCAGTCACAAAAGGACAGCTGATGTCCTGATGACACAATGCAAGCTTACCAGCCTGGAATTCCATGGCATTAGCACAGCATTCTCAGAATTTATTGAAAATTATGTCCCTTGGAGCTACTCTGATTGAGTGCATTTTTTGGCTTTGGGCGACGCCTTTGTTAAAAGTAAAGAATAATTGTACCACAAAATTGCCTAGGTGTTGCCTTTTCAAAATTAGTCTGTCTTCTTCCACTATATGTAGTAGGTGTTCAGTGGAAGGCTCAAAAGATCTAATTGCCTAGGTGTTGCCTTTTCAAAATTAGTCTGTCTTCTTCCACTTTATGTAGTAGGTGTTCAGCGGAAGGCTCAAAAGATCTAATAATTGTACCACAAAATTGCCTAGGTGTTGCCTTTTCAAAATTAGTCTGTCTTCTTCCACTGTATGTAGTAGGTGTTCAGTGGAAGGCCGTAGGCGGCAAAATCTTAAATCTATCCAGCAGGTCCAAGATCTGTTTGGGAATATTCATGCACTAGCCTCTCGGGGGAGGACTGGATATTCTCCAGCGGGTTGCAGGGCGCCTGGGGGTAGTCGCTATTACTTTATGTAGTAGGTGTTCAGTGGAAGGCTCAAAAGATGTAATAAGCGATGCAGTCACAAAAGGACAGCTGATGTCCTGATGACACAATGCAAGCTTACCAGCCTGGAATTCCATGGCATTAGCACAGCATTCTCAGAATTTATTGAAAAATTATGTCCCTTGGAGCTACTCTGATTGAGTGCATTTTTTGGCTTTGGGCGACGCCTTTGTTAAAAATAAAGAATATATATATATATATATATATATATATATATATATATATATATATATATATATATATATATATATATATATAATATATATATATATATATATATATATATATATATATATATATATATATAAATATATATATATATATATATTTTTTTTTTTTTTTAACGCCAACCCTATAAAAAAAATTCAGGTGGTTAATTTCTCCCAAAATTGTTGTGGACCCCCCCCCCCCACCCACCCACCCACCCACACTTGTAAGTGATCCGGCCCTGCTGACGGATACTGTTTGGCTCAAAAGACGCGTTTTTTCCCTCTCCTCCGAGCGGTATGGTCAGTAACAGATAAGGGGTTAACGCATGACATCTTGAGGATAATTTTTTTTTTTTTAGGCACGCGGTCTACGTCACAATTCTGGAGATATATCGACCATGATAGTTCAAGGTTGGTGTCGGAATAGCTTGGCGCCGCACCAACCTTGAACTATCATGGTCGACCCATGTCCTGTAGAGGAGAGTCGGAGATGTATGGGTCGAATATTCTTCCAGCCCTGTGGTCTCGGGTGAGGACGTTGTTTTAAGTCACATGGTCATCCCGGTCTGTTGTCTATTTGACAGGATTACCAAAATCAAAATGGTGTACCGTCTTTCTAACGGTTCTTTCTCCGTTGGTTCTTCCCAGGGTCTTTACTTTCGTTCTATCATTTTCTTCAGCGGGTCCATTCACCTATACATTTATTTTCAAATTCTCGGCACGGTTGTTGGGGTTCACGAAGTCAAGTGCCTTTTGAAAATTGAATGCCCAGCAAATGAAGCCGACTGGATTTGCAAGGTCAGTAGGCGAAGGACTGTTGCGCCAATTTATGGATTCTTTAATCCATGTTTATGACTAGCCTGTCAACAGGGTATCAGACAAGACCCTTTAACCCCTTATTCGTCGGTAGCGGTTTCTGTCGCGATGATTCCGCCGGCAAAATCCGCTAACGACAGCGGCGAAGGGTTACTCAATCCACACACATAAAAAAGTTCCTCCAAGAAAGTAAATTCGCTCTTCCATTGCGCAAAAACTGTATAGAAAATCACGGAGCCATTTTCCAGCTGGCTCAATAACTAGAGATAGCTTATGAACCGTGTATCAACTACGACCTTTCACGAATACAGATGCCCCGGCCTCCGAAATGTGGTCTTTCAAACTTTGTACAAACGCTACATAGAGAGAAGAAGAGTTACGCCATTTTCTAGATCCTTTAATCTTGGTCAACCCATTGTGCCCGAAGTACGAAATACCCACATTCTGGAGTTATCCTCTAAGGACTGCATTACAATTCAGGAGACAGGTCGACCATGATAGTTCAAGGGTGGTGGCAGAATAGCTTGGCGCCTATAGACGCCAAGCTATTCTGCCACCACCCTTGAACTATCATGGTCGAGCCATATCTTGCTGTGGTGTGTCGCGGGCAGAATGAGTTTATACACTAGGCAGATAGTTTATAAACAGTATCACCCAAGAACTCCCCCTCCTCCCTAAGCCCCCCTCCCCCCCCCCCCCATCCCCCGCCCTCTCTACCGCCATTGTCCAGCTGCTGTAATCTTGGTTAATACAACAGCTACAGAGAAATCATGAACCGAGTATCCCCCCAAGACCCCCCATCTACACGTATAAATGTCCCTCCAAAGTAATACATCAACTCTTCCTTTGTGCAACTGAGCCTATCGTAAGAGCAGTGACGCCATTTTCCCGACGTTTTCAGTAAGCTTGGTCAATGACTAGAGAAATCCCGCGAATCGCGCGTCAACCGTGACCCTTTCAATCTCCACATTAAAAATGTCCACCCACCGAAATAGTAACGTAATCTACCGGGCTTCGGATCAGTACAAAAGACGTAATGAGGATCACTGTGCTATACCTATCGCGTCACTGCTGGAGCCTGGTCAAACCACACAATACCACTATGACAAAACCAGGCTGGCAGAAGTCCCTCGTCAATTTCATCTGCAAGAGACTAGATTCTCATGGGCCTCTGCTGTCGCAGGGGCTCATGTCAATCTATGGCTCTTGCTGGCCAACTTTGGCTCTATATACACCTCAGATTGACTGTGTTATTTCAGATCAAGACGTTCAAGTCTCATCTGGGACCATTGAGACGGCCAACATAGACCGGAGTCAAATTACTCAGTCTTTGCGAGCGGGTAAGTATGCAAATGAGAAAAATTCTTTCCAGTAACAGCATGGATTCTCATGCAACCCTGTAGTTGCAGTAGTTTATGAGCATCTATGCTTCTTGGAACTACTAGTAAGTTCAGTGGCGGTTCAGTATCGGACTGCTCTCAAGGCCATTCTTTGAGGACTCCAGAGCTCCATTCTTTAGGCGGTACAGGTTGATACTCTTGATGTCTCCCTCCCTCTAAAGGACCAAATCAAATTGGGGTTATACCTTGTCATTCTACAGGGGAGCATGAGGTTCTGTGCCTCTCGCAGATTGCGGAGTTCGGTGTTAGAGTGTAGATGGCGTGATATTCTAGCTTAGAAGTTTGATCTGCCGACACGGGCTGTCCGAAATGTCACGGTGCATGCTCAGTTGCAGGGTTGATTCAGGATGAAGAAACGCCCCCACCACCACCACCCCCCCCCCCCGAGCGTTACGCGAGCTATTAACCCATTCAGCCCTGACGCATTACAGCAGGAGATGGGTCAGTCGACCATGATAATTCAACGGTAGTGCCAGATTAGCTTGGCGCCTGTCGGCGCCAAGCTAATCTGACACTGCCCTTGAATTATCATGGTCGATCACATCTCCTGCAACTGCAGGTGCATTGTCATTAGATGACCCCTCCAACTTGAACATTTTGGAAATACGGTCGTCGGGCTGAATGAGTTAAAGATTGTGCGGCGTAACATCTGACGTCACACGTAGTCGATATCACATCGTACAACTGAAGCTGATAGTGACGGGTCAGTGTCCTAAAGTAATTATCTGGAGATTTTATTTGTTGGAAATGTGATACACAAATTAGTAAGGTAGGCTACTTTCCGATGCGCGAAAGGCCCTCGGGCCGACGTCGGCCCGAGCGTCTTTTGCGCAATCAGCCGGGGTAAGTGGTCATACCGAATTTAAAAAGAAAATCTCAGCAGTTCAACCGTTCACGGCTGTTGAACGTGAATGAAGTGTGTGAACCCTTTGCAAACTCAGAGACCAGATAACAGTATTCATCCAAGGAACATAGGTAAAAATGACACAGCAAGAAGTAAAGAACATTATGAGACCCCGCATCTGCGGGGGCTCATGCTGTCCTTTGCTTCTTGCAACTGGATGGTCAGTGTTAACTTTTCCTTGTTATGGAAGGGGGTAAACTTGGCACTAACATAAAAAAAAAAAAAGAAAATAGATAGTAACTGACGACTATACTGACGTGTAAAAGAAATGCGACATTTTTGGAATCATCGGAAACACCTGTAACTACAGTGTTTCCGATGATTCCAAAAAATGTCGCAGTTCTTTTCCTCGCCAGTATATTGGGAAAAAATCTAGCTGAAATGGTGCGTATGACAGGAATGCATTTGTTAACCCATATCACGCTGTGGCTAAAAGCTTCAAATTTGTACACTGCCATATATGCAAGCTACATTATAGTACTTATAGATAAGGGTACAGACCAATGGCTTTAGTTCAAGGGTGGTGCCAGAATAGCTTGCCGCCTAGAGGCGCCAAGCTATTCTGGCACTACCCGTGAACTATTTTAATCCAACTAATTTCACACACTGATGTATTCCGAACGATAACGGTTAAAACAATTGTCCTAGTGCCAAAGAATGTCAGCTCAATAGGTGCAAATCCGGCTTAGGAATAAAAGACCTTCGGTGTTAGTTTGGCTTGTCACCTGTAAGCGCAACCTGGAAATATAATAGTCTCGAATGGCCTGCCGGTTGTTCAGTGAAGTTTAGGCTTTGTTGTGGCTGCTCCGTGGTGCAATGCCACATTCTAGAAGGGTCTGTCGTGATAGCCTTGGTATTGGTGAGCTATCGTCTGTAAAAATAGCGCGGTGCCGCTAAGGACCTGAGACTGCCGGCAAGGAATGCAGATGACAGGTGCCAGTCTGAGAAACTAACCCGGCCTTTCGGCGTGTCGGCAGCGGTTTTTGTCGCGATGATTCCTGTAGGAATCATCCCGACAAAAACCGCTACCGACACGCAAAGGGTTAAGCTGTCCTGTCGGTTTTCGCACACGTAAGCAGTCTATATATAGCACCATCAGTGTGGTCGCACCGTGGCACCATGACGTCTGGAAGTGTGGCGTGGTATAACTGGGTCTACTGCCTGCGCGGTTTGTTTGTTGTTTGTTAGTTCGGGTTTAACGTCCACAGCACCGAGGTGATCATGGACGGCCCTGACGGGCGGGTTATGGGGGACAGGGAAATCTATTGCCTATGGAGTACGACCTGAACACTGATCAACTCAGGCGCACTCCAAATGTGCCACTTTGATTTACCAGGACCTTTCAACGGACATGCTATTGAACAAATCCGTTTTTTTCCCCTGGATTGTAAGTCCAGCTACCGGGGCCGGGACGGGATTCGAAGCCTGCGCGGTGTTGATAAGGAGTATATAGTAAATACTGCCCGTAGCAACCACTTACTCATGCATGCCTTGCTACGGTCACAAAAGGTTGTCATGAAAGTAAACATGTGTCTTTAGGAAAACGCACACACACACACACACACACACACACACACACACACACACACACACACACACACACACACACACACACACACACACACACACACACACACACACACACACACACGCACACACACACACACGCACGCACGCACACACACGCACGCACGCTCTCTCTCTCTCTCTCTCTCTCTCTCACACACACACACACACACACACGCACACACACACACTCACACACAATACACGCACGCTCAAACACACACACACACACACTCACGGCACACACAAGCACACGTGCGCACTGGCACAATATTCCACAATCGACATTTTTTTCTCCTTATTTCCTCTCCTTTCCATAAAGCGCATTCACTCATTCCGAAATTCGTTCGTTCTTTTGTTCGTTTATGCTTTCGTTTATTTTTTTTGTCAATCCATTCATTCAATCGTCTATTCATTCATTCATCGTGTATCCTTCCATATTCATTCATTCATTCATTCATTCATTCATTCATTCATTCATACATTCATACATTCACTCGATCGTTCGTTCGTTCGTTCACTCACTCACTCACTCACTCACTCACTCACTCACTCACTCACTCACTCACTCACTCACTCACTCACTCACTCAGCCCGACGCACGTATTTCCCAAATTTTGGAGGCGTCATCTAATGGCTATGCACCTGTTGCAGGAGATGGGTCGACCATGATAATTCAAGGGCAATGCCAGATTAGCTTGGCGCCGACACTACCCTTGAATTATCATAATCGACCCATCTCCTGCTGCAGTGCGTCAGGGCTGAAGGGGTTAATTCACTCACTAATTGCATTCACTGATTCAGCCATCATAGGATCATTCTCTTTATTCTCTAGTTCGTTTATCTGTAGTCAGTCGGTCATGGCCTCTGTGTACTAGGCTTGTCGTTTCCAAAGTTCTTCAATACTCTTCAATACACTTCGATCCTCAATCCGTCCTGCTGAGTTTATCGTCCTCCTCTTACAACAGGGAACGTACTCTGCACTATAGACGGATTACGCGAGTAAGTCAATGAATGCCTTGATAGATCGACACACGATCACGTAGTACTATCATTGAGGCAATGACTGTGACCTCGTCAGTGTGACCCACTGAGACGCGTCGCTAGCGATAAACAAAAATAAACAGCGCCGTATCTTGGAGCCATTCAGCCATTCATAACACACATTGTCGTAACTGAACCGAAGAAAAAATTAGGGCAGATTTCCAGGCAGGCTGTCAGCAAGACATAATTATATTCTATATATAAAAAAACCGATGACTGCAAGAGGTATAGATTTTCATGAGCCCCTGCATTTGCAGGGGCTCATGAGAATCTAAGCCTCTTGCAAATGGAAGGGATTTGTCTGCGGCAGTGCCATTTCAATCGCGTCATCGGATTTTCTGATCGACTGACGACGACGAGCTGGTGTCCCTGCCGAGTGCTTGATTCATTATTTATGATTTTTCTCTGTGTTTATACAAAGCATGCTTTAGTTTACACAATCAGCCCTCCTACCCCCAACTCTCGTGTCATGTCTCAGTAAGTTGTGCTTGCATGCAGTTTTCTTATTTTTGTTTTAAATAAATTGTGTATAAATAAATAAATAAATAAATAAATATTTTAAAAGAAAACTAACTGACACGGCATAGCGACAAAACGACAAAATGTAGTTCATAAATTATTACTGAAGGAAAACAAAGGCTGGGATGGGATGGTGAGGTCTCTTTTATGCATAGACTGTTGTAAGGAAGTATTCAGTCGCAGTCGACACTGCTAGCACCAGAAATTCGACCCGCTACACTTAACCAACAACATAGTTTTACCTCGTGAAATCGGTTTTATTGCA
>BTPG01000005.1:207436681-207521720 GCA_036245525.1 Semisulcospira habei
AGGTTCTATGTGTTCATCGGCGAAGGAGCTCATGAGGAGTTCAGTACCCACAACAGACTTGCACCTCTGACGCAGATGTATTTTTGGCTTGTGTGCTTTGAACCACTTACTAGAAGCGGCAGGTACGAGAATGAGAAGAAAAAAAAGTACGATGATGAATCGCAAACCTAATTGTAATGGCTTTTAACCCATATCATACTGAGGCTAAAAGCTTCAAATTTGTACACTGCCGTATGCAAGCTAGATTATAGTACTCACAGAGAAGGATATAGACCAATGGCTTTAGTTCAAGGGTAGTGCCTAGAGGCGCCAAGCTACTCTGGCACTACCATTGAAATATTTGAGTCAAACATTTCACTCACTGGTGTGTTCCGAATGATAAGGATTAAACGCTGAACGAGAAGACCTACACTGAAGTAAGCCCAACGGCAATGGTGACTGGCAAGTCTATAAGTGCAAAGAAATTTCCAACAAAATAAACAAACACGCCACAGTTTATTAAATGAGATACGTACACCACAATTTATTAAATGTTCGGATTAGAACTTTTTTTTTTCAAGACGAAAATGTATACTGTGTAAGTTGTACACGTCCTTTCTAAGCGAGTTTCTTTCTTTGCTGCGTATATCTTTCAAATGACATAGAGTGCAGCGTGTCATTCAGCTGTAGGCTACATCATCCACAATCAAATACCAGTATACTTATAAATCGAGTGCATATTGGTTCATGATCAGTTTGGTCAACTGACAGTAGAAGAAAGTGCACAATCAGTCTTGCTGATCAGTGTTCCTTTCTGTGAGAGTCGTGGAGCAGGAGGTTCAATATAGCGCCAGCAGATGTGAACAACAAATGTAAGAGGCATGTGGGCTTATCAAAGGTAAAATACCAAGACTCGGGCTTACAACTCTGGCGGCGCGTGTGTGTGTGCGTGTGTGTGTGTGCGTGCGAGCGTGCGAGCGTGGGTGTGTCTGTGTGTGTGTGTGTGTGTGTGTGTGTGCGTGCGTGCGTGCATGTGTGTACACAAGGTAGTAATTATCTGAGAATCACAAATTATTAACTACATGTTCCTCACTGCGGCCAGGCCGAAAGAAAAAACAACACCCAGATCCAAGAGACATAGATCCTCATGAGCCCCCGCAATTGCGGGGGCTCATGAGGATCTATATCTCTTGCTGGCCGCATGCATATCCGGCCGTGTGCCTCTGGGAGACGATTAACAGGGCTGTGGATCTGCAATCGTTTTAAAGAAAACTCCATGTCTAGACTCTGGCAGCCGAGGGATCACGCCCTAGGCTGCAGCCATTATTGTAACTTTGTTGAGTAATCACTCAGCGTTTGCTTCAGTATTTGACATTTGGCTTTTAGGCGCATTCAGTTTGTATTTTCTAACCGGAATGCGATCCAAAAAGTGTCGATAACCGATTTCGTGGCTTTTCGTTCTGCGTCATCAGCCCCAGGCTATCCCACAATCCACCTCCTTTCCGCTTTTATTCACCACTCACACCCGAAATTCCTGCCCCCCTCTAAACATTCAACCCCTAACCCTCGCAGGCGCGCCACCCCTCCTCCTCTCTCTCCCCCCCCCCCCTTTTTCCCAATGTAGTGTTTCGCTCGAAAATGACATTATAAAACCATTTCCTCGTCGGATTGCAGAAATCTTAAATATTGAAAAGGATCGTCCAAAAAGGCATTGCGAAAATGTTCTATAAATACGGGAAACGATTTTGTTATTTTAGCACGCTCTTGACTGGCCTTCTTTCATACACTTCTTGATTACACAATCCCGAAAAGGAAAAGGCTACTACAGCATTGCACAAGCATGACGTCAAGTTGCGTAAAATGTGGAACGGAACACCTGCGCGGAACCCGGCGCGGCGGCCCGAAAAAGAAATTGTCAGGAAAAAAAGATCATCGTAGGCTAGGCAGTCAATGGCCGTCTGCAAGAGGTATAGATTCTCATGGGCCCCTGCGTTCGCAGAGGCTCATGAGATCTATACCTCTTGTCAAAGAATCTATGAATTTTGCTCCAAGGAATCAGCCTCGTTTATTTCTCATATGGAGGAGGTGTTCAGGGTTTCTGTTCCGCCTGTGACTGGTGCACTGCGCGTGCACTCTGAAGCGTTCGGAGCTGCAGACATCTCACGTGCATGCATGCGCAGACTGACAGCACTGCGCATGCCGGCCCGGGCATTGTCCGATGGGTTTCTTCATCTTTTTTTTAAAAGTTTTATTTTGGGTGTTGTAGGCCTACCTTGTGTTTGATTGGCTGAAATTGCAGGTTGACACGTGTCAATCATAGCGTGCACTTTGTTGCGACATGTAGCATGTTCTCTGCAAAATCCGCTGCCGTCACTTAATTGTTGCCGGCCAAGTCTATTCAAGTTGTTTGTTATTTGTGCAACTTTGAAGCTTGTGCAGAAAGCGTATGAACGCTGCAGTGTCACTGTTTCTGTCATTACTCTGTGGTGTCAATACGCCTTGGACATAACAACGAAAAAAAAACTCAGGCCGCCGATTATAACTAGAATAGCCTGAGTGCAGACTGTAGATAATAGTAATAATAAAAAGACCTGTTGTGGCACAACTCTCTCTCTCTCTCTCTCTCTCTCTCTCTCTCTCTCTCTCACGGCACACACACACCACACACACACACACACACACACACACCACACACACACACACCACACACACACACACACACACCACACACACGCACGCACACACACACAAACACACACACGCACGCACACACACACACGCGCGCGCACAGCCTGGAGAGAGAGAGAGAGAGGCTCGCTTTAGATACACGAGTACTTGTGTAAACTCAACAATACAAACAAACAAAAAAAAAAATGGCTATTTTCTTTCCTTTCCTGTTGTTCCAACTCCAAGACGACATCCGTGACGCAAGAGCCCACTGCCTGGGGACATAGGACGCCATTTGCCCGGGGAGACGGGGACTGATGAGCCCGAAGGGGTTTCACAGAAACAACAGCTGGGACCGGTTTGAGTTCACTGAATGTCTGGCACCACTGGATTAACTCATTAAAGCCCCGGCGCACTGCAGAACTGAGGATATGGATCGACCATGATAATTCAAGGGTAGTGTCAGATTAGCTTGGCGCCGGCAGGCGCCAAGCTAATCTGGCACTACCCTTGAATTATCGTGGTCGATGCGTCTCCTGGTACATATCTGTAAAGTGCACTTTCAAAATTGGAGAAATGTGGCCTTGGGCAGTGAACTCCAGTAAGCAGCACGTCTTCAGGTCGAAGACCAGCTGCAAAAGGTCCTCGTGCAGACGGTTGGCCTAGCTGGATTAAGCAGAGTCGCAAAAGTTCCTCAGGCCGCGTCATTCCTGGGACTCCCTTTTAGAAAAGTTCGCACTTGGAAACACACCAGTCACAGACATAATGAATAAGCCAGACGAAACAGGTCTATCCAGGAACGAAACAGAACAGAGCCTTATCACATAGCAAGAGACATAGATTTTCATCAGAATTTATGTCTATTGCAGATGGAAGGATTTTGGTTTATTGGCGCAAATTATCGAGGCGGACAGACGATCTCCCCTTGAGACATAATCCTGCATGATGCACTGAGACTTTTGACGCAAGTTGGTGTGTGTGTGTGTGTGTGTGTGTGTGTGTGTGTGTGTGTGTGTGTGTGTGTGTGTGTGTGGCTCCTCTCTTTTCTGTGAATGGGAGTCTAGAGTTAGAAGCTCGCGTGAACTTACGCAGAAGGAAAGGTGCAGTTCAATTAGGTTAGAAAGTTCAGTCAATGTTGTAAACGTTCGGGCAGAGCAAGACTGTGTCTTTGATATCACTCACGCGGTGGCGCACACTTAGATGTTCAGCAAAACCAGACGTGTTTTGTCACCAGAAACAAACAGCTCATTTCATTTCAGAATTTCAGTACATTACCAAAATAAAATAGAACAGACTAGAACAGGAGTACATTATCATACAATACAATACAATACAATACAATACAATACAATACAATACAATGCAATGCAATGCAATACAACGCAACTCAACGCAAAGCAGCAAGGCAACGCAGCGCAGCGCAACACAACACAACACAACACAACACAACACAACACAACACAACACAACACTATCAATGCAAATACAGTACATTACAATACAACACAACACAACACGGCAACACAACACAACACAGTTCAATGCAATACAATACAATGCAATGCAATACAATGCAATGCAATGCAAAGCAATGCAATACAATACAATACAATACAATACAAAATGGCAACGTTCAGTCAGAAATTGCACCCATGCACGACAACACAACACATGACATACAATTCAAGATATGTAAAAGGCATGATCAACCGGGATTGCTCAGCGAGTAGTCCCTGCGTTTTTCGATTGGCATCCTCCCCTCTCCCCCCCCCCCACCTCTTTTTCCCCCTCATCCCCAACCGTCACCGTGTTACAAGAAAGACAGTTTTGTCAAGCAGGTGCGAAAAGTAATGCAACAGGTAGCAATCATCCACAGCAGTAAAAGACACCTGGCAACCGCCTAGCTAATTGTCAATAAAAGCTAACCCCTCTAATGCAGAGAAAACTGAACAAGGCCAATCTGCAAGAAATATAGATCCTCATGAGCCCCCGCAAATGCGGGGGCTCATGAGGATCTATATTTCTTGCACACACCATTTTGTATCATACTTTGGAGTATCGGAAACACGATCTCGTGACCATTGGCAGAGAAGTGGTTAAACCCAACAAGGGGTTGACTTTTAAAGTGCAGCAGTTCCTCAGGCATTTCCTGCCATCTGCAAGTGTCATAGATCCTCATGAGTCCCCGCGGTCGCTGGGGTTCATGAGAATCTATTTCTCTTGCTGACTGATATTTCAGTGTCTCATTTCCATCCTCAAAGTCAGTATGTCCATTTTTGAGAAAAGCGCGATTTTCACGGTATAATAACGAAAACCTCGCTTTTTTCAAAAATGGACGAAGTGGTTTTTGCATGACGGTTTTTTTGTTTTGTTTTGTTTCAAGAACGGAGTGACACGTTTAGTACCAAGCGCCATCTGGCGACATTAGGCTGTTAAAAAAAAAAAAAAGCCAGGTGACAAAAAGACAATAAATCCAAAAAAAAATATTAAAAAAAAAAAAAACCCGCAATTTGGTGACTGCCAAGTTGTTGCTGTTTTATGAATGCTGTTGTTTTAATTAATGCTAAGCCAAATGCACTTTTCGCAGCATGTGTACTTTTGAACGTTCTTGCAGTGTTAAATCAAACAAAATGATACAGTTTGAAGGCGCCCCCAAGCACAGCTTCTTTGACCACACTGATCCAGAAGGTTCAGTTTCAATTCTCAACCTTGGGAGGCGTCCTTTGAAGATTAACCCATTTGACCCCAAGGCGGCATTTTTCGAATTTTGAAGGTGTCACCTGAAAACTATGTACCAGTTGGACCAGACGGATCGACCGCGATAATTCAAGGGTAGTGCCAGATTAGCTTGGCGCCTTCAGGCGCCAAGCTAATCTGGCAATACCCTTGAATTATCACGGTCGATCTATCTCCTGCTGTAGTGCGTCGGGGGCTGATAATCCTTGCCGGCTACTGACGCTGCCTTTTCCGGCCGCCGGGCGTTATTGTCACTAGCGGTCAAGGGGTTAATTAACGTTGACTTCAGAAGTTAGATCATTTTGATAGTTTGAGGGTGGTGTCAGCAGCTTTTGCGCCTGGAATAACATTGTTGATTCATATCATGATTCGCCCCGGGAATGAATACTGTGTGTGTGTCCGCCGCGCGCGCGCGCGCGTGTGTGTGTGTGTGTGTGTGTGTGTGTGTGTGTGTGTGTGTGTGTGTGTGTGTGTGTGTGCGTGCGTGCGTGCGTGCGTGCGTGCGTGCGTGCGTGCGTGTGTGTGTGTGTGTGTGTGTGTGTGTGTGTGTGTGTGTGTGTGTGTGTGTGTGTGTGTGTGTGTGTTTGAGTGTGTGACGGGAGGGGGGAGTGAGGGTAATTTGCAACCAGTTTTAATTTGCAACCAATTTTAACGCCAACCATATTTCATCCACAGCTTCAGTTCAAGCCGGCGAATCTATTAACACCCGGCGCTACGAAATGAAACGGCTGCGCCATGAACAGGTAGGCCAGATAGTGTGCATTAGTAGCAAGATACTACACGTGACGTGTGAATGAACTATGCTACATACTCTACAATACAGTGGGATGGCCTGGCTATGCTACATACTCTACAATACAGTGGGATGGCCTGGCTATGCTACATACTCTACAATACAGTGGGATGGCCTGGCTATGCTACATACTCTACAATACAGTGGGATGGCCTGGCTAGAAAAAAAGAAACACGGTTGTACGGAAGCGGAAGGCAGAGCATTTTGACCAGGGTAAAGTGAACCTAGTAGGTTCTGCTCAGCAAGAACTTGACACGAACCTTTTTCTTAACCCTTATCATTCAGAATCCAGTGTGTGAAATAAGTTTGACTAAAATAGTTTAAGGGTTGTGCCAGAATAGCTTGGCGCCCCTAGGCGCCAAGCTATTCTGGCACTACCCTTGAACTAAAGTCATTGGTCTATGTCCTTAGTACCTTAAGTACTGTAATATAGCTTGCATAATTATGTCAGTGTACAAACTTGAATTTGAAGATGTTAGCCTCAGCATGTTATGGGTTAATTGGTAGTTCACTGTGGCCTGGTCAAAAGGAATACACTGATACTCATCAGGCACGAATCGCTAAAAGGACAACTCAACAAGCTTTAATATCCCCAGAAGATGTAAACTAAATCCTCGCGCACGATTCCGGCCCTAAAACGGAATGCGGACAGCAAAAGGCAGCAAAAGTCACTGAAACTCAGTCCGACAAGCCCGGGATGAGTTTTCAAGAATGATGCCCTCAGTTTATTTATTCTGCAAGAGGTATAGAACTTCATAAGCCCCCGCAGCTGCGTGGTCTTTTGAAGTTCTATGCCTTTTGCAGACGGGCTCACGTTCGCTGGGGTACTTCACTGAAAAACGTGTGGACACGTGGCACATACGGATTGGACACAGCTGACGGAATGGAGGCATTACATGTTGAACCGAACTAATTAAGTGGTGTCTCAAATCTAAGAGATTCGAAGCTTCAAAGACTACATTTCTTTTCAGGAGACAGCACGACCAAGACAGTTCATTAGTGGTGCCAGAATAGCTCGGCACCTTTTTAAATTGCCGGGGTGTAGTTCTTCTTTGGTCAGTTTGTGCTCAAACTGACAACTTGATACTGCTATGAAACATGCAACCTTTTTTCACTGTTTCAGAATTCTGTACTTAAATGTGACGTAATGTCTTTTTCATGTTGTCATTAGTTAATTAATTAATTAATTAAACTTAATTTTATTTATTTTATTTTTATTTATTTTAATTAATTAATTAATTAATTAATGACAATATATATATATATATATATTTTTTTTTTTAAAGGGAACAAACATTTCCTCCGTTGTTTTGAATTAAAGAGAGGCCTATACCAAAAAAAAAAAAAAAAAAAGAACTTTTGCGTTCTGAAAATACGATCTGCAGACCTGGCGCCATCTGCAGTCGACATTTACA
This sequence comes from Semisulcospira habei, assembly GCA_036245525.1. Classification (NCBI taxonomy): domain Eukaryota; kingdom Metazoa; phylum Mollusca; class Gastropoda; family Semisulcospiridae; genus Semisulcospira; species Semisulcospira habei. Next base: position 207,444,272 of record BTPG01000005.1, read on the forward strand.
CCACTCCTTTGTGTACAGCATGTTCGACCATTGATTTGCACTCTGAATGATATTAAGATGGCACGATGGCCTGTGCGGAAACTAGTACGACTAACTCTGCTATGTGTATAAAAGTCAGACAACTTTCTGAGCGAGCTACTTTCCACTGCCACAGAGACATAGATGCTCATGAGAAACTACACTCACGTTAACCCCTTCATTGGCAGTGGACGCGTTTCACCCTAAGGCCCGCATTGCCAAGAGACATTTTGGGAGGTGTCGCCTGCCTAACCACTACCAGTTGCAGGGGATGGCTCGACCATGATAATTCAAGGGTAGTGCCAGATCAGCTCGGCGCCATCAGGCGCAAAGCTGATCTGGCACTACCCTTGAATTATCATAGTCGATCCATCTCCTAGAGTAAGGTGCATTGGGTGAAAATGGGTTAAACTGCATATATCCCCGTCAAAAAATCATCGATACAAAGTGGTATTACCAAGAGGTATCGATCCACATGAGCCCTCCCGCAACTGCTGTGGCTCATGAGGATCTACACCTCTTGGCGCTGGATGAGGTTCAAATCTTGTTGGCCGTGAAGGGGTTAATTTTTACGCTTGCTCCTTTTGTTATTGACTCATTGTGCCCGGGAATGGGGGGTTGGGGAGGGGGGTGGGGAGAGAGAGAGAGAGAGAGAGAGAGAGAGAGAGAGAGAGAGAGAGAGAGAGAGAGAGAGAGAGAGAGAGAGAGAGAGAGACTGAGCTGGGTGGCTCGGTGGTAGATTGTTCGTCTCTCGGCCGAAAGGTCCCGGGTTCGAATCCAGCTTGGGTCAAAATTTGTTCAGACCCTATTTCACCGGCGGTGACCCGTCTTTGACATCACCTTCGTGGTGGACAAAACACGCTAAGCCCTAAACGTTCAACGTTGTCAGTGTTTTCATTGCGCCCGAGTTACTAAATACCGACAGTTTGGAGTTATCCTCTGAGGACCGCATTACATTTCAAGAGACAGATCGACCATGATAGTTTCGGGGTGGTGGCAGAATAGCTTGGCGCCTAAAGGCGAAAAGCTTGCCACCACCCTTGAACTATCATGGTCGAACCATATCTTGCTGTGGTGGGTTGCGGGCAGAATGAGTTATGAGCGCCAGGTTGACTTAATGGTCTGTAAAAACGAATAGCAACAATATGTTTTACATGCACGTGTGGGTGTGCGTGACGACATACGTCATCGATAGTTAGGTTCATTATCCTCTACACTCTTTCATTTGTGAGCATTAACAGTTTGCACAGCTGTCCACGTGCTGTCATGAAAAAAGAAAATGTGCTTTGACAACACAATGGTTGCACGTGCACACAAAGATCTGACCTACATTTCAAGCTACACCCTGACAAAGGACAAACCGTTACGCCTTCACGTCGTGATCTCATAATCTAGTCCGTGATTTTGGCTTTTGGCCCTTGCGGTTTTGAAGAGGGGGTGGGGATGGGTGATGCGGAGGGAGGGGGTGCTACGACGGGAGGGGGAGGGGGGGAGGGGAGGGGGTGTTGCCTTTTACGAATTCACGACGACCTATGATATACTTATATTATTTCATTAATCACGAATCCCCCCAAATGGTATTCACATTTTCACCCAGTTAACGCCGCAGTGACGCGGTATGGCTCATTACCAGGGGCGGATCCAGATCCAAAATTCTTTAAAATGCTATGTCCCTTTTTGGGTGTTTGGAAACATCCCCCCCTCCCCCTCCCCCTCCCACCCCTCCCCCCCCCCCCCCCCCGCTCCGTCCCGTTGTGTGATATTTTGGCGAATGGTGAGAGTCTTAACACGCACGCGCCTTCTCTTTACCCCCCCCCCCTCTCCCCTCACTCCCCCCCCCCCCTACCACGACCCCCCACCCCCCCCCCCCACCCCCACGCCCCGCTTTTCGATTTGTCGGCCCCATTAAAGCAAGGTCCAGCGCCGGAGAGGCCTTTTGTATGAGGTTGAAGGTCCCCCCCCTCAACCACCACCACGGCCCTCGAGGTAACTGATCCGCCCCTGCATTCCATGCTAGCAACGGCTCATCGCGTCGAACGCACAGCTCCGCACTGTTGGACCCGAGGACCCCTCGCTCGCGGAAGGTAACCAACGTGACCCAGAGTAAATCAATGAAAGAAACGCTGTGCACGTGCAAACCGGAAGTGACCTCAAACCCCCGCACCGTGCGGTACATTTTCCCTCTCATTTCAGCAGACACTGACCGTTTTTCTTACTTTCGCTGCCGGCCGTGCTTGTGTCCACGCTGAAATGTGCGGAATTTTGGGCCACAGTTCTGAAGAAATAGCCACCCATCTGCAAGAGGCATAGACCTTCATGAGCCCCCGCGTCGCGGGGGCTCATGAAGATCTATGCCTCTTGCTATGCCAATATTTACGGGTCTTCTGGATATGAATCTCTTAGCAGTCCGAAATAGCTCAGGCGGTTAAGCGTCGGAGCAAGAGAGTGAAGGGAATCGCCGGTTGCTGGGTTCGGCCCCGGTAGCTGGACTCGCAGTCCAGGGGAAAAAGACGGGCTTGTTCCATAGCATGTCCGTTGAAAGGCCCTGGTAAATCAAAGTGACACAGTTGCAGGGCGCCTGAATCAGTTGATCAGTGTTCAGGTCGTACTCCATATGCAATAGATTCCCCTGTCCCCCCAAACCCGCCCGGCAGGGCCGTCTAATATCACTTCGGTGCCGTGGACGTTAAGACCCGAACTGACCATGATTCCAATTTCCGATGAACCGTTAAACCATCTCTGCAAGAAACATAGATTGTAATTGCCGCCGCCGTGCGGGGGCTCATGAAAATCTATGTCTCTTGTTAAATCTTCGGTTAGGAGGTTACCGGATTTACATTTCTGATCAGAGGCAGGTCAGTTACCTCGGGGGGTGGGGGGGGGTGGGGGGGGTGGGAGGGGTTCCAACTTTTTGTTTTGACACACAAAAGGCCTCCCCGACGCTAGACCTCTCTTCCAGGGGACAAAAAAAAAAAAAAAATGGAAAAGTGGGGAGAGGTGGCGGGGGGGGGGGGGGGGGGGGGGGGGGGGGGGAGGCGCGTGTGTGTTAGGATTCTCACCATTCGCTAAAATATCAAACAACGGGTGGGGGGGGGGGGGGGGGGGGGCGGGAGGGGGGGAGGGAGGGGGGGGGAGGAGGGGGGAGGGAGAGGGGGTTCAAACGTGGGTGGGGGCGGGGGGGGGGGGGGGGGTCCTGAAACTTTCTTCCCCACCCCCGACCCGCGATCCGCCAATGCTGATCCTTAACAGTTGTGAGTCTAGTTGCTTCCGGTCGTTTTGACAGGGCTCCAGCCGAATACTCATACATAAAACTCACCAACCTCCAGTGAGCCTATTCTGTGCTTGTAAGGGCAGCTCTTTTGAGCAGTTTAAGCATGGATGAAATATGGCCCACGAATATTAAAAATAATATACTAATAAAAACAAAAAATGAAGAGGTTTGACCAAAAGATACTTTCGCTACTGATAACATCAGCTGTGATTCCCAGCTTCCTAAACCAATGCCTTTTAGTGTGAAATTAGGACTTCAATCTGAAATGTCAGTTGTGATTGATACTGTCAAATGTCTTCAAAGGATTGTATCTGGACATGTGGCCATTCCCATCGACTCTTTGTACATCTTCGCTGTTTGAATGTGTCCAGTTCATTTACCTGAGGAATGTAGCCCAAGAGACTGGTCAGTGTAGTGAGTAGCGGTCACTAGGTCTGTGCTCGTGTACCCACGCTGCAGATCGAAACCGGGGCTATCAGTTGTGAACACTTTGTATCATTCCTCGCCAATTAGCGATAACAGGCTTGAGTAGCAAGTATTGAAAACACGGACATAATTTTCAGCCCGGCGCGTCCTGGGAGACAAGCAGTGTGGGCGGAAATACTCATGCAAATGGGCCTAAGTAATCTCTCTCTCTCTCTCTCTCTCTCTCTCTCTCTCTCTCTCTCTCTCTCTCTCTCTCTCTCTCTCTCTCTCTCTCTCTCTCTCTCTCTCGCTCTCTCTCTTAGTCTAGCAGCTGCCCTTCATAGACGATCAGCCGTTTACGAGATAGTGATTTTCTAGAGAGTAACAAAGGTTTGGGTATATCAAAATGAAGTCTAGTATGAATAAAAGCAGTGCGCACTCGTTTTAAACCGCCGGAGGATGGAGACATTTTTCTGTAGCACATTTTGTTTCCAGTATGGCTGCAGACGAAACCAGGACCTTCGCGGCCATGTTTACAGGGGATCAGTTTACACGGGTCTCATTGTTCCTGTATTCAGTGGTAGTATGCACTATATGTCACTTAAAAGGATTTCATTTTTTAAAGTAATATTTTCACACTTAGATATATTAAGAGAAGAAACAATTACGAAAACGCTTGCCTTGAACTCAAAATTAATATCGTTTCGCAACAATAAGGTATCCCAAAATCACGTGATCAAAACATCACGTGATGCCACGAACTTCGCGGACGTGAATTTCTGTGTGCCGACGGGTTCTTTTTTTATTTGTTCTACATAAGCTTGTTTGTTTAAAAAAAAAGCAAACGTGTAAAGTTGCTGTGTGCATTTTTACGGCTTGATAAAGGTTTGTCACGTTTATTTCCATTCACTTTACCATCGCTTTGCCCGTTTCATTTCGACAACACAGCACCAAAACAAAACGCAACCCACAACACAAACGCTATCTTCAAAACCTATGCTGCATTCTGTAAAAGAAAAAGAGTGCCACACCACTTGGTTTTAACTGTCATGGCTGAGCAAAGTTTCGGAACTTGATTAATTATTTTATGCAGCAGTAACATTTATTTTAATCAGTTGCACTGACAAGCTATGTTGTGATGTGCGATCACTGCCAGTGCCAATTTTGCAGTCTCAGTGATCACTGGTGGTACAGTACACTTCACACTGAAAAAAAAAATACACAGCACAATGTGAACACGCTTGGAAGTTCATGCAATGCTTTGTTTAAATTTGAACCCTATCTTGCTAGCAGTAGCCTACTGCACAAAAGAGGAACTTATTTTGCTGCTGTGTTATTTGCAGTTTGTCTGCATATAGACATTTGCAGTTCGCTGCAAGGATTCTTAGCAGCTGACATTAGCACTGACATATTGGGATTAAAACGAGAAAGAAAACGGAGAAAGGTGACACAGAGATGATTTAATAAATCAGTCAAGTGATCAAATGAATGAGATATCTATGTTTTATGATAAACAGCTAGTTATGGGAAGGGGGGGGGGGGGGGGAGGAGGCACATACTTTATAATGTACACGTACTATTTCTTTCAGTGTTTCCATCACCCACTCATAACACCATTAGACTCGATGAGTTGTCATGTTTTGAGTGGTTTACAAAATACATGTACTTGTTGCTGTTACATTATCTTCTTACTGGTTTTGACGTTTTGCTGTAAGATTTACAGTCCCATACTTTAAGCGTGTTCCCCCTAACGCACACAGAGGTTGACTGTATCATTGATATGTGTGTGTAGGTAGCGTTTGGTTTTGTTTGAGGTGGCAGTTTTGGCCTCACCTTTAAGTTTGGTGCCGCTGTGCATGTGGCCACCAGTACTATTTACAGAACTGATGACTGCATGTGCAGGCTAGTTCACGGTATCAAAATGTGAACTGGGCAGCCTATTGTTTGAAGTGATCAGTGGTAGCAACATCCATGATGTATGTGTGCATTTGGCCACTGGTACTGTTTACAAAGGTGCTGTTTACACAACTAGTGGCTGAGTATGCATATTATTATTTGTACTGTTATTGTTATCAGGTGTGGCCTTATCTCTAAGTTTTGGTGCCCCTGTGCATGAGGCCAACAGTACTTTTCACAGAACTGATGGCTGCATGTGCAGTGTGGTTAACTGGACACATGAAATTTGTAGGTGGGCAGCTAAAATACAGGCAGTCAATACAAGCCACTTGCTTAACCTGAAGTCTCTATATATAGATTTTACAGTCCACTAATGCCCATCAGTATACAATTGTGCATGTCTTTTGTGGGTATTCTGTGGTTTTGTATGTGGGCTGGGGTTGAAAGTGGGGCGGTATGGCACCTATTACCGTGTATGTACAAAACCTCATACAAACAAACATAAATTAATAATTTTAATAAATAGTTATTTGGGTTTAACGCCGCGCGGTAGACTACGGCCATCGCATGGCAGTTAAATAAATAAGATAAAGTAAGTCAAAGGTACCTGGGACATAAGAATGCTAAGTAAAGTATAGATTATGATCATGCACAGATGTACATTGGTGGATGTTCTGCGGTTTTGTGTGTGTAACTGGATTGGGGTTGGGAGCGAGCGATACTGCACCTATTACCATGTACGTGTATAAGACATAAGACATTTATTCACCAAGTAAAACGTTACAAGGATTTTTGTGTGGAATGGCGACAGTAAAATATGTCCTCACTCGTAGGGCATTCATCATGTCATACACTTAGTTGGCGATCATCCTATATACAGCACTAAAAGATAGATAAACACAATATTAAACACAAATCAGTCATATGTCACAAATCATGGAATCACGTTGTTCCGTGCATGGTGATGTATTGAGGACAGCTTCTGGAAAAAAAATTGCATCTGAATCGCGAGGTTCTGGCTTTAAAAGCACGAAACCGCTGGCCAGAGGGCAGAAGCTCAAAGAGATGATTGGCTGGGTGTGACAGATCTGACAGAATAGTACTGGTGGCCACATGTACAGGGGCACCATGGTGTATGTTCTTGAGCTGTATGCTGATGTGTATGTACAAAACCTACATTACAAACAAACAAAACAAACAAAATAAATAAATAATTTAAATAAATAAGATAAAGTAAGTCTAAGGTACCTGGGACATATGCATGCTAGGTAAAGGATAGATTAAAAATTATGAACATACACAGATGTGCATGTCCTTCCTTTGGTAGGTGTTCTGCGGTTTTATGTGTGTATTTAGGTAAGGGTTGGGAGCAGGCAGTATGGCACCTATTACCATCTATATATGTGTACATTTTCTTGTTTGCTGATGCCCCCACCAGGGTCTGCCCTGGGGGACTTGGGTGGGGTTAGGTACTTTTTAGTTCCCAGGGTCACCCTGGTCAGCCCCACAGGGTGGGTTTCCTTTCTATTCTGGGGCATGTGTTTCTGTCTACCCTTGGTCCATTCACCTGTATTTGTCTTTTTAAAACTCTCCCAACTGTCTGCACTGCCTGTAGCTCTTGATGTTGGATGTGTGTTGCTAGACGGTCTTAGCTTTATTTAGGCCCCATGTTGTAGGTTTATTTAACGTATTTGACCGGCTGGCGACATACATTCAATTTTCTGTTTAGTTTTTTTTTTTTCACAAGCAGTGCAGGCACGTCCTGAGAAAGCCTTGTTGCTGTCGGGACGCTAAGCAATGTACAATCAATCAATCATTGTTTGCTGATGTGTATGTACAAAACCTTCATTACAACTACAAGCAAACAAAATAAATAAATAATTTAAATATATACTTATTTGGGTTTAATGTCGAGCAGGCGACCAATGCCATCTCATGGCGGTTAAATAAAAAAGATAAAGTAAGTCAAGATACCTGGGACATATGAATGCTCAGTAAAGGATAGATTATGAACATGCACAGATGTAAGTGTCGTTTGGTGGGTGTTCTCTGGTTGTGGAGTGGGGTTGGGAGTGGGCAGTATTACCATATATGTGTATGTGAACATCAGCATATGAACAAAACCTACTTTTCAAACAAATAAAAATAAATAATAAATTTAAATAACTAGGACATATGAATACCAAGTAAAGGATATATTATGAACATGCACAGATGTTTGTTCTGTGGTTTTGTATGTGGGGTGGGGAGCGGGTGGTATGCACCTATTACCATATATGTGTACATGTTATGTTCACATCATATATGTGTATATGTATGTTCTCATCTTGTATGCTGATGTCCCCCACCCAGGTCTACCCTGGGGGACTTGGGTGGGGTTAACTACTTTTTAGTTCCCAGGGTGACCCTGGTCAGCCCCACAGGGTGGGTTTTCCCCTCTATTCTGGGGCGTGTGTTTCTGTCTACCCTTGGTACATTCACCTTGGTACATTTTAAAACTCTTCCTACTGTCTGCACTGCTTGTAGCTCTTGATATTGGATGTGTGTTGCTAAAGGGTCTAGTTAGGTTTATTTAGTGTATTAGACCAGCTGGCGACATACATTCAATATTCTGTTTAGTTTGGGTTTTCTCACAAGCAGTGCAGGCACGTCCTGAGAAAGTCTTGTTGCTGTCGGGACGTTAATGTACAATCAATCATTTTATGCTGATGTGTATGTGCAAACATACATCACAAACAAACAAACAAACAAACAAAATAAATTAATAAAATAAGTTGGGGATACCTGGGACCTATGAATATGCATGTTAAGTAAAGGATAGATTATGAACATGCACAGATGTAAGCATTATTGAAAACAAATTTCCTCTCCTTGGTGACCACTACCATCCACTATAGTGATCATGTGCATCAAGGAATTCCTTCCATCCATAATTAAAAGGATAAATAATAAATAAATATGTAAGTGAATACATACATGAATCAATAATAAATAAATAAAACATGTAATATAATAGAGGGCTACTATCTGTATTGTGTCTCATGCAGTCCTGATAAAGCTTAATCATAAGAGTCCTTGTGAGTACTTGAGTGCGGATTGGTTGAATTGGTTGCAAAAACTAAAATTTTATATTTAGGTGTTTAGCTGAATATGGTGATTTTGATGGAAACGGTTCGGAGATGGATTTCACTCTGCCTGGCTTGTGCTTAAGACCAGTCGGATACGAGTGTGTTTGACCAGTTAAAAATCCCATATCCACTAATAAAATAAACAAAAAGAGCAGACCTGCACTTAGAGCCGTTAGGCTGAAAAACAGACGAACAACATGCATGTTGTATCCGGCCAAAAAGTCTTCAGAATGTTGAAGATGGTCGGCAGACACATTGCACAACATGCACAAAGGGAGTTTACTTTCGATATGCTTTCCTCCCACAAAAGACCGAGTTCTATGGAAAAGGCTGTTTTCAAGACCAGGAAAAATAACGTATTTCACGTTGATAAGATGTTCAAATCGAAAATAATCTCTGTTTCAATTCAGGAGCAAAGTAAACCTTCATCAACCGTGCGCGTCTGATTGACTTCTTTAGAAGGCTTCTCGCTGACCGCCATTTTGAAACTAGCGACGCGACCATGCTTACCGCATTAAAAATAATACTTTTAAACTTATTTTATCGTATATATGTATGCATGTTTACTTGCTGATGATTTTAATTGACTCACCGGAATAAACTTGTAACTTGTATGCTTGAATTTTTTAATGTTATGCACACTCTTGCACCTTATCCGGGCGGTGTACGAGGACTGGTTCCCTCACATCGAAAAATAGCTTTCGAAAAACACTTCTACAAAAATGTCTCCATCCTAAGGACAAATATTGTTGCCATGCATAAACTATATGGCATTAGTACTTTCGTTTCGTACCTGCAAACCATTGTTACTCTTTTGACGAACTACTTAGTCTGCAAAAATTGCGAAAAGCTGCTGGACTCTCTCTCTCTCTCTCTCTCTCTCTCTCTCCTCCCCCTCTCTCTCTCTCCCCTCTCTCTCTCTCCTCCCCTCTCTCTCCCCCTCTCCCCTCTCTCTCTCCCACTCTCTCTCTCTTCCCCCCCTCTCTCTCTCTCCCCTCTCTCTCTCCCCCTCTCTCTCTTCCCCCCCTCTCTCTCTCTCTCCCCTCTCTCTCTCTCCCCCTCTCCTCTCTCTCTCCACCCCTCTCTCTCTCCCCCTCTCCCCCCCTCTCTCTCTCTCCCTCTCTCTCTCTCCCTCTCTCTCTCTCTCTCTCTCTCTCTCTCTCTTTACCGTCAGTCAGGTATGTCAGCTGTGACAGTATGTACCATATATAAGTTATATATTGTTACTCTGACCAATTCCTTAGAGGAATGTGTGTGTGTGTGTGTGTGTGTGTGTGTGTGTGTGTGTGTGTGTGTGTGTGTGTGTGTGTGTGTGCGTGTGTTTGTTTGCGTGTGAACATGCGTGCCTGTGTATGTGTGTCTAACCTAGTTATGTATTATACCATTGTTTTGTTTATGATAATGTTGATTAGTAGTTTGAAGCAACGGCAAGTTTGAAAATTGGTCTTGTAACCGAATACTTCTGCCGTAGTAAAATATAAGTTCATTTTCATTCATTGTCATTGACATTTGTCTCTCTCTTTCTGGTTTATTCTTCTTTCTTTCTTTCTTTCTTTCTTTCTCTGAGTAAGTATATTGTCATATTATGCTAATCATCTGAAAATATTAGTAGAGCAATAGTAATTAATGCTTAGCTTAGCAACGGCAAGGTCGACAAATGGTTGTAACTATCAGATCAGATGTAAAACTGTGTGCTGGGTCAGTTGTGAGGGGCGGTCCGTGGCGCTGTGGTGAAGGCGTCTGCCACCAATGCCAAAGATGCGAGGTTCGAAAACGGGTTCCGGCGTCGGACTTTTCTCCTCTGGTAAGTGTCACCGTTAATTCGGGCGGACCGTCAGGGGTTCTTTCTCCGGGTACTCCGGTTCTTCCACCCCCGACCCAACCCCCTCACCCCGAACACTTTGGTACCGGTTTCAGGCCACTTTACAAATTTCAAATACAAACGATCAAAAATCTCTGTAACTTCAGTAGCTGAACTGGCCCTTCGTCTGTCTTGTACTGTGTTTGTCTTAAATGGCGTAAATCCGTGTCTGTTACGTGAGTGTGCGTGTTGGGTTTCAGTTCGCGGCGCTTTGAGTCGATTTGCCCCAAAATTGAGAAAAAGCGCCTATATAATGACGGTATTATTATTATTATTATTATTATTATTAGTAGTAGTAGTAGTAGTAGTAGCTTAGTCCAGCGCCAGCCATTAAGCAAGGTGCTCCGCCATAGCGGATCACCTTGCTTAGTGGCTGGCGCAGGACTAAGCTCCCTCATGCAACTGGCCCCATGGATCTTACCTTGGATCTTACGACTCCTTATAGCCGGAAAGTCCAAATTCACAGACAACCCGCAAGGGGCATAGATCCTCATGAAATCGCAGGGGCCCATTAGTATCTATGCCTTTTGCTTAACCAACAAGCAGGGATTCTCAGCTCAGGAGACACAGGCCTATTGACCATGACAGTTGAAGTGTGGTGCTAGCATAGCTTGCCACCCAGAGATACCAAGCTCTTCTGGCACTACCCGGTGAACGGCTATCATGGTCGATCATGTTGATGTGCAGTTTAGGGCCTAAATCGAGTTGTAATGATACCAGATGGCGAGGCCGGGGCACAAAGGCGCAGTTGTAGAGGCTGTGCGGGATCTCCAAGCCTTTTGTCGATGGACCCCGTTTGCTGATGTCGTGTGCAACCTATCAGCAAAAGACAGACTATCAAAGTACCTGCAGGCCGCAGGGGCTTATGGGGATCTCTGTGTCTCTGAGGATCTATGCCTCGTATGAGGATCTATGTCTTCTGTGAGAATCTGTGTCTCTTATGAAGGTCTATGTCTCTGTTCCCAGGATCAAACGTCAGAACGCGCAGGTCTTTGATTATGCTGTGGAAACACAAGCATTTCACTGTGTGACATGGGAAAACATTGAAAGCAGCCGCTGCACTACAGAGACTGCAGTTCAAAGCACACAGTGGGCCCATGCAGTCCCATCTGTTAAAATGCCTTAGCATTAGTCTGTCCCAGTCATCCCCTAATTTTTCAATCCTCTAAACAACACTACCGCCCACTTGCTGCACATTTGCCATGCACAAAATCAACACACACACAAAAAAAGGACATCACAAGTCTCATTTCCTGGCTATCAACATGATTCTGTATCAACCCTTCATCGATGCGCAGCCAAAATTGGTACACATCTCAAATCACCATCCGCTTGGCAACTCAGTCAAACTAGGCACAAAAGAGTCCGCTGGTTAACCCATATCATACTGAGGCTAAAAGCTTCAAATTTGTACTCTGCCATATGCAAGCTACATTATAGTACTTACAGATAAGGATATAGACCAATGGCTTTAGTTCAAGGGTGGTGCCAGAATAGCTTGGCGCCTAGAGGCGCCAAGCTATTCTGGCACTACCCTGGAACTATTTTAGTCACACTTATTTCACACACTGGTGTATTCCGAATGATAGGGGTTAAGCCACGGCTGTTATGAATCAAAGCACCAAACATGTCTCTCCTCATCTATCAAGAGATTTTGAGCAAATTCCAGCATACTGCCTCTGTACAAAATGCCAAAGAAGGCAGAAGATTTTTTGTTAAAACACCGGTCCTGTGACTTTAATAAACTCTGTTAGCCCCAAGGTCCCATTTCTCCAATTTTGGAGGTGTTGCCTAACGACTATGTGCCAGTTGTAGGAGACGGATTGAGCACGATAGTAGTAGGGTAGTGCTAGATGAGCTTGATGCCTTCACACCCTTGAATTATCATGATCAATCCATCTCCTGCTGCAGGGTCCCGGGTTTAAAGGGGTTAAGTCAGTAGCTGAGCTGACCCTTCGCACCACGTGAATGTCCTGTGTTTGTCGTGTACCGTGAGTGTTTGTCTTCAGAGTGAATGCGTGTGTGTCACGTGAGCGTGCGTATAGGTGGGTTCAGTTCGCGGCGCTTTGAGCCGATTCGCAGAATTGGGTAAAGAGCCTATATAATAACCGGCATTATTATTATTAAGACTGCTTGTACGATTTCTTGACGAATCCCCAAAATGGCCGCCTCTGTCAGACGTGCTAACTGCAAATGGGTCCGACATGATGCGAGTACCTCCAAGAGGCACAGATTCTCATGCACCCCTGCACCTGCAGGGACTCGTGAGAACCTATGCCTTTTGCAGATGCCGGGTACGGTTCCATTCTGCTCGGATTAACCCATTCAGCCCTGACGCACTACAGCAGGAGATGGGTCGACCATGACAATTCAAGGGTAGCGCCAGATTAGCTTGGCGCCTGTAGGCGCCAAGCTAATCTGGCGCTGCCCTTGAATTATCATGGTCGATTCATCTCCTGCTACTTTTGCATAGTCATTAGATGACGCCTCCAAAATTTGGGAAATACGGCCGTCGGGCTGAATGAGTTAAATGTGGCAGGTTGTGACCACCTGGGAGGGGCAGAGGTGTGTGTAGAGTGCAGGGACTTTGTTTCAATCATGTTTGGTCATCTGGATGTATTTGTGTGCTGATCTGTGAGTTTGAACCTCACGGTCTAAGTTGTCGAAATAAATAACCACACATTCGCGAGCATGTCTTTCACACAACACACACACACACACACACACACACGGCACACGCACGCACGCACGCACTCACTCACGCGCGCACACGCACGCACACACATATACACAAACACACTCACGGACGCACGCACAATAATAATAACACGAAGAAGACCAACAACAATAACAAACTAGCGACAACAACCAAAACAACCACAACAACAATGATAACAACAACAACAATAATTGAATTTGAAAATGTTTCGCCGATGATGCTCTAATCGCTTAGTAAAAAAGTTTTTTTTTAATTATAATAATGAAAACAAGACCCCATAAATTGTTTTTTAATGGGTGTTGGTGTTGTTGTGAGATTGTAGATGCAGACCACGACACAGAGACTGACAAATCAGAGATCCAGTCCACATTTTTGCTGCTGTTGTTTTCAAAACGTGAGTGGGTGCGTTTTCGTACACACATGGAAAATAGCGATTCTGTTTCAATTTTTGTGACACGAAACTTGTCGGCCACAGCTTTGACAGCAGTGATTTTCCATGGCGAACGTCAACGCCGCAGTGTGCAAAGGCCATCGGGCTTACGTCGGCCTGATGGCCTCTTGCGCATTGGGACAGCGCTTTGACAAAGGCAGTGCTGATTTTAATGATCAACCTGAAAAGCTGAGCAGGAAAACAAAGGATCAGGTTTGTTTTCCTGTCCTACATCAGGCTTTTTAATCTGCAATTTTTCAACCAAAATGAACGTGTTCTTGCATTTGACTCCAGGTTCATGCTGCGAGGATTGTCGCTTTGTTATCTTAGCTAATGCCACCGATCTGCAAGCAGCATAGACCCTCATGGGCCCCCGCAGTTGCGGGGGCTCATGAGGATCTATGCCGCTTGCAGATCGGGGGCATTCTGGTGCTTCCTTAGGCGGAGGTGATGGGCGGTCCTGGCAGGCCTAGCATTCTTTTGTTGTCAGCTCCGTTCGTCCTTGTAACATAATTCAACAAACAGATGTAATGAGAATGGAAAACAAAACAACTTCAGAACCACAGTTCGACATTTCAGGGTCAAGGAAACAAGATTTAAAAAAATAAAAGAGTACAGAAAATTCCCCAACATTTACTTGCATACCTTTCACTTACGGGCCCAACTAAAAGCAGCCATAACATATTACAGTGGCCAGTCAACCCCTATATATACAAATATCGGGGCGTTTCTCTGTACATCGTGATAAGTCAAGGGTAGTGCCTAGAGGTGTCACTGAACCAAGCACAATAGGTCGGCCATCTTCCGAATTGGCGCGCAAATGAGATTTCGGCATGATTCACATTGTGTGTGTCGTTTGTTTATTTTCCGTGCGATGACAATAGAGTAAGCAGGAATGACAACGTGCTGGTCTGTGATTTTGGGCCTTACGGCCGACGGCCGTAAGGTCCAAAATCACAGACCAGCACACAGGTCTCCAGCACACAGGTCTCCTGGAAAGTATTCAGATCTTCACGTGGACAAGTTCTGGATTCGCACTACTTTCGGAAAGTATTCAGATCTTCACATTGTCAAGCTCTTGATTGGCACGCGTCTGGAAAGTGTTCAGATCTTGGATCATGTTTCTCGATCCGCCGTTATTACGTAACCTATCTGAACCACAGAACCGAATGGCGACGCACATGTGAGCGCAGCGATTGCCGTCGTCAGTGGATAGTCCAGACATTATTGTCTTGAGAGACTGAGTTACCGGGTGCTGCGTAACTCAGAAACGACTGGACTGTTAGTTTTGTCCTCTTGTCAGTTTTAGTTACGTCATATCGCCTATCCTGCTGCGCGCGTCACGGATATGACGTCAGATAGGAATCTACGACGTAAGCGGATCGCGGCGGCGGATGCTTTCATTTCAGACGAAAATTGACGTCAGTGTACGTCATAATGTTAATTCTCGTTTTTCCACTGCACTGAAAGAAAGAGAGAGAGAGAGTTGTTACTTTAAATCTGGGAAACGGTAGACGCTTGCTGGTATGTGATTCTATATTTTACAGCGTGGAGTAGTAACGTCCAAAATCTCAGATAAGCACGCAATAATAATGTTGGCTTTTCCGGCAGACAATAATTTATAGCAGTTCTTTAGACTCGTCCTCTTGAGAGTTTTGCGTAAGTGGATTTTATTGCGTCCACGCTGTCTGATTGGCACCGACTACTCACATGTGCAAGAGGCATAGATTCTCATGTGCCCCTGCAGAAACAGGGGCTCATGAGAATCTATGCCTCTTGCTGAAAAGTACCAGTCTTATTCACTCCTGTAAACTGTCCTCTGAGAGGGAAGATGAGACGGGTCTTAGAAGGGGTTTGCGGAGTTTGTTTTAGTGGGCTTGTATTTCCTACATGTGGTGTGGATTAGGTCCAGCTGAGAGCCCCACGGAGGGGATAGTGTGAGAACGCGAATGGAATCCTATTCACTGGCCACTCGCAAACTGAACTCCAGGTAACACCCTCGTCTTAAAGGACTAGATGTAAGTTGAATCAGCAGGAGACGTCAATCTTCGCCAGCCCGAGCAGCTTGAACGTGTTGATGAAGATATACGTTTTAGCAGATGTCGAAGCTGTAAGTGGCAGTGAGAGTGTTTTTGTTGTTTCAAGATGGTGGTGGGAAAGCAAGGGTCGAGCCCGAGCTAGAGGCCCTCGGGCCGATGTCGGCTGTGCGCGGGCCGACTACGGGCGACCCCTCGGCCAAGGACCCTTTACTCAGTGGGTGCACTGGGTGGGCGGGGTTGGAGGGAGTGGATGCAGCCTCCTCCACAACTAGTCTGGCTAAAATAACACATACCGCTGCCTGTCGGTGAAAAAGCGGCATAACTCATTGTGCCTCGAGGTACGAAATACCCACATTTTGGAGTTATCCTCCGCTGAGGACAGCATTACCATTCAAGAGACAGATCGACCATGATAGTTCAAGGCGCCTATAGGCGCCAAGCTATTCTGCTACCACCCTTGAACTACCATGGTCGAGCCATATCTTGCTGTGCTGTGGTGTGTCGCGGGCTGAGAATGAGATTAGAGAAAGTTGCTTATGGTTCGAGTCTATAAGAGCGGAGTTGAACAAGACATGGAACTTGAAGGCGATGGTAAACTCATCAAGTGCTTACCAGTCGCCCCCTCCCCCCCCCCTCCCCCCACCACCACCCAAACCGGACCAACAACCACCTTGTGTTTTGTTTTCACACACAACAGACACTTCCCGTGACTGATGGGGCGGAAGTGGGGGCCCTGAACCTGCGTACTAGAAACCTGACTGCTTCCGGTCGTGGCAGACAGGAGTAGGGCCTACCGCGAAAGCCGAACGTAAATTCCCACTTCGCTCGATCCCCTATAATGCAACACATATTTATAACCCGTGTGTTGGAAGCCGTAAGATCCAAAATCACAGACCAGCACATAGGTGCACGAAACCGCAGCTGCTCAATTTACATCTATGTTACGTTCTCGCATATGGTTATCGCGGCGGTGGACTGATTTGTGACCGGTCAGTTTGTGATTGAATGAAGTCAAGGAGCGTTCACACGCACTAGTGCACCCGAGGATGTGCGGGAAAATTGGGAACACTTGTCAGGCACGTTACATGTAGCGTACTGGTAGTTCCGCCGTGTACCATGCGAACGTTAGCCTTGTGTTTCAAGGGCAGGGGGCTTTTCACATGAGATGCTATGTGGAGCAGTGTGTTAGTAAAGCAGAGATGATCAACTATCTCAGTATGAGTAAATTGGCATCATTATTTTCCTCTACATACAAACAAAATAGACCAAACAAACATAGAAACAAAAAACAGGCAAGAAGGCCAGTACACAAGCAGTTTTTGAGTGTCAGGATCACATGACTAACTTGTCTTGATCGAAGATGGTACGTGATAGTTGTAGTCGTAGCCGGCATCATACAATCACACCAGACGCACGCACGTAGGGTTCTTGTAAAGAAACTTCACTCAACTGCAACTCGTCACACGTGGCATACGGTTGTAGACCACACTGGAGTAACAGTTCCAACAATCATTTTATTTTCTCGATGCTCTCTCAGCACAATGCGTCCACAAATGCAAGCACACTATAGTACACTGTCTCTCTACAATGCATCCACAATTCTGATACACTGCGTCTCCCATGCAATGCACCGACACCGATACACTGTCTCCTCTACAATGCATCAACACTTTTGACACACTGCGTCTCTCATACAATGTACACACATATTTCCTAACACGCTTTTTTTTTATATACTATTACAGATTTCCAGAACAATCTAGCAAATTACACAACGCAACCAATCAAAAAAGAAAACGTAACCAAAACTCATCAATATTCATTAAAAATAACAACTCTAGATCTATATACAACCCTACGACTAATATCTAGGCGCATACTATAAATGTTGTAAAATGTTACCAACATGTGTACTCTTTGACGTCATATCCGAGGTCACTAGAATATTCGCGCCGCTACTAGAACCTTCCAGTCTAATGTAGGTCAGACTTTTCAACACTGTAGCGAAAATACGCAACAGTCTAACTACACAACAAAAATCGCTCGGAATTCTCCATGCAAAAAAAAAAAAAAAAAAAAAAAAAAAAAAACCCGAAAGGTACGTATTACATATGCAAAACAACTCAACTGAACACCGGGTCTTTCCTATGATTAACACAAACATGCCCTAAACAGAATAACACAACCACAAACGTGACAGAAGATCAAATATGATCAGAGGCTCAGAAACAAAACTGGGAATTCAAGTTATGATCCACTTTTATTGACTGAGAGTTGTAGAGATGTGCATTACAAAGATCAAAGCAAGTGTGTCAACACATTTAGCCGTTAAAAAAAACACGAAACAGAGATTTTTAATAAATTAATGAAAATGGATTAATCCATTCAGCCCTGACGCACTACAACAGGAGATGGGTCGACCATGATATTTCAAGGGTAGTGACAGATTAGCTTGGCGCCTGTCGGCGACAAGCTAATCTGGCACTACCCTTGAATTATCATGGTCGATCCATCTCCTGCAACAGGTGCATAGTCGTTAGATGACGTCTCCAAATAGTACGGCCGTCGGGCTGAATGAGTTAATGACTGTATTGCGTGTTGTCGCTTTTTTGGACACTCGTTTGAGCATGTGTGTGTGTGTGTGTGTGCCGTGTGTGTACGTGTGTGTGTGTGTGTGTGTGTGTGTGTGTGTGTGTGCGCGCGCGCGTGCGTGCGTGCGTGCGTGTATGCGTGCGTGCGTGCATGTATGCAACAAAGGAGCCCCAGTCACTAAGATCTAGTCGTCCGTGCCTGACCCGGTCCCTTTCATCAGTAACGCCCGTGAAATTACTAAAAGGCAGCCACGTTGCATGGAACCAACATTTTAAATGAACGAAACAGGTAACCAACCGAATAACCCGGCCGGGAGGGGGGGGGGGGGGGGGGGGGGGGGTGGTGGCTATCCACCAATTTTTCACACGAATCAATAAGATCAGAGCCATAACAGTGTCATACGATACTGCTCTCATACATTCCGAGACTAACCAGTTTAGCACGCTATAATTATAGTCCCCACAAAGAAGATTGTACAGCAGAAACACTTTCTCTACCGTGTTCGGAAACACAGAAAATCTCTGTCTCTGTTGTTTGTTTCTCTTACACACAATTTCCTACTGTAAGAGTATTGTTCAATGAAACTTTTCAAGTTTTCTCTCCTAGTTGAAAACTAGACCACCGTGACAACTCCTACTGTGCCGTGAACGCCAAACACGCGAAGGAGGCATAGATTCTTATGAGTCCCTGAAGTTGCCAGGGCACATGAAACTCTATACTTCTTACTGACGAAATTTAGATCAGTTTCATAAACCCATGTGTGATGTATCCAAGATGGTCAGTCGGCATCCCCCGAAGGTAATCTTCAGACAGTCACACACCCAACTCCATCGGCACAAGACATAGAATATTAAG
Source organism: Semisulcospira habei (assembly GCA_036245525.1). Lineage (NCBI taxonomy): Eukaryota > Metazoa > Mollusca > Gastropoda > Semisulcospiridae > Semisulcospira > Semisulcospira habei. The sequence goes on from BTPG01000005.1 coordinate 207,463,486, forward strand.
CCCTTTAGCCCCCAGTTCCTACAGAGTCCGAAATAGCTCAGGCGGTTTAAACGTCGGAGCAGGAGAGCGAAGGGAATCGCCGGGTCGTGGGTTCGAATCCTGTCCCGGCCCTGGTAGCTGGACTCACAATCCAGGGGAAAAAACGGATTTGTTCAATAGCATGTCCGTTGAAAGGTCCTGGTAAATCAAAGTGGCACATTTGGAGTGCGCCTGAGTTGATCAGTGTTCAGGTCGTACTCCATAGGCAATAGATTTCCCTGTCCCCCATAACCAGCCCGTCAGGGCCGTCCATGATCACCTCGGTGCTGTGGACGTTAAACCCTAATTAACCAACCAACCAGTCCCTACAGCAGGAGTTGGTTTGACCAAGATAATTCAAGGGTAGTGCCAGTGCCAAGCTAATCTGGCACTACCCCTGAATTATCACGGTCGATCCATCTCCTGCAACAGGTGCATAGTCGTTAGACGACATCTGTAAAGTTTGGGAAATACGGCCGTCGGGCTGAATGAGTTAAGTACGTACGTACACTACATGTTTGTCTGCTTTTTAACCCAATGATTGCGTGAGTTCGTGCATTATTTTGAACGTCGTATCATTTACGCAGATCGTTTGTCTTCACATGCGACAGTTGTCTGTATGCAGGTTGCATATTAACTCATTCAGCCCGACGCACGTATTTCCCAAATCAGTTTTGAAGGCGTCATCAAACGATTATGCACCAATCGCGGGAGATGCATCGACCATGATAATTCAAGGGCAGTGCCAGATTAGCTTGGCGCCTGTCGGCGCCAAGCTAATCTGGCACTACCCTTGAATTAGCATGATCTGTCGGCGCCAAACTAATCTGGCACTACACTTGAATTAGCATTGCCTGTCGGCGCCTAGCTAATCTGGCACTATCCTTGAATTAGCATGGTCTGTCGGCGCCAAGCTAATCTGGCACTACACTTGAATTAGCATGGTCTGTCGGCGCCAAGCTAATCTGGCACTATCCTTGAATTATCATGGTCTGTCGGCGCCAAGCTAATCTGGCACTATCCTTGAATTATCATGGTCTGTCGGCGCCAAGCTAATCTGGCACTACCCTTGAATTAGCATGGTCTGTCGGCGCCAAGCTAATCTGGCACTACACTTGAATTAGCATGGCCTGTCGGCGCCAAGCTAATCTGGCACTATCCTTGAATTATCATGGTCTGTCGGCGCCAAGCTAATCTGGCACTATCCTTGAATTATCATGGTCTGTCGGCGCCAAGCTAATCTGGCACTACCCTGGAATTAGCATGGTCTGTCGGCGCCAAGCTAATCTGGCACTACCCTGGAATTAGCATGGTCTGTCGGCGCCAAGCTAATCTGGCACTACCCTGGAATTATCATGGTCGGCCGATCTCCTGCCTGTGGTGCGTCAGGGCCGAGGAAAATTGAACACCACTCAACTGCAAGAGTTGTAGATCCTCATGAGCCCCCGCAGTCGCGGGGGCGGTTGAGGATCTATACCTGTCTCTGAAACCACTTTTCATGTTTCTTTGACGAATGAGAATCAATTAAAATGACACTTTCGTAGACTTTACAATGAGTTCAAAAACATCGTCTGTGTCCACTGGCAGTGAAAGGGCTAATCCCAGCGATAGGATGTTGTCAGAACAACTTGAACTATCATGGTCGATGCATATCTTGGAATGGTAGGGTTAAATAGATTTCGCAGCTGCTTGCCAAGGCAGCGGCATGACCGCTCTTCCAAAATATGGAGCTAAACCCTTTTCCCAGGAGATCAACAATGAATTGTGGCGGCCAGACAAGCATGCCTTTCATCTTATGACGCCATCTCGCAAAAACTGCTCACAGCGTCATCCGGATATCGCGAGAGCTTGCGAAACCTGCCAACACAGTAATCAAGCCAATCAGAGCACTTCTCCAGTCCTTAGCTGAAACCCTTTGTAATTTATTTCGCGCATTAAAAGCGAGGGGGTGGGGGGGGGGGGGGAATCTGGCAAATCTATCAGAGTGATCGTTGTAAGCATGATGCATAGATACTCAGTCTATGCATGAGTATCTATGCTTCTTGCAAACAGTGAATGACCGTATGCGCCTTTCGGAGATGGAGGGGGTTTGGGTGCAGACAACGTTGTGGGTCTCTAGTGGCGTGGAATCGGCTCAATCAGGGATCGTCCCTATGGGGGGCACTCTGTAAGTTTGACAACAGTTTCTTGATTACTGATAAACCGCGAAAGGAAGGGTGGGAGGGGGCTGGGGGGGGGGGGGGGGGGCTGGGGGGGGGGGGATGTGGTGTGGCAAGAAGAGGGTCTCGGGGAGAGAGAGAGAGAGAGATGATGATGATGATGATGATGATGATGATGATGCTGATGATGGTGATGAAACTTTTTTTTATTCAGGATAACGTTTTAGGCATGCGAATGCCTCTTACAAACTGTCCTGCTACTTTACATACATAAATATACATCGAGCAATACAGTAAAATATTAAAAACAAAAAAATAAACAAACAGAGAGAGAGAGAGAGAGAGAGAGAGAGAGAGAGAGAGAGAGAGAGAGAGAGAGATGATGATGATGGTGATGAAACTTTTTTTAATTCAGGATAAAGATTTAGGCATGCGAATGCCTCTTACAAACTGTCCTGCTACTTTACACACATAAATATACATCGAGCAATACAGTAAAATATTAAAAGCAAACAAACAAACAAACACACAGAGAGAGAGAGAGAGAGAGAGAGAGAGAGAGAGAGAGAGAGAGAGAGAGAGAGAGAGAGACTTACTTACTTACTTATGCCTGTCACCCCTACCCGGGTATAGGCCGTCGACGAGAGACCTCCTGCAACTCCTGTCCTGTGCTTTTCCTTCGATTCTACTCCAGGTGGTTCCCAGTCTCTTGATGTCTGCTTGGAGGTCTCGACGCCAGGAGTTTCTCGGCCTACCTCTTTTCCTCTTTCCCTGGGGGTTCCATGACAATGCCTGCCTAGTGATACTGGAAGCTGGCTTTCTCTCCGAAGACTTCCGGCTTTCACCACAGGACGTCATAAGTCTTCTAGTAGAAGAACCTTCCTCCTCCAGGAAAGGAATTACTGTTAGTCTTTTCGTCGGCGTTTTTGTAGCTATTTCCTTTTTTGCAGGGTGGGGAAGCTACCCCCACGCCCAACCCCCTTACTAGGAGGACCAGGGGTTTTCTGTCGGGGTCACCTTCCCTTAGACCATGTTGGTTCACGGCACCTTATTTCATTCGGTGCACCCCTCTCACGAGGGACCCCCTATCCACCACCCAGGGGACGCGCCTCAACGCCATATGGTCCCAGCGCGAGGAGAGAGAGAGAGAGAGAGATGAAATGAAATGAAAAGTAAACCTTTATTTTCCAAGGATAATTGATTAGGCCATAGAGTGATTGGCGTTCTTTTCGTTATCTACTGACCGCGGTTCAAGACACGCGGCAAATGAACTCTAGTTGCCTAACAGCAACACAGTTCTAAACATAATGCCCCATTACAACAAATCTGTCGCGGCGACAAATAGTATAAGTGTTAGAAATACAGCAGCAAGCAGCAATGATACCTTACATAATGACATTATAGTTCAAATGTAATATACGTCATAGCCAGACAGGAATTAATATAATAATGATATACCGTAGTTTTAAATACTGTGTTTTCTGATAAAAATTTTTTTTTTTTGGTATTGATTGTAATGTTTCCCTTTTTTGTTGTAATACTTTTGTCCATGTCAAATATCACCAATCAGCGAAAAGACAGTAATACAAATTTTTTAAAAAAATTCTCAATTCTGCTTTATTATTTGTAAAAGGAGCAACTCTGCCTGAACACGGTCGGTTTCAGAGGCCAGTTGTATGAGTGAGCGTAGTCCTGCCCCAGCCACTAAGCAAGGTGCTCCGCTATAGCGGAGCACCTTGCTTAGTGGCTGGCGCAGGGACTAATCTCACTAATGCAGCAGACCCCAGTTGTACGTACGACTATGAAGAGAACATCACGACCATATTTTTTTGTGGAGGAAAGTATGCTCGCCCGCATAAAGAAAGCAATCTGTCTCTAATTCGGCTGTAAGAAGGCCAAAAGAGCATGCAACATTTCCCTGGCATTAGCAGCGACACGACAGGTCATAACCTTCTGACATTTAACTTCAGCAGCAAAGCCCATCCCTCCGCAAGATCCTAAGTTAACCATTTCACTTTCAGGAGACTTGCAGACGGCGTCAGGGGAACGTCCAGGCTCTGTATCCTTCAAAGTTAGAAATATAAAGTTCTGTTAACCCTTTGGCTGTCGGTAGCTGTTTTGGTCGAGGTGATTCCTTCGACCAAAAGCGCCTACCCACAGCCAAAGGGTTTAACCCCCTTGTGCACGAATCCCCCGGTACTCATGCACAGGGGGTTAAATAATGGTTAGATGATGGAGACGACGGAGGGTTCAGCCGAAGACTGAGGACAGCACGAGAGGCGCGAGCACAAATCGAGACAGCACGTGCAACAGGGCACCACCGCAGTCGCAGCATTAAAAACCCCGAACTTCCATTATATGAGGAGCAGAGATGAATAGACGGCCTAATCCGAGGCACCGATGCGTTGAGTCTCATGAACCTCTCAATGCGTCTTAGGAGCAGAGATGTGTCCCTGAGTTTGGCCCAAAAGAGAAATTTTATTTAAACGTATTTTGATCAATCTTGCCAAAATATATGTTTTACCCATGGGTGACATGAGGCTTAAATAGATGATCCACTGTCTACGGCCAAAATCACATTCAAATGGCACAGATTCTCGTAAGCCGCTGCGGCTGCGGCGGCTTATGAGACTCTGTGCCACTTGCAGATGGCTAAGAGCGTGAAGGACCCAGATCGTGAGCCCAGATGGTACATTTCGCGACCCGCAGGCGCCATGCTGAGACAATGCGCGTCCTGCTGTCCGCGCGCGTCGTGTTGAAAAGAAATACGGCTCCCATTCATCCATCAGGACCAACAATGGGGTCATCTCAGGAACCGAGTGAAAGTCCGCCGACAACAAATGAGCCCTGTCCAGAATTCAGTTACACATTTGACTCCGCGTCTATGGAAGTATAGCGCCGGACAGTAGTTAATCGAAATACGAGAAGTTTAAGACTGCGGACCTGACAGAGACGAGATTTCATATGGAGAAAACAGGCTTTGATATATCCAAAGTTTGATATATCCGATGTTTATATAAGCGGAGTTGATTGTATTATGGCTCGGCTTTACGTGCGAAGCAAAAGTGAGTCTATGTTCTGGGCCAGTGGTCGTCCGTCCGGCGTCCGTCCGCCGTCGTCGGTGGTAAACTTTAACGTTGGCATTTTCTCGGAGACTATTCAAGCTACAGTCTTCAAACTTGGCCCAAGGATACTTTGTGGCAAGACCTTTCTTAAGAAGCAAGGCACACGCTACCACAAACACCTATTGCCGGGCGCAATTTTGTGGCGGCAATGTTGCCGCCACAATTAGGGGCGCCTACAATATTGCCGCCACAAATTGCGACCCGATACAAACCGAGTCTATTTTTTTGTGGTAGCCGGCAAGGCTCGAGCAATGTTGCCGCCTCTCAGCCAATCAGCGGTGTTCTTGCGCCACTTCCCCGTTTTTTCATCTTCCGAGCCGGAAAAAATGGCGGAGAAGCTGAGCGACGGCCGACGGCTTTGAGACTGTTAACTCATTGGAGACGCGCCGCATGTGGAAACGTTGCAAATAGCTGCGTATCCGTATGCGGCACGTCTCCAGTTAGTAAATTCATTAACCTTGTCCGAGAGTTCCCATGGGCATATGGGACTCCTGCAGCTCCGAATATTTCAACCGGGCGCGCCGTGAGAGCTGTTCCATATATGGTAATGGCAGGTCAGTCAGTACAACACATTGCGCGTACATTGAAACGTGTGCCACGAAGCCGATGTGGCAGGGGGCAAATTGTTGCTTACCACACATTGCTAGTGGCAAATTCTGGTAGCGTGGGTCCAACCCCTAACATACCAATTTCAGTGACCTCTCACAAAGGTCAAGGTCACAAGGGATCAGGAAATATATCAAAAATAGTGTAGAAGCCATCCATTTACTCATTGACCATTCTCAACGAATATTCATGAGGTGAAGGTCGCATCCCTCGCGCTGGGACCATACGGCGTTGAGGCGCGTCCCCTGGGTGGTGGATAGGGGGTCCCTCGTGAGAGGGGTGCACCGAATGAAATAAGGTGCCGTGAACCAACATGGTCTAAGGGAAGGTGACCCCGACAGAAAACCCCTGGTCCTCCTAGTAAGGGGGTTGGGCGTGGGGGTAGCTTCCCCACCCTGCAAAAAAGGGAAATAGCTACAAAAACGCCGACGAAAAGACTAAGAGTAATTCCTTTCCTGGAGGAGGAAGGTTCTTCTACTAGAAGACTTATGACGTCCTGTGGTGAAAGCCGGAAGTCTTCGGAAGCCACAGGACCGAGCCGCCTCTCTCTATCCAGGGATACAACCATGGGCACATGGAACGTCAAGACCATGTACCAGAGCGGCAAGGCCGCCCAGATAGCAGCGGAAATGCAAAAGTACAACCTTTCCCTGCTAGGCATCAGTGAAGCCAGATGGACGCAGTCTGGCCAGAAAAGGCTGTTAAGTGGGGAGATGATTCTGTATTCAGGTCATGAAGAGGAGAATGCCCCCCATACAGAAGGAGTAGCACTCATGCTGTCACCAGTGGCACAGAGAGCGCTGATGGGCTGGGAACCTCTTGGGCCAAGAATTATAACAGCAGCCTTTAGAACCAAGAAAAAGCTCAAGCTGAACGTCATCCAGTGTTATGCGCCCACTAATGACAGTGACGAGGAAGAGAAACAAGAGTTCTACGACCGACTCCAGAGTGCCGTGGACAAATGTGCGGAGCGAGACATCACCATCGTCATGGGCGATTTTAATGCCAAAATAGGGGAGGACAACACCGGATACGAAGAGGTGATGGGGAGACAGGGACTAGGCTCGGAGATGAGTGAGAACGGGGAGAGGTTTGTAGACTTTTGTGCTCTAAACCGACTTGTCATTGGAGGCAGCATCTTCCCACACAGAAGAATACACAAAGCAACTTGGGTCTCACCTGACCATACAACAGAGAACCAAATAGACCATATCTGCATTAGCAAGAAATTTAGAAGATCCCTTCAGGATGTTCGAGTGAGGAGGGGAGCAGATGTCGCCTCAGACCACCATCTGCTTACCTTAAGAATGAAGCTCAAGCTAAAGAAAAGCCGCACAGAGACAACAAGAAGACAGCGCTATAATGTAGGCCTCCTGAGAGAAACTGGAGTTAGAGAAGAGTTCAAACTGGTGCTGTCCAACCGGTTTCAAGCGCTACAGGAGCTAGTAAATGAAGAGGAGGCGGTCACCACAGAGCAGCAGTGGAAGGCAGTTAGAGAGGCGCTGAACTCAACCTGCAAAGACACTGTAGGGTTCAGGAAACACCACCACAAGGACTGGCTGTCGGCACAGACCTTGAAGAAGATAGAAGCGAGGAAGCAGAAGAAAGCAGCGGTCAACAACAGTCGCACGAGAGCAGCCAAAGTAAGGGCACAGGGGGAATACTCGGAAGCCAACCGCGAGGTGAAGAGGAATATCAGGGCAGACAAGAGGGCCTACACAGACAGCCTGGCAGCAGAGGCAGAAAAGGCAGCAGGCAGCGGCAACATGAAACAGCTCTACGACATTACCAGAAGATTGTCGGGTAAGTATGGCCATACAGAAAGACCAGTAAAAGACAAAGAAGGCAAGCCTATTGCAGACAGAGCAGACCAACTCGACAGATGGGCCGAATATTTTGAAGAGTTACTGAACAGACTTAGCCCACCCGACCCCCCCGACATCCAGCCGGCAGAGACCGACCTACCCATCAGCTGTGACAGACCCAGCCGGGAAGAGATCAGAAAAGAAGTGGCATTTTTGAAGAATGGCAAAGCAGCAGGGCCAGATGGCATCCCAGCGGAGTCTCTGAAAGCAGACCTAGAGACAACAGTTGAGATGCTGTACCCACTGTTTGGAAAGATCTGGGAAGAGGAGGTGATGCCAGCTGACTGGAAGGAGGGGTACCTAATCAAGCTTCCCAAGAAAGGCGACCTCAGCAAGTGTTCCAACTACAGAGGAATCACCTTGCTGTCAGTACCAGGAAAGGTCTTCAACAGGATCATCCTAGAGAGAATGAAGAGCTCCGTTGACCCCCAGCTGAGAGACCAGCAAGCAGGATTCAGGAAGAACCGATCATGTACAGACCAGATCGCCACTCTCCGCATCATCGTGGAACAGTCTCTGGAGTGGAGCTCCCCGCTGTACGTCAACTTTGTGGATTATGAGAAAGCATTTGACAGCGTGGACCGAGAGACTCTGTGGAAACTCCTACGACACTACGGTGTACCCACAAAGCTCGTCCGCCTGATCAAGAGCAGCTATGATGGCATGACATGTCGCGTGATCCACGAAGGGCAGTTCACCAGAGAGCTCCAGGTCAGAACTGGTGTCAGGCAGGGGTGTCTGCTGTCTCCGTTCCTCTTCCTACTGGCCATAGACTGGGTCATGAAGATGACCACAGAGCACAGACGAAGTGGAATACAGTGGACACTGTGGACACAGCTTGACGACCTCGATTTTGCAGACGACTTGGCATTACTGTCCCACACTCATCAACAAATGCAGGACAAGACCACGAGGCTTGCTGACATCTCGTCCCAAGTGGGCCTCACCATTCACAAACAGAAAACAAAGACAATGAGGCTGAACACAACCAGGGAAGAACCAGTCTTGCTTGCTGGCACCCCGTTGGAGGAGGTGGAGTCCTTCACCTATCTCGGGAGCATCATAGACAAAAAAAAGGCGGCACTGATGCAGATGTCAGAGCACGAATCGGTAAAGCCAGAGCAGCCTTTCTCCAGTTGAAAAAAGTGTGGAGTTCGAGAGAGCTGTCACAACACACCAAAGTCCGGATTTTCAACTCCAATGTAAAAGCAGTTCTCCTATATGGAGCAGAGACATGGAGATTGACAAAAACCACAGTCAACAGAGTACAGACCTTCATGAACAGTTGCCTTAGAAGAATTTTGAAAATCCACTGGCCAGAGAAGATCAGCAACGTCAGACTCTGGGAGAGAACAGAGCAGATAACAGCAGAGAATGAAATTGGGCGAAGAAGATGGGGATGGATCGGTCACAGTCTGAGAAAGCCAGCTTCCAGTATCACTAGGCAGGCATTGTCATGGAACCCCCAGGGAAAGAGGAAAAGAGGTAGGCCGAGAAACTCCTGGCGTCGAGACCTCCAAGCAGACATCAAGAGACTGGGAACCACCTGGAGTAGAATCGAAGGAGAAGCACAGGACAGGAGTTGCTGGAGGTCTCTCGTCGACGGCCTATACCCGGGTAGGGGTGACAGGCGTAAGTAAGTAAGTAAGAAGGTCGCATCGAAAGCGAGGCTATATGGGGAACATGTGGGAGGGGCAGACAGTACTTTCATGGCGATAGAGAAGGAGCAGTCGAAGCGCAGATCGAAACACCATTGTGTTGTTCCTGTGTGCACATCAAATAGAGCACAGAATATTGAAAACGCGAAACTTTTATTTCATACTTTTCCAAAAGCAACCGAAACTCAACGGAGGAAGGAGTGGTTGATCCGAATTCATCTGCTCGTGTGTGGGTGCATGTGCAGTGTGTTGGGTGTGAGAGAAACTTGCATGTATAGACTTTATGGTCTACAGCAGAAACTGTTTTGAGCGACCATCCTTACAGCAGATCACCTGTCTTTACAGACCAACATTTAGGTGGCTGCAGCGCGGGTGACACTGCCCTACAAGACCTCTCTTGAGAGAGCATGAGATGTTTAAAGGCCACTTTCTTCTAGCAAAAATGGTGATTGCCAGAACAGGTTCTGCTGTGTTAACATTTATTTTTGTTGTTGTAAAATTTAAGTTAGGTGCCTGTTCTCACGTGTGTATGTGTGCGTGTGTTGCTATAGAATGTCATTGTATTAAAGTTTTGGCTTACAATCTTGATTCCAAGAAAACAGGGGATCAGCTGTGATAGCTTAAGGGTATTGTCTGATCCGAGCTTAACACATGAAAATACCATGGCACTACCCTTCAAATGTCATAGTTGATCCCTTTAGATGATTGAGTAGTGCTGCCACACTCACACACACACACACACACACTCACACACACACACACACACACACACACACACACACACACACACACACACACACACACACACACACACACACACACAGAGTGATCAATGTTATACATTTTATTCTGCTGCAGTCTTCTGACTTCGACAATTTTAACCCTTTAGCTGTCAGCAGCGATTTGGTTGAATGATGCCTGTGAAAAACACTTCTGAAATTGCTACAAACTGCGAAATGGTTAAGAGAGGACAAACACTTGTACATAGTGTTAACCCGCTAGCTTATTTATCTTCCTGACGCACACCCACACATGCTTGAATTCACCAAACTGGAAACATTGAGGGGGGGGGGGGGGGGGGGGGGGGGGGCAGCATGGGACAACACCAAGTAGGTCCACAACCGATAATTGAATTCAAACTATGTTGTTTTTCGCTGGCTAAATTCACAAAATATAACCGAGTTGACCCTTCCAACAATGTTAATGTGCTGTCAAATTCCAACAATGTTAATGTGCTGTCAAATGTTTGAAAAAAAATAGTGTGCACTCAGTATGTTACAAGTTCCGTGTAAGCTTTGACAAAACACTCATCAGTATATCTCAAATGTGTAGAAGAAAATCCTAAAACCACAATCTTCTGAATGCTCAATCTGCTGACAAGTTTCTTCGAACACAATTCAATCAAGCTTCAATGCAAAAGGCTGTGATTGGTTTACAGGGGAGTGACTTTTATATGTGGTCAGATATTTGCTAATGCTCAAAGTACGGCATAATTCTAAGGCCTCGACGTTCTGCGCTTTCACTCGCCATGTTGCTGTCGCGCGTCTAGCCCCAGATAGCCTCGTTTTCGCGCACGCGACCTTTTGACCCCAAGCTCATTAAGAATCGTCCATTGTCAGACGTGTGGATCGGTCATACACGTGAGCCATAAGGCTTTGCCTTTCTTGTTATGTCTATATGGTGACACAATAATACAATTAACCCATATCATACTGAGGCTAAGCTTCAAATGTATGCATTGCCATAATTATGCAAACTACATTATAGTACTTACAGATAAGGATATAGACCAATGGCTTTAGTTCAAGGGTAGTGCCAGAATAGCTTGGCGTCTCTAGGCTATTCTGGCACTACCCTTAAACTATTTTAGTCAAACTTATTTCACACACTGGTGTATTCCGAATGATAAGGGTTAAATCGAAATACGAGAAGTTTGAAGACTGCGGACCTGACAGATGACTTTTGACTAAGAGAGAAGCGATTTTATGTGGAGAAAACAGGTATCGACATATTCAAAGTTCGATATATCCGATGTTGATATGAGCAGAATTGATTGTATTATGGCTCGGCTTTTTATGTCTATATGGTGACACAATAATACAATTAACACATATCATACGGAGTCTAAAGCTTCAAATGTGTCCACTGCCATATGCAAGCTACATTATAGTACTTGCAGATAAGGATATAGACCAATGGCTTTAGTTCAAGGGCGGTGCCAGAACAGCTTGGCGCCTATAGGTACCAAGCTATTCTGGCACTACCCTTGAACTATTTTATTCAAACGTATTTCACACACTGGTGTATTCCGAATGATAGAGGTGATACATTGAACCCTGACATCGTGACACTAAAGATTCAAGATTTTAAATATTTTTTCTTTATTGTTTCTTTGTCCTCTTCAGGAGTAAGGAGGAAATAACCATGAAACAAAACAGCAAAGATAATAACTGGTACATGCAAGTCCATCTTACATTGAGCATGTAGTTTTATATAGCCCTCTAATAGATTTGGTGCTGTGTGGAGATGGGAATTGCCGGGTCCCTTGAAGACAGTCATGGCATTGAAAAATGCATTAAAACGTTCACGTTCCGTTGAAATGCCACCGAGTATGAAAATTAACCCACGAAAAAAAAACCCACTACATTGTGTTCGAGGAATCATAAGCTTTATCCGATCAAATCATAATTCTTGCACGCGTTAAATTGCAAAAGAGATAAGATCTCCCAAGATAAGTGTTCCAATTGTTCAGACAGAGAAGTTCGTCCATTTAGCCCTGACGTGTACAATAATATGGATCGATCATGATAGTTCAAGGGTGGTGCCTGAATAGCTTGGCGCCTACAGGCGCCAAGCTATTCAGGCACCACCCTTGGACTATCATGATCCAGTTGTCTCATGAACCTGTTTGTGGTCTCTAGAGAAGAACTCTCCCACTTTGGCGATTTCGACCTCAAGACTCGTTACGTTAAATTAGATATGCCGGCCTTCAGTGCCTGCCGTCTGCTGGCGTAAATGAATGTCAGATAAGAAATGATAAAGTGCGATGGCAATCTTATGAACAAGTCTTTATGCATCTATAATGTCTCGGCGAAAGAAATGACAGATGATTTTGTGTGCACACGGTGCCATGCATGTTCGGGCATCCCTGTACCACGTGCAACCTTTGTGCGTTGCAACAGAATATGAGGCTGATTAATTAACAGTTCAAGGCACCTAGCGGCACCGAGCTATTCTGGCACCAACCTTGAACTATCACTGTTGAAACGGAACGACCTGTGTTCTGAAAAGATCGACAGTCTTCAGAGGCCGGCCCCAAACTGATTTGAGGGCTCAGTTTCTTAAATCAAACGTTTCAAAGTTGAATAAGTGCAGCCCGGACTTATTTACAATGACTCGATCAGCAGAGTGCAGACGGCAGTGAACACTGACCAACACACCAACATCGAAAGACGACATGCATGGCGGCCACATTGGCTAATTTGCCCCAAGGCCGTATTTCCCCAATTTTTGGAGGCGTCACCTAACGACTAAGTACCCGCTTACAGGAGATTGATCGACCATGATAATTCTGATGGCGCCAAGCTAATCTGGCACTACCCTTGAATTATCATGGTTGATTCGTCGCCTGCTGCAGTGAATATAACACTCCAAATAGCTGAAAATGCATGAAACGGTAAGCGGTACGAACGTCAGTCTACAGACATTCATTTCCTGGTGCCATTCACGTCAGAAAGCTGAGAGAGAATTTCCAGAAACAGGGCCAAGGGCGCCACATGATCGATCGCCTCAGCAGCAGAGGTGCCACCGCAGCCGAGAAAGGCTGCAGACGGTGGACATACTTTGAAGGCCTTGAGAGATGTATAGTAAACCACACCACCATTGTCGCCATTTTCGACAGGGACGCAGAAGCACTTCTGATCATGGAACGCCGCACTTGGTCTTTCCGAGCGCAGAGACTCTCAGTGTCTTGAACTAGCGGAACTGAACTTAACTCCACGTTAACCCTTTCAGCAACAAGGTCCCATTTCCCAAATTTTGGAAGTGTTACTTAACGACTAATGTACCAGTTGCAGGAGGTGGATTGACAATGATAATTTAAGGGTAGTGCCAGATTAGCTTGGCGCCATTAGGCGCCAAGCTAATCTGGCACTACCCTTGAATTATCATGGCCAATCAATCTCCTGCTGTAGGGACTCGGGGCAAGAAAAGGTTAAGCGCATTTATACACTGTCAAACCTTGAAAGTGCGGTGGGCTTGTCTCGTGGGACCCTAGTCAAGTCAGCCGGTGCAAGCAGGCCGCACAGTAGAGTACATCTGTTGGTCTGCGATTTTGGACCTTACGGCTGCAAGCCGTAAGGCCCAAAAACACAGACCAGCGCTACAAATATGTAAGATGTGTGTGACGTAAAAACCTTGTCGTGACGTACATAGCTATGTAGTCACGTGACCCAGCATATCTTACAGCCGATTACTTCGCCTTTTCCCACTGAGCTAAAGTTGCAAAGTCACGTAGAGTGAATGCACCGTTTTCAAGTTAGTACATTCAGTAAGCCAAGGATATCTTGTGACGAGAAAGTGGCCTACTATTCACGATCTCGTGACATCTGGTTGACCTTCTCGGGATCTCTCAAAGAACATGGCATATATGTAGTATATGTTACTAATCCGTTTGCAAGAGGCATAAATCCTCATGAGGCCAAATCCTCATGAGGCCCCGATCGGCGTGGGGGGAGGGGGGGGGGGAGGTTGGTTGGTTGGTTAGTTCGGGTATAACGTCCACAGCACCGAGGTGATAATGGACGGCCCTGACGGGCGGGTTATGGAGGACAGGGAAATCTGTTGCGTATGGAGTACGACCTGAACACTGATCAACTCAGGCGCACTCCAAATGTGCCACTTTTGATTTACCAGGACCTTTTCAACGGACATGCTATTGAACAAATCCGTTTTTTTCCCCCCTGGATTCGGGGGGGGGGGGGGGGGGGGGAGGGGCGTGGTTGTGCAAAAATGCCACTCTATTAGCGCTGTGACCTTCTCTCGCGGCGGAGAACTGACGCAACGCGAACGTATCAGAATAACCTGTTACGTTTCAAGGGCATCTGGTGTGAGAAGGAGAGACAGAGACAGAGACAGAGATCAGTCTATGCTTTTTCGGAATCTGTGACCTCACGAGTGACCTTTTCCTTGAAAGAGTTTAGTTATTTGGGTTTCACGCCGAGCAGGCAACTAAGGCCATCTCACGGCGGTTTTCCGTGAGAAAGAGAACTAATAGTTTATGGACGAATACAAAGGTTATAGAGCATTGCACAATTCATGATGGCCTGTCTTAGAAGGAAGAGCAGTCTACCCGCTATTTGGAGGAGTATGTAATCATTCAAAGTGTTTGAACAAAAATTCGTAATTCCAGGACGATAACAACTCAAATCATATGCACTGCAAACCCATGGGCAATTGGTTCGACTGAGAAAATTAATAGTCTTTACTTCTTTTTTTTTTTCCTTTGAAAGATCTGTCTAGACTGACCAAACTGGTGAAGGCCAAGCGTGCAAGATGCGCAGAAATACCCAACAAAGAAACACGCTTAGAAACAATTGTGTTCCACTTGTCCTTTCTAAGCATGTTTCTTTCTGTAGCTGGAAATTTCTTTATATCGTTTCAGTCTGTGATTTATGACGGCTGAACGCCTACCTGTGGGCCGGGGGCAATTAACTCATTCTACCCCAACACCGAAATCCTTAGATCTTGCCCTTGTCCTCTGAAGACTGCATTGCAGTGCAGGACACAGATCGACCATGATAGTTCAAGGGTGATGCCAGAATAGCTTGGCGCCCGTAGGCGCCAAGCTATTCTGGCATCACCTTTGAACTATCATGGTCGATCCTTATCTTCCTGTGGTGTGTTGGTTGGTTAGTTCGGGTTTAACGTCCACGGCACCGTAGTGATAATGGACAGCCCATGACGGGCGGGTTATGGGGGACAGGGAAATCTATTGCCTATGGAGTACGAAGAGTTAGTAAATAGGGTTTAACCCCCCCCCCCCTCCCCCCCCCCCCCCACCGTGTCACTGGGCGCAGATTGCGAATCTGGTTAGTTCGGATTTTACGACCACGGCACCGGCCGAAGTGATAATGAACGGCCCTGACGGGCGGGTTATGGAGGACAGGGAAATATATTACCTATGGAGTACGACCTGAACACTGATCAACTCAGGCGCACTCCAACTGTGCCACTTTGATTTACCAGGACCTTTCAACGGACATGCTATTGAACAAGCCCGTCTTTTTCCCCTGGATTGCGAGTCCAGCTACCGGGACCGGGACGGGGATTCGAACCCACGACCCGGCGATTCCCTTCGCTCTCCTGCTCCGACACTTAACCGCCTGAGCTATTTCGGACTCGAGATTGCGTATCTGAAATCTTTAGTTCAACACACCTGTCAATGGATTAGTGGACACAAATGGGGTTTAGCAAGAGGTATAAATCCACATGAGCTCCCGCAGTTTCGAGGGCTCATGAAGATCTATGCCTTTTGCGTTTGGGTTCTGCTGGTAGTGTTCCGACGGTGAATGGGGTTAACGCCTCAAAGCAATGCCGGAAGACCATCTCACGACGACACAAAATGAAGACATCGCCACTCTACCTCGATACACATCGTGAAAACAAGTTTCTCGACAATGGCCTGTGCGTTTCTGAAGTTACTCTGGCACCCACGGTGCGACGGCCGATCAGTCAGAGCTAAAACGCTGACAAAACTCAACTGACCACACTGTTTATTTATTGATCCGCTCATCGCCGAGAGAAAAAAAAAACTGGTTGAAATTCTCCCAGCTGCAAGAGGAATAGATCCTCATGAGCCCCCGCATTTGCGGGGGCTCATGAGGATCTATGCCTCTTGCTGAAACCACTTTGTATCATGTTCCATATTCTCCAATCCCAGCTTAGGTTTTTTTTTTTACACTGATCTCAAAAACTGATGCAAACTGGGTCCACTGGCAACTGATGACGACGTAACAAGTTTGTGGCGCCGAGTCAAGAAACTTTGTACGTTGTGGCCAGAACATGCGATCCAAGGCTTTCTTCACGAGGCAGTTAGTTAGGAACATTTCCCGTTGAAATACAGCTTCGAGATTTCGTCAGAAAATAGGGGAGGGGGGGGGGAGGAAGGGGGGGGGGCGGAAGGGAAGGGGCCGGGATTAATAGGAGGCAAACTCATCAATCCAATCATACAAGATTTCGCGCTAAGATATCACTGACTTCACAACGTGGTTGCTCATGAACACTATCGCAATAGATATCAAAGTCCCTGTGTTCTTTCGTGCTGATCAGTGATTATCCACAGTGAGAAACAATCGTTGGCTCGTTTCTGCACTGGAAGCCGCAGACAGACAAGTATAATAGCGAGACTTGTGGGGGAGACAGAGGCTCAAGGTAACTGGGTCTTTGTGAAGGTTACCGCACTATTGGCCGCCGCTGAAGGTCGACTGACGCAATTGGTGTAAAATAAAACCCGGCACAACTCAGTCAGTCCTCAATCCTCAGATGATGTAAATGAGGGTTTATCTTCGCGAGCAAGAGCCATGGATTCTCAGTCATGAGTCCCTGCACTAAAATGCAGGGGCTCATGAGAATCTATGCCTCTTGCAGATGGGGGTGTTGGGTGGACTTACAAAAGGATTTAACCGAGAACATTCGGTTCAAGTGCACACACGTGATCAGGCCGTTCTTTTCTTTTCTTTCTCATACATAGAGGAATGTAGTGCCGTATCGTGACATTACTTACCAGGACATTGAGCCCTTCACTCGGCCGGGGCGGCACAGCCAACTACCCAACTGCAAGAGGCAATTAAAGATCCTCATAAGCAACGGTTGCCATAGATATGATGCTCTGACGAGGAGTTTTAGCGGCTCGTACTGTTGTTCAACTGTCTGCGTCGCCGGTAGTATTTTGAGTTACGGCGGCCTTTTGAGAGGTGTCATTCATGGTCACTTGCTGTGGAGGGGTTACTTGTAAAGAGTAGTTTCCTGTAATGAGATATGAAGACGTACAGTGAATGACTGACAGCCTGTAATTTGCACTACTACTGTTTTACTACTACTGCTACTACATATGATTAGGCTACTAGTACTACTACTAGAAATACTGAGTAGTAGCAGTAGTACGTAGTAGCAGGGGGAAAAGAAGTTAAACGTCTAGGACTTAACGTCTTTTATACACCACGAAGGTGATTTCGAAAAGACGGGTCATCGAATGGTCTGAATCACAATGTTGACCCCAGATTAGTTCGAACCTGCGACCTTTCGGACGAGAGTCGAACGCTCTGCCACCTGAGTTACCTGCTAAACCGGCAGTAGTAGTAGTAGTAGTAGTATACTGAAGAGCAACACTAAAAAGTATAATAATAATAATAATAATAATAATAATAATACCGGTTATTATACAAGCGCTTTACCCAATTCTGCGAATGGGCTCAAAGCGCCGCGAACTGAGCCCAACACGCACGCTCACGTGACACACACGCATTCACTCTGAAGACAAACAGAGCCGTACAAGACAGACACAGGACATTCACGTGGTGGACATTCAGCTCAGCTACTGAGGTTTCGGAAATTTTGACCGCTTGTGTGTGAAGTTTGAGTGGCCTGAAACCGGTACCAAAGTGGAGTATACTGAAGAGCAACAAAAATGCGACATTCCTGGACTTCCAAAAATTGTCACATTTAATAATAATAATAATAAGCGCATTAAATAGGCGCTTTATCCCAATTGAAAATCGGCTCAAAGCGCCGCCGCGAACTGAACCCAACAAGCACGCTCACGTGAAACACGCGCATTCACTCACACACTGTACATAAACACAGAACATTCACGTGGTGCTAAGGGCAAGCTCAAGCGAGCTACTGTAGTTTTTGGAAATTCAAAGTCGTTTGTATTTGAAATTTGATTAAGTGGGCTGAAACTGATACCAAAGTGGAGGGAGGAAGAGCCGGAGTACCCGGAGAAAGAACCCCCGACGGTCCGCCCGAATTAACGGTGACACTTACTAGAGGAGAAAAATCCGACGCCGGAACCCGTAATCGAACCTCGCACCTTTAGCATTGGTGGCAGGCGCCTTAACCACTGCGCTACGGACCGCCCCCAATTTCGTTTGCTCGTCAGTATAACAGTGGCAACAGTAGCAGTGGTAGTACTAGCGTATGTGTTAATCATTATGAGTGCCTTCACATAAATCTCTCTTCAGACCGCGGAGAAGTAGTCTCGACCGCGGCCAGTTCACTCTCAATTCAAAGTAAAGGATCCTTGGCATGTCAGTCACACGCTCGTAGAATGCTACATAAACAAAACCATAAAGCATTTCATTTGACACATCTACGGCGTTTGATCGATGGTGATAACAAAAAACTGGGTCCATGTTAACCCAATAAGCCCTGAGGACACAATTATCATGGAAATGTCCTCATTATTATGGAAATGTCCTCTGAGGTCTACATCACAGTTCTTGGGACAGGTCGGCCATGACAATTCAAGGCGGTGATGTCGAAATAGCTTGGCGCCTACAGGCGCTAAGCTATTCCGACACCACCCTTGAACTATCATGCTGAATGTATGTCCTTTGACAGTGTGCCAGGGCTTAGAAACAGTTTTGAGATTTTGTATTAATCAAATCTACACTATTATGCTGCGCATTGCTTTTCGGAGTGGGAATGGAAGTTTGTGAAAACGTATGTCAATGTCCTATTCAATTTGCCCTTCAGGAAAGAAATACGCAGGGTAATAGCGTAGATTTGATTAATACGAAATCACACACTTAATTGCATTGCATGACGTTCTAGACCCACGTTACCCTCAGAGCCAAATGGACGACAGTCCAGAGTTCAGTCCCCTGCAGGCACGTAGGTAACCATGACAGCAAACGACTTCTTTTATGCTCGGTAAATAAGAAAGAAGGAGCAAATATGACATATTTATTCAGTGATCAGTCACAATGGGTGTTTTTGGGGCGTCTGTCTTCTGTAAGTAAGAAGGAAGAACAAACACGTGACATATTTATTCAGTAATCTGTCACAATAGATGTTCTTTGGTTTACATGCTCGTCAGTGTCCCACTTTTCTGCTTCCCCACCCGGGTCTGCCCTGGGGGACTTGGGTGGGGTTAACTACTTTTTAGTTCCCAGGGTCACCCTAGTCAGCCCCACAGGGTGGGTTTCCCTTTTATTCTGGGGCATGTGTTTCTGTCTACCCTTTGTCCATTCACCTGAATTTTCCTTTTTTAAACTCTCCCTATTGTCTGCGCTGCATGTAGCTCTTGATATTGGATGTGTTGCTAAATGGTCTTAGCTTTATTTAGGCCCCATGTCGTAGGTTTATTTAACGTATTGGACCGGCTGGCGACATACATTCAATATTGTGTTTAGTTTTGTTTGTTTTTTGTTTTGTTTTTTCACAAGCAGTGCAGGCACGTCCTGAGAAAGTCTTGTTGCTGTCGGGACGTTAAGCAATGTACAATCAATCAAGCACTTTTCTGCTGTACTGTTCCACCTCTGGAGCAAACAGTGCAGCAGGCGATGGATCGACCACGATATCTCAAGGGTAGTGCCTGATTAGCTTGCGAAAAGCTAAGCAATCACTACCCTTGAGCTATCGTGGTCGATCAGTCTCAGACGACGTGTACGCTGTAGGCTACTTGACTGAGCTTAACTGACAGCTCAATTTTTTTACTTCTTTTTTATTTTTTATTTTAGACAAATTCAAGATGATTTTTCAAAACAAATAAAAAGATCTTTTCATTTAAACAGTGAAATGCTCGGGGGTGTTTAGTTTCTTGGCGGCGTGAACAATCTTGTGTGAATGGCGTTGAAATAGTCGGCATTGTGCCTGCCTGCGTGTTGTAAGTTGTCAGCATCCTGACATACGTGACAGAGCACTCAGGTTTATGAATTCACGATCTCACCTTCAGTGTGAACGCACTAGCTTGCGCAGCCATCGTTTCGCCTGAATGCATGCGTCATAGCCAGCGAGGACCAAATGTTCTAGGACCCTAGTACTAAGTGCCATTCTAATACATCACATAGGAAGTGAAATACTGCCGCCTCTCCCCCCACCCCTTGCGGGGGATTGGAGACCACATTTTTCCCCTCCGAATGATTATCATATACTGACATAGTGACGAGCAAAAGTATATCTGTATAGCTGAAGACGAACTAAAATAATTATTCGGGCAGGAGCTGTGAAATCGGTGAGCCAAAATATTTCTGGCAGTCCCAACAACGTTGTGAGAGCTCGTGCACAGAAATTTGCATTCGCCACTTGGGCTCACAGAAACATGACTTTGCCTCGCCCGACACAAAATCTTCAGCCTTTGGCAACGCAGAAGCGGATCTGGAGGGGGAGGGGGATTTCAAAGGTTCTGGACCCGCCCCCCCCCCCTCCCCACAGACCCAAGGTCTGGCGTCGGGGAGGCCTTTTACATCAGGTTGAAGGTCCCAAAGAAAAAGTTGGAAACCCCCCCCCCCCTCAAGGTAACTGATCCGCCCCTGCGACGGATGGCCGGATTTGGTCCTCCTTGCATATTCATACTTTTAAGTATACTTTTATGTTGTATAGTTTATGTTTTAGAGTTTATGGCTCAAAAGATGAGGGCTTAATAGTCGGAGGCTACAGTATGGGTGATGCTGATAATTGGGCAAGCGGCCAGGCGGTCTCAGAACGCCCATCATTTTCATTTTTTAAAAGACCAACTGTACTTTTATGTTGTTTTTATGTAGTTAACCTTTTAATGGCGTAAGATATAGAACGTGGGCCTACATAGACATCGTGAAAAGTACAATTGTCGGCATCCACCCCCCCCCCCCCCACACACCCCCCCTACTTTTGCCTCCTGTCAAAATCAATTTAACCCCTTCCCTCCCACTGGTCGCAGACTGCATCTGAAATCTGTGTGAACTCAACGCTAAAGAGCCCGGTCCGTCCAAGGACCATGGATACATGGACCATGGACCCCCCTCCCCCAACCCCCCCCCCCCCCCACTTTGGTACCGGTCTCAGGCCACTTTACAAATTTCAAAAACAAGCGATCAAAAATCTCTGTAACTTCAGTAGCTGACTGGCCCTTCGTTTGTCTTGTACTGTGTTTGTCTTAAATGGCGTAAATCTGTGTCTGTTTCGTGAGTGTGTGTGTTGGGTTTCAGGCGCGGCGCTTTGAGTCGATTTCCCCAAAATTGAGAAAAAGCGCCTATATAATAACGGTATTATTATTATTATTATTATACAAAGTTCTGTCAGCAAGAAGCATTGGTCCTCATGAGCCCCCGCAGTATCTACACCTCTTGCATTTGCCAACTGACCGCTGTAATATGCCAGTTAAGGGGTTAACCCTCTTCGGGACCGTCGTAAAAATTAAAGCGTGAACTACGCAACATAAAAGTACAAAATATAGTATGAATAAGATGGGCGTTTCTAGACCCATTGCCCGCCTGTCTATACCTAATTATCGGCAAATCTCCCCACCCCCCACACCCTCCTCACCCCCCTTCCACTTCCTCCCCCCTCCCCCCTTCCCCCCACCCCCCGCCCGCCCTTACTTTTGCCTCCGATTGAGATATTTAACCCTCATCTTTACCGTCATAAGCACTAAAACATAAACTATGCAACATAAAAGTATGCAGAAGACTGGCGTTTCTAGACCCATCGCCCACGAGTGTATATGTCAAATTATCACCCTGCCAAACCCCCTACCTCCTCCCTCCCCCTCCCCCACCCCCACCTCCTTTTAATTTGCCTCCGGGTGAGATATCTAACCCTCATCTGTACCGTCATAAGCACTAAAACATAAACTATGCAACATAAAAGTATGCATAAAACTGGCGTTCCTAGACCCACCGCCCACGAGTCTATATGTCAAATTATCACCCTGCCCCCCTACCTCTCCCCCCCCCCCCCCGCTCCCCCCACCCCCACCTTCTTTTAATTTGCCTCCGGGTGAGATATCTAACCCTCATCTTTAGCGGCTTAAGCACTAAAACAAAAACTGTACACCATAAAAGTACCATAAAAAGTAGGAGTATGACAGATGTACGCAATAAAACGGGGGCTTTATGGGATCTGGAAACCGGGTCATATGTTAATCAATGACAGTTTCATAATGCTGTGCCGCCTACACCCTTGCGCCGCCAGAGCCAGTAAGACTGTGCTGGGCCGTAAGACTGGGCCGTAAGACTGTGCTGGGCCGTGATTTCGGACCTTACGGCCTCTGGCCGTAAGGTCCAAAATCACAGCCCAGCACACGAGAGTCGTCAATAGATCCCACTATCTATTTCACCACCGGAGACAAGTGGCATCACATTTCAGGATCGTCCGTTCAAGAAAATCAGTAAACTCTGGATAAAACAGGTTGCCAGACAGGGACCCCAATGTTTCCGTAGTTATTATCCGAAGTGTGTTATAAGCGAAGAGATTTCCGTAGGAAAAGAAGCGTTGTTATATCCGACATGTGTTAAATCCAACCTTGTTTTAAGCGAAGTAGACTGTACAGTTTTAAATCTTAGGAGACGAATCGATGATGTGGCCTCAAGTGGTAGTGCTTGAACAGCACAATGTCTTGCCACGGAACAGTCATGATTTTCCAAGAGTAGTGTGTGACAAATTGACGATGAAAAAGATTAAGGTGCGTAGCGCTCTGTTAGCTATGTGTTTTTCTTCATGGATCGACGCTGATAGTTCAAGAGTAGTGCTTGATTACCTTTGCGCCAAAATAATCAAGCACCACCCTTGAGCTATCATCGTTGATCCATCTCCTAGTCGCGTGGCGCTGAACATAAAATATGTAACATAAGGTGGGGGGGGGGGGGGGCCCTAGTTTTTAACACATTAGCACAATTAGGTCCGTCACAGTCACGCAGTCACGCAAGAAGTCTGCCATGCGGAGGCAAAAGACAGCAAGTCATTGTTTGTGAAAAGCGATATTTTCATTGAATTACAACGAAAGTCTCGCTTTTCCACAAAACTGGACAAACCGTCCTTTGCCTTTTTGAAGTGTACGTTGTTCTTTCGTTCCGACATTAATATTAATGCGAAAGAAACAATGATTACCGGCAGGGCACAAACAAGCTGAAACTCAAGGACACTCTACAAGCTGACACGTAACCCGTTCACTGCTGAGTGAAAAGCTGCAAGAGGCATAGATCCTCATGAGCCCCCGCAGTCGCGGGGGCTCATGAGGACCTATGCCCCTTGCTAAAACCATTTTATAGCCATGTTCTGAAGACTGGGGATCTTTGGCGCTGAAGTAACAAAAGTTGAAAAACACACGCTGCGTCCGCTGGCGGAGAAGGCGGTTAAGACGCTAGTCTTGATGACGTCACGATCTGAGGACCGTAATAAAATTAATGGAGACAAAATAAAAAGTGCGGACAGACCAAAAGTACATTAAAAAAAAAAGCTGAAACTTGTAATTTGGGAACATTTGACGTTGGAAACAAAACAAGAATGAACAGCGTAGTAATAAATAAATAAATAAATCAGCGCATTAAATAGGCGCTTTATCCCAATTGAAAATCGGCTCAAAGCGCCGCCGCGAACTGAACCCAACAAGCACGCTCACGTGAATCACGCGCATTCACTCACACACTGTACACTAAACACAGAACATCATTCACGTGGTGCTGAGGGCAAGCCCAAGCGAGCTACTGAAGTTTTGGAAATTCTTATCTGATCACAATCTTATATGAACAGTTCAGTACAGTGAAGCCACGTTCACGGAACAAAATGAACGTTCTGTTTTCGCTCCGTGGTACAATTAATGCAGAGGGAAACCAAATTACTGACAAGAACACCAACACACTAAATGCAAACGCTTGTAATTTTGAACAGGCGGATCTCTCTTACTGGTTTGCGTCAACCACGTGGCAGCTGACGCCGGAAACGAAAGGGATATGATTGGCCCAGTTATAAAATTTAAAAAAAGATAGGACATTGAAGTCACGACACGGAAAACCTACTAATGCAATGCGTTGGTTTTTATTATATTTTCCGGGAAGTGCAAGGAAGTGCGGTAGCTGACAGATTGCAGAGACACGATAAAAGCCAGAACTTGCAATAGGTAATAAGCGTCAACCTAACATTCCTGTTCCAACTCATTCGTTGCCGAGAAAGAGAACAGGATCCAACTGCAAGAGACATAGATCCTCATGAGCCCCCGCAGTTGCGGGGGCTCATGAGGATCTATGTCTCTTGCTGAGACCAATTATTAGCCATGTTCCTCGGAGGGTTGTTATTTCTTGTCGCTGAATGAAGAAAGGTTACGTCTCAGAAACAAAATGTGCGCACATCCAGTGGCAGGTAGTTAGTTAGTTATTTGGGTTCAACGCCGAGCAGGCGACTAAGGCCATCTCACGGCGGGATGGGTAAAAATCTGGCCAGCCAGACTAAAACAAATGTCTTAAGACAAGATGTAAATATATCTTTAAAATATTTTACGCTAAAATGTCGCACGAGTCTTTAAAGGAAACGACCACAAACTCTCAAAAAAAGGTCAGAATCAGTAATGAAATTCGCATAGTCTATGAATGCTGAAATCTTATTAAAAAAATATTGCATTCTCTCAGGAAACTGAAGATTTTGTCCTGGGGAACATCCCGGAACAAAACCTTCAAGGGCTTAGTCTCCAGTGGCAGGTAAGTGATTGAACTTAGAAGACTGGGTGACATTCTTATGTCACGATGATAATAAGAATAATAAGCTGGGTCGCGTGAGAATCTCTGCTTCTCAGTTGCGGTGAGAAATTAGCCCGCCTATAATAACCTATGTATACATTTCAGTTTCCTCACGGAAGGGTCTTCAGCCGTCTGGAGAATGGAATCCATGGACGGTGAATAGTTATTCCGTCCTGAAACTAACGCTGCAGTAGGAGATGGGTCGACCATGATAGTTCAAGGGTCGTGCCAGAATAGCTTGGCGCCTACAGGCGCCAAGCTATTCTGGCACTACCCTTGAACTATCATACTCGATCTGTTTCTGAAGTGTAATGCATTCTCCAGAGGACGACCCAACACAATGTATTAATTTGGACCTTACCGTTAGGGTTCATCAGCGCCGTGGGCTCAGTTTAACCCTTGGGCTGTTGGTAGCACGTTATTTTTGTCGAGGTTATCTCTAAAGCAATAACTCGACAAAATGCGCCACCTACAACCAAAGGGTGAAAAGTGTTGGGAGCTTGCCGGTGATTGTGTTTGCTTGTGCAAGTGTACTAAGTATTTGTTTTCCTTGGCCAGGAATGTGAAAGTTATTGGTTACCTAAATGGGTTTTCGCTCTTTCGAGTCACTGCCAAGGGCAGCCGCGAGAACCAGCTCATCATTGTAAACTTGTAATCAGTGGAGATTCACATCAACTCGTGCAACTGCGAAAGGATTCGTATTAATTCAGGGTTTCTTACAGGCTGTATAGAAGTACCCAACGGAGAAAGAAACACGCTTAGAAAAGACGGGTACAACACAATTTATTTTTCTAAGCGTGTTTCTTTCTCCGTTGGGTACTTCTTTGCATATTACACGCTTGGCAGTCACCTTTTTGGTCTGCATTACCTGCTGTATGTTTTGGACGACAGACTGGCTACTCTCACAGCAAGTCAGTATTGTTCGCCTAGAAACTGAATATCTAACTGCGTTAGTCTTTGGCCCCAAAAATCGGTGTTCCGTTTGGACAGGGCCTGTTTTTTTTTTAGGACTAACGGGAATCCATGTTTGTTTTTTTTGTAACTGGGAACCAAGTCATTTTTTTTTTTTTTTTTTTTTTTTTTAGGGAACTCGTTGGCGGAAGACGCAGCAACTGCCGATGCTATCTCGTCCAATATCTCATCCTGCGTTCGGTCAAAGACTTTGAGGATGTAATCTGGGGGTGCCAGTGAGTCAGACCTCTATGGGCAGAAGACATAGATTCTCATGAGCCCCTGCTGTCGCAGGGGCTCATGAGAATCTATGCCTCTTGCAGATGTAAGCAGATAGGCGAGGGACTCACTGTAATCACTGACCTGTATTCTAATGGATGGCTGGCTCAGTGCGCTCTCTCTCTCTCTATCGCATTGTCTAGCAGTGAGAGAAACTAGGTCAAACCCGAAGATGAGGACTCGTCACATCCGGTTTCGATTCCATCATGGCTGCACAGTTCAAAACCTTCAACACTGACCTGTATTCTCTAATGGATGGCTGGCTCAGTGCGCTCTCTCTCTATCGCATTGTCTAGCAGTGAGAGAAACTAGGTCAAACCCGAAGATGAGGACTCGTCACATCCGGTTTCGATTCCATCATGGCTGCACAGTTCAAAACCTTCAACGTCGACGACATTCTTCGGGTAAAATAAAAGTTTACATTCTGTTTTCCGCTTATAGTTTGTGAACTGTTGATTCTAGAATTGGCAATATCTGGTTTTATGCCCAATTTGTAGGGAAATAGAGCAAACAGTAATTGGTACTAGTTTAATTTGTGTACCAGTCTGGCTTGGGCATAAAAGCAGATATTGGCATATTGCCCTAGAATTTTGAAAATCTTCTTGCTTATCATTTTTTGTTCTCGCTGTCGCTATAAATAAGTGAGCTTGAACAACGGAGAACTAACACTTCACTGCAGACTTTCCTAGTTTGAAAACTTTGCTCGTTGGTGTTGGCCAACACACAATACACAGACAAAACCTGTCCTCGTTAGCCATTTGTTTGTTCAGTTCGTATAACAACTATGAATATTTAATAGATTTTTTCCCCTCACAGGACGAGGATGAATTAGATTTGGCAAAAGTGCTGACAAAGGAGAAGAAAGATGAACACGCCCTGCAGATGGTGAGTGTTTACACTATGATATTTGAAGCTACTGATTTCAGTACAAAGTACTAAGGTTTAAACTGTTGTTGGTTGTGTGGTTTTTACCTTGTAATTACTCTTTTCCCACTTTATCTTATCACCCCCTTGTTTTGTGGGGGTATGGATGATGAAGGGTATTATGTAGAAACCAAACTTGACGTGGGTAAGAAATCCTTTTAACCCTGGGCTTTAGCCTATTTTAAGAATGATAGGGAATTTTTTTTTATAGGCGACCGGCGCTGTGTGCCATGACAACAATCCCTTTTTAATGTTTTTAGAGTTTGGCTTTGCCGTATTTTTACCTCCTTCGTCCGGACATGGGAGAGACCAGACCTGGTCTGGTTGTTTCGTATCTCTTATAGGGCCGTTTGGCCCTTGAATTTCCTGTCCTTAACATTTATTATCATAGGACGTAAAGCTTCGCTGATCGTTATTGGTTTGCAAATATTAGGGTTATAAATTTGTGATTCCAGTTAACGCTGCAGCAAGTTGACAAAGCATGTATGCTGCTGGCTGAGACATGTGTATCAAAAAATGCAAGGAATTTCTTCGAAAGTGGTTCAAGTAAGCATTATTGTTTGTAAATTTGGTAAACATGGGGAGATGTGTTGCTGCTATTTGGAAAGTTCTAAATGTTATGCATTATACATAACATGGACATTTTTGTTCTCATTGATTGTAATCATTGTGATGTACCAAAAATATTGTAAACTTGTAAGAATTGTATGTTTTAAATACATTTTGTGTTTTTATTTATCTATTTATTTATTTATTGTTTTTCTGATGCATAACCAACTTCTTTTATAAATTATTTATGTATTTGTCTTTTGTCTTTTTAAAAAGGGCCAGCCATTCTGGAGATTACAACATTCCTGTTCGATTGTCTGGGTAAACGGACAAAGTTCCCCACCACTGCAAGAGAAAATGCATGGTCAGCCTTCCACATTGCCTACCAAAAACACATGGTTTCTGTCAAAGCAGTCACTGGATCAGCACAAGCATCTATGTGGCTTTGCTTCCATTTGTTTGAATTGCTGCTGGATGTGAATTACCCCACTACACCTCAGGAGAATAAAGTACAGGAGGAAGAGACTCTTTCAGATGATGTCAAAGATGTTGTTAGCTACATTGGCGGCAGTGTTGTGCAAAAGCTGAAGCAAAGGTGCCTACGTTTAAAATCAAGTGATGAAAAAGAAGAAAAGTTACAGTGTTTAAAGCATTTTGTGCAAAATGATGAAGATCAAGCGAGTGTTCTGACATCTGCACTAAACAGAGGGGGGCTTGTATTTCTGCAGCAAAACTCAAAAGACCTTTTTTCCCTGCTAGAAAGAAAAGCACGGTCTGTGTTCCAAACAAATATCCAGCAAGAGTTTAGTGTCGTGTGCAGTCAAAGCCAAGAAGTCTTCACCTTGTTTCAAGACATGACATCTGAATGTGAAGTGAGTGATGGGACGAAAGAGCAAGTCTTTGTGCAAATGGCACAAATGTATTTCAAAATAAGGATCCACCATGAATGCAGAAAGTACCTCGACAAACTCAAGTGTGACACTTATATACCTGCCAAAGGCCTTCGAAAAGGATTAAAAGAGAAATGAAGCAACTTCTTTCTCAGTTTCACACTTTCAGTATGATTTTGACAAGTGATTTCATGCCACTTCTGAAAGTTAAAGTGTGGTGAAGAAACTTTTTTTGCTTCCTTTTTTATGTGGGATTTCATGCCAATGTTTTTGAAAACATTTGTTCATTTGAATATGGTTTTTAATATACGTTAAACTTGTCTTCAGTCTTTCTTGACAAATAGTTGAATAAAATTGTTCTTTTTGCCGTTTGATTTTTTTGTTGTTGGTTTTTTTAAAACGTGTGATTGTCTTTGGCCTTTACTTTTTAAAAAAAAAATCTAAATGGTATTGTTCAATATAATGTTAACCATACTCATGCTTACAAAAATACTAGCGCACTTTCAAATGTATGGAAACACACACACTCATGCAATAAAGATTAAAGACAAAACAAGCAGTCTAAGAACAAGAACTACGTCTGCCGTATCCAAACGATACACAAATAGCTCAATCATGTGTGAAAATAGTTTAACGGCAGAACTATTTCTTTTGATTTTAATTCTGATTATGCTTGTTTTATTTTTTTTTTTCATAGCTAAGGTGTTGAAAGTGCTTTTCATTTCTCATCACAGGTGCAAGTATTATCATAAACTAAAGCAGTCTAGGTAAATCAAAGCTGAATTAATGTTCATACATCAGTTTCACCACAATACATGAACACTCAGAACAGCCCACATTAAAATACATTAATTTCGATACAGAACTCTGATCAACTGTTATTTTTACAACCATCAGGAGATCCAACACAATCGTACACAAAACAAGACTATACATGCATGTATATAATTATAAATAAGCAGTGTTACTTTAATTGTAAAATAGTTCTATCCAATCCAAACTTTCATTTTCTTCAAGCAATTCATGAATAACCTACATTAAAATATTTTGACAGTGAAACCATCTCCCTTCATCTACACAGTTTATAACAGAGACTATACAGCATTAATCTTGACTGCACCACTTCTGGCTATGATATCAAGTTTGTACCAGTTGTCAAGCTTATTTTTTTCTAGCTTTCTTTTTGAGAGGACTTCCAGAAATTGGGATGGCATGCTGCTGGTGTGGCCTGCTGTGGACATTGCCTTTGGGGGTGACGGTCAACGCCAGCTGACGCTGAAGTCTCAGGGACTTTTCTTGGTGGGCAAAGCGCAACGCGTTAGGGTTTTCAGATGTGCGGCCCATGGCCCTGTGTCTTCCAAAATGCTCCTCAATAGGATCTTGACAGAATTTGTTCGACAGTACAAACCTGACTCCTTTAGCCAGCAGAAACTTGGTGGCCTCTATGAAGCCATTCACGGTCATCACAAGGCCTCTGTGTGTTTGATATGACAAATACATCTTTGCCTTTTCAGCGCGGGAGAAGCCAGGCCTGTTTTCAACAGAGGCCTTCCACTGAAACAGGTATCCCAGGAAATCTTCCTGCAGAAATCTGAAACGCTCATCATTTGCATCTGTGTATGCCATGAGATCCGGTTTCCTCTTGTGTTCCGCCTCATGAAGATGCCGGGTGTTGAGGCAGTCGAAGAAACGGTCCATGAGTTTTACAAACGTGGCCGTTTCTTGGCATTCCAGGCCACCATAGGTCTGCATGACAGCTGCCACTCTTGAACTAAGAGTCTGGGCAGCAAGGCAAACGTTCATGATGGAGTGAGGATTCAGGCGGATGTGCTCCAGTGTCAGGGCACTCCGTGCAACTCCCATCTCCATGTCTTGGTGGTAAAGTTGTGAAAAATGCTTCCACAAGATGTGATGGGCATTATTCCACAAACATCTAGTGGTGGAACCCTCTGCGCTGTTGGACAGATTGTTT
Organism: Semisulcospira habei; assembly: GCA_036245525.1. Taxonomy (NCBI): domain Eukaryota; kingdom Metazoa; phylum Mollusca; class Gastropoda; family Semisulcospiridae; genus Semisulcospira; species Semisulcospira habei. The sequence continues at coordinate 207,494,192 of BTPG01000005.1, forward strand.
CTCACTGTCTTAATCAATGAGGGGGGTCGCTAATAAAGAAGATCCACCTTTCAGAAGCGAGGAGATTGACAGTCTTGTAGACGACCTGGTCAGGGTCTCCCATCATCTGATAGAGGCGTTGGTTGGGTGGAGCCTTGTCGCTGGTGCTTACAACCACTTGGAACCCAGCTTCTTCAAGACAGGCCACTGCTTGCCAAAACAGCGGATACAGCTGATCTGCAGTGGCAGACCTTGTTTGAAAAAATCCCAAACTCATCTTCACATTTGAGTTGATACCCACAAAATAAAACACTAGGGCATGAGTGGCCAGTTTTCTGTTTAGTTTTAGGTTACAATCCTTATCCGAGTGGACAAACCCAACCAATTGCCCGCTTCTAGATTCAAACACCAAGTCCGACTTGATAGTCATTTCATCATGCAACAAAACGACAAACCGCTGGTTTTCTGGTAGTTGGCTGGCGTGTTTTTTCAGCTCCTCCACCACTTCAGGCTGAAATCCACTCTGAGACTGTTGCAGCTGTGTACTCTCTTAAGCATGTTCTTAATCAAACGAACTTTTGATCGGCAAACCTAGATCGGAGAAGATCGGCGATCTTTTGGTTTGTTTCTTAATTGAGGTTGAACAAACCTAGGCGAACTTCAGCAAACCAGGTTTGCCATGGTTCTCTTTCTTAACTGAAGTGCTTGATTCGGCATACTTACTGACTGCGAAGGTGTTCAAAATGGCTACCGATATGCCGCTTCGCGATTTGAGCGATGTTTGTTTTTGTACTCCTTGCAGTAGCGACCCCACAAACAGCGTTGCACCTCCCACAAATCAATAAAAATAGGTCTTGTTCTTCGCACGAGTGAAATATCGCCGTCCGCCATATTTGTTTGTATCGGTGACTGTCTTCTTATCTCCAACGCAGAAGAGGGTAAAAGTTTTGACCAATCAGAGGAAAGGTTCGCCTTGGTTTGCTCAACACGTTCAGCGAACCTTTTCCGACAGCGAACTATGGTTTGCCGAGGTTTGTGAACTACTTCGAACTAGGTTCGTTGTATCTTTAGATCGTCCAATTAAGAACCGACCTGGTTCGTCCGAGATCGTGAACTCTAGTTCGTCAGAGTTCGCGAACTAAAGTTCGCTTAATTAAGAACATGCTTAAGAGTGGACTTCCATGCAATTTGAGAACTCCAGTCTTTCTCAACGTTTCATAAGCAGCTTCACTCTTTGAATGAATCAGGATAGCTAGCCTGATCATCATTGGGTGCCAACGCATCCCATTCTCCTTCTTTTCAAATGCCTTTAGCTGTTCCTGCCAAAAAAAGGCGTTGTAGGGGGTCTTGCAGTTTGCTCATGGCTTGTTGCAGATCTTTGTGCAAGTCCTCAGGCAGATCCACAGACTCACTAGCAATCTTGGCCTTGAATTCCTCAGCTTGTTTCTCGAGCATGGAATTCTTTTTTCTCTCAGCCTTGAATGCTTCCTTTAGCTGGTCCTTTGAAAGCCCACGGAGAGAGTCGTTTGGCTTAATAGCCTTTTCAGTTTCTTGACGAGCACGTTTCTCCTGTAGAATGTCATGTACTGGCTGGCAAGATGCAACAACTCTTGTCTGTTTGTACCAACAGTTCACACTGCACAGACCGTACACATGCAGTGTGCTGCACTATTCCATCGTTGGAGGAATAGCGAAGATGCTGGAAGTAGCCAGTCTTTCCATCAGGGGGGGGGGGGGGGGGGGGCTGCAAACTGCTGAAGGGATGAACTGGTGATCCCCGGACACACAGCTTGGGCCTGCAGCTCCCTCAAAAAAATGCCAAGTTTCTTGGTTTCCAAATCAACTTGCAAGTGGGCAGCAGGCATTACAAGAACCTGTAAAACACAAATGTCAATGTTATCTTTTTAAATGGAAATAAAGTGGGGCTTTTTTCTAAAGTTTGGCAGCAAAACTTGAGTATCTGATTCACAGTTGATTTGACGTAGGAGTGGGGGTTAAGATCAGGCCTACTTAAGGACGCAAGAACAAAAACAATGTGTTATTAGTACACACAGGCTTAGTTTCATCAGCAGAGTTGCGAGTTTCAAGAATGAGGCTTAGCGCAGACTGCAGACGTGCCTTTAAATTTTTTTAAATTCAAAGTTGCTTACAGGCAAGTAATGTTTTGGTGCTTGACATGAGTTGTTTCCCTCCTTTACCACAGCTTTTTATTTATTTTCTTAGCATTATGTAATGGCCTCATATTCTCCAGTTTATTATTTTGTAATAAGAAGTATGCTTTCAAATTAAAACAGTGAATGCTAATTCACAATTTTCTTAGCATCAATTTAAAAATACTGACAAAGTTCACAAACATGCACCTTCACATCTGCAAGGAAATGTTGAGCTTCAATGTTGACCACAATCGAGCACTGATCTTAACTGGATGACAGGCCTATCTGTAGCCGGCTTGTGTTGCGTTGCATCATCACCCAACCGACTGGCAGTGACTTGATGGCATCATTGGACAGGTCTTCAAATGATGTGTAGCACACTCTTTCAGGCACAGGTGGTGGCTCCCTGGTAGTCTGGGAAAAAACACCACCACAACAGATAATACTGCTAGTGGAGAAAATAATAATCATATAATAAATCTGCAATCTGAGTAAATGATTTATTGTAAAAGTAGCCACTACATTTTGGAACAATAGATTGCATCCCGCAAAATAACGATTATCTTACCTCACTCTTTAACCCAATTTTGTGGGCATGATAGCGCACTCGGTAGGGTGATGGACCACGGGCTGAAAAGTACCCGGTTCTATTCTGGCCTCGGCCACAAAGGTGCTCAACTTGAGGGACTATGAATTCTTTCTTGTGAGGTAATAAATCTTTTGAATTGTCATGTTTTTTCTTTGAGTTCCAGAAACACAACAGAAAAATAACTTATACTTACTGGTTCTGGTCTTGTGGTCTTTCTTGTTTCGAATGACTTTTGTGGCATATAGTGTACCGGCAAGCTTCCTTGAACAAGACCTGTGCGGCGGGGACCGATGCTGTTCATTGCCCCTTGTTGCCCCTGTCCACGTTGGGTTTCCTTGGGTTGATCGGCAGTTGAATTTGCCCCGATTTCACAGACATCATTTTGCGTCCGCTGGAAGTGGAGGGGTTAACTCATTCAGCCCAGCGCACGTATTTCCCAAATTTTGGAGGCGTCATCTAAAGACTATACACCTGTTGCAAGAGATGGATCGACCATGGTAATTCAAGGGCAGTGCCAGACTAGCTTGGCGCAGACAAGCGCCAAGCTAATCTGGCACTGCCCTTGAATTATGATGGTCGACCCATCTCCTGCTGTAGTGCGGCGTCAGGGCTGAATCGGTTAACCTGGATGATGTGAGATTGCACATGGAGCCGAGGGATGAGCGACTGATACGTGATTGCAGTCCGCTGGCTGAATCCCGTCTGGCTACACATCACGAGCACTAGGTACTACGGTCGTTAAAACTACTAGTCATTAGCCCTACGTGTCGACAGCACTACGCTCGACAGCGCTACGGCCGGCCCTAGCTGTGACCATACGGACGCCATGGCCGGACTGAACTACGTAGCGTTATGTAGTGCTATCGACACGTAGTGCTAGCTACACGTGGTGCTAGCGATTGTAGTGCTATATATACGTATAGTGCCAGCGATCATAGTGCTATCGACACACAGTGCTAGCGATTGAAGTGCTATCGGTACGCAGTTCGCTTGATGCACTTGGTGCCAGAGAGTTGCACGTGACTAGCGTCCCGGGTTCTGAAAGCGCACAAACACATACTTTTTTTTCCCCCCGCGGGCACTTATTTATTCACTCGAGGATGGTTCGAGTGACTAAATTTGTCGCCTGCCAACGAGAGAATTCGACAAGTTATTTATTCCTCCTTGAGAGAGCAGTTATCGGTCGTAAATTTGCCTCTTTCGTCAGTCATAGAGTGAATGACGAGCGACTCCTCAAAAAGACAGACGCTTAACCCATATCACACTGAGGCTAAATGCTTCAAATTTGTACACTGCCGTATGCAAGCTACATTATAGTACTTACAGATAAGGATACTCAATGGCTTTAGTTCAAGGGTGGTGCCAGAATAGCTTGGCGCCTAGAGGCGCCAAGCTATTCTGGCACTACCCTTGAACTATTTTAGTCAAACTTATTTCACACACTGGTGTATTCCGAATGATAAGGTTTAACCCCGTCACCGCCAATGGACGCAGACCGTGTTTATGAAACCTGCGTTAATGCCACGCCAAGGCGAACGCCAGTGGTCCACATGGTGTGAGCAAGAGGCATAGATCCTCATGAGCCCTCGCAACTGCGGGGGCTGATGAGGATCTATGCCTCTTGCAGATGGGTGGTATTCACTTTTTCTCAGCAGCAAAGGGGTTAGATTATGAAATGTGAGCAAATGTGTAAACAATATTCCAAAGGGCGTTAGCAGTATGCGGAGGAAGCAAAAGGCCAAAGCGGATCAGCCACAGTTACAGAAATCGGACACGAAAAAGAGAGAAATTTAGACCAGAAAGGTGACCGCCGAGCTTGTAAAATGCAGAGACCATCCTAACGAAGAAAGAAGCATGCGTAGAAAAGTGTTGTAACTGCCTTTTCTAAGCTTGCTTCTTTCTTCGTTGGGTTATTCTCGAATTCGAAAAGGTCTTCAGGTAACAGAGGCTTTAACTCATTCGCGGCCAGCCGCATCCGGATGCTTATGCCGCGCATCCGGATGTGGCTGGCCGCGAATGAGTTAATTTGTCGGGAAATAGAAACCGGTATCTAGCCCAATGCGCACAAGGTCATCGGGCCGATGTCGGCCTCCGTTGGCCTGCGCTTTGGGTAACCCAGTATTTTCCACTGAAGAGCGGATGTCTCGGGCCTTTTAACGCCGGAATCATTTCTGGATCTGTGGATTATCAAAAGGCATGGCCCCTCATGATCCCCCGCAGTCTACTGGGGCACATGGGACTCTATGCCTATTGTAGATGGTTCTTCATCTTTAGTAGACTGATTGAAGCAGCTAGTACATGGAGTGGTAGGTGTCAGTCCGCCACTGTTTAAAAGCGACATTGGGACACAAACAGGTGTATAACCGGAGATATCCCCCCCCCTCCCCCCTCCCCCCACTCCCCTCCCCCCCCCACCCCCGAGGAAAAAAAATGATAAAAAATAAAATAAATAAATAATAAAAATAAACAAACAAAAACAAACGCCAAACAAACAAACAAACAAAAATCATTAATGAATCATTAACCTTTATATATAAGCTTTCGATTCAAAAGAGCATGTTTCCCGATGAAATGAAAATAGCAAAAGTTATTCCTCTACCAAAAAGCAAAGATCTGAGCGACCAAGTGAGTACAGACCTATTTCAATCTTATCAGCAGTGTCCAAACCACTTGAAAAGCATATACATAATCATTTATTTCAATTCCTAGAGGAAAACCGCCTTATTAGTACAGCACAATCAGCTTTTCGCCCTAAACATTCGTGTCAGACAGCCTTAACTCTCATAACCCACAAATGGCTTACTGCCATAAATGAGTCCAAACTTTCAGGTGTAGTATTTCTAGATCTTAAAAGAGCCTTCGATCTCATTAACCACTCAATCTTACTAAAGATGTTACCTTTATATCACATTGATTCAAAGGCAGTCGGTTTTCTCTCGTCCTATCTCTTAGTAAGAACGCAGAAAGTGTTCTTGAATGGTAAATACTCAGCTGACTGGTGACCCATGGTGTTCCTCAGGGATCCACCCTAGGACCGTTATTATTCAACATCTTTATAAATGACCTTCCACTGTCAATATCACACCCCTACACAAACTGTGAACTATTTGCTGATGATACATCATTACATGTATCTGATAAAAATGTTTCAACCGTGAGCGCTGTCCTCCAACAAAGTTTAGATGAAGTGTCAACTTGGTGAGAAGAAAATCATATGATTATTAGTATTCCTAAAACGAAAAGTATGTTGGTGACGACACGCCAAAAGTATCAACGTGGTTTGCAACCCCTTGAGCTGTCCCTTCACTCTCAGCCCAGAGAGCAAGTGTCAAACATCGTTTGTTAGGTATGACAGACGAACAGCTCAGCTGGGAGCCTCACATAGAAACTTCCTGTAAAACTATTTCGAAGAATCTCTTTTTATTATCCAAATTAAGTCGTATAGTTGACATTGATGCTCGGAAACTATTCTTTAACGCATACATCAAGACACATTGTAATTATGCTTGCAATATCTGGGACGGCTGTGGAGACATTCATTTGAAAAAAAATTAATTCCCTTTACCGGCGAGGTATTAAGCTTATTCTTCCTGGTTCGTCCCCTACTGATGAAAGATTGAAGGCCATTAATATCCTATCACTTAGTAAACAATTGTAACTTAATAGATGCTTACTTGTGCAAAAAATTCTGAACGATGCCGCCCCTCCCTATCTCCATGAGCTGTTTTCCCACACGAATAGAGAGAACACGAGGAACAGCTTACTCCATCTCCCAAAACCGAGAATGGACATCTTCAAATCTAGCATATCATTTTCCGGTGCTAAGTCATGGAATAACTTGCCCTCCCATTTAAAGTCTATTTCAAAGTTATCTATCTTCAGAGCTCGCGTCCATAAATATCTGCTGTCGATGTGAATGTTCTATCTTTCTGCTTAGTATGTTGCTCCAGCACAGCAGATTGCTGCAGATTATGTAATAGTTCGACTGTCTGCATTAACATGTCAGGTTCATACAAGTGTATATATATATTATTTTAATTTTCTTTGTATTTTATTTATTATTATTATTATTATTATTATTAATTTTGTTTTCCTGATGGTGGGGGGGGGGGGGGGGGGGGGGGGAGGGGGATGGGTCTTTTTACTTATATGTTTTATCTTTTGCTGTATCACCTGATGTATTTTTATATGTGTAGAGTAGCAGGACAGTTTGGAAGATAGGCATTGCTATGCCTAAAGCTTTTTATCCTGAATAAAAACATTTCATCATCATCGTCATCATCATCATCATCATCATCATCTCTCTCTCTCTCTCTCTCTCTCTCTCTCTCTCTCTCTCTCTCTCTCTCTCTCTCTCTCTCTCTCTCAGTGTGTGAATGATATACTGTTACATAGTGTAGAAATCATTATCTTAAAAAGCGTTTAACCCCTTCAAAATTATGTCTTTAAAAGCAGGGCAAATTCAAGGAAGGTGGATAGGAATACGGCCAGCAAGAGGCATAGAACCTCAAGAATCTCCGTATCTGCGGGGGCTCATGAGGTTCTTTGCCTGTTGCAGTTGGGCGGTGTTCGAATTTTCCAGCAGTGAAGTGGTTAATAGTTGATACACTTCCATAAATCCAAGCTTAGGATGCCGACCCTGGCTTCGCATCAAACATACACCTTACAACACAGGAAAATCCGGGAAAAGATACCCCTGTGCGGAACGGTGTAATATATACTGTCGCAAAAGCCGACTTCTAAACGCTTGACCCTCTGGTGGCTGAAGTGTCAACAAGAAAGATAATGTGATAAAGGGAAGGTAAGGTGACGAGGGGAGGTAATGCGACAAGGGAGATAATGCGATTATAAACACTTCTCTCCTGTACGGCAATGTACTGGTACGATACCTCGATCTGAGGAATGTTTTGGGGCCATGATGTTAGGCATACACAAGAAGCATAGCCTCTCATGAGCCCATGCTAACGTAGAGGTTTATGAGAGTCTATGCCTCTTGCAGATGGAAGGACGTTTGACGAGATCTAGTACTCCCCGCTTCCGCGGTGATCGGTCCGACCGGGTACAAGTAACAGTAGAGGATAGGCTCCGCGTAAGATGTTCAGACCTGCCTCTGGTATGTCAGTGGGAGGTTGGATAAAGTGTACAGTGGTCAACACTCAAACTCAGTGTACTTTTATTTGGGCGTATTGATTGATTGATCTATTCATTCATTCATTTGGAATGAGTTTGTTTGTTTATTTGTTTGTTTGTTGACCGACTAACTGGTTGGGTCGGTTAGTTGTTTTACTGCTTGGTTGGTAGAAAGTAGGTTCAATGGTGTACCAGATTAGTAGAATTTTACAAACAAACAAACAAACAAACAAAGAAATGAACGAACACACAAACAAACAAACAAACCCCCACAAACAAACACTTGAAACAAACAAACAAACTCCATTTGAGTATCACGTTACACCATCACAAAGGTGATAAAAATGAAGCACAGAAAAGGGTGGGTCAGAACAGATTTTGACCCCACCAGATTTCCTATCCTCGCTATTCGGTCTGCAGGCATAAATCATCCCCCTTCCCCCCCCCCCCCCCCCCCCCCCCCCGCCCCCCCCAAAAAAAAACACAAAAAAACAAAAACAACAACAACAACAACAAAAAGACTTAAGGCAACACTGCCACAAGTTTCGGAAATTTCAAAAGTGATTTCTGGGGCTCATGAGGATCTATGCCTCTTGCTGACACCATTCATATCCGAGGTACCAAAGGGTTAACAGCCGTGAGTCTGTGATGCCGGTTTAGACGCATCGTTTCCAGCGGCTAGGAATGAGCACCCTGAACTAAGACAACTTCAGGACTATCAAGTGAAACCAGATCGCCAGATTATTTAAAGTGTGTTTGACTGACAACCTCTCCTATATTGCCCGACGGTACACCCCTGTGCCAACTTCTGATACCGCACTGCCTCTTTCACCACCAGCATTAATGGACTACCACAGCTCAAGGGTATAGTGTCTGAATAGCTTGGCGCCTCTAGGCGCCAAGCTAATCAGGCGAGTCCTTGAACTTTGTAGGTTCGTCAGTCATCCGGCTTCGCATTGCATTGCCAGGTACGGGTAACAAAGCTAACGAATAGACAACTTGATGTCGATTCGTTGACGTTAGAAATGAAAAGGGTGACACAGTTATCAAAGCGTATACGCTTCTCACGCCGCCATATCTCGATTCTGTCCAAATTTACACCTTTTCCAACAACCAGACTATTATATCTCTTCACAGAGGACTATCTATCTATCTATCTATCATCTATCTATCTATCTATCTATCTATCTATCTATCTATCTATCTATCTATCTATCTATCTATCTATCTATCTATCTATCTATCTATCTATCTATCTATCTATCTATCTATCTATCTATCTATCTATCTATCTATCTATCTATCTATCTATCTATCTATCTATCTATCTATCTATCTATCTATCTATCTATCTATCTATCTATCTATCTATCTATCTATCTATCTATCTATCTATCTATCTATCTATCTATCTATCTATCTATCTATCTATCTCCCGTAGTCTTGCCGACCCGGTTGGGGCACCACTGATGACTTGACACCACTGATGACTTGACAACCAGCTCCCTCCATTCCTGTGTGGCTAATCGGAGCCAGAGAAACCCGAGCGGCTTTCAAGGTGTAGTTCGATCCCAGTGTGCAAAGGCCATCGGGCCGGTCGGCACGACAGTGCGCGGGCCCACTGGGGCCGAGTTCGGCCCGATAATCTTTTACGTACTTGGCTCTTGAAACATAACATAAAAAAGACTGCCGGCCAAGCTGCCCCGGCACCAATATAATGGTTGCTATTTCAAATGAAGTCGTAGAAGACAGCCACACTCGGGAGTCAGTTTCGATCTCAGGACTCAATGAATGCCGATAAGTCTGGCTCAAGTAGGCCTGAATGTGCGGGCACAATCCCTGGCGTTCGAAAAGGACCTGCCACACAAATTATGCGTGCGATGCGAGTATAGAGATTCACTATGGGGTTCTGGCACCTTACGTTTCTCATCTTGTGTTGTTACTGTTAATTAGTGCAGACCGCGCAACGGGGGGATTCTTTCTCCAGGTACTCCTTCCACTTTTGCATCGGCTTCAGGCATTTCCTACGTTTCATATCATAGTAAATGCGACAACAAATTCTTTCAAAAGCCGAGCTGACCCTTCGCGCCACGTGAACGGACTGTGTTTTGTCTTGAATACTGAAGAGCAAAATAAATGCGGCACTTTAGTGTTTCCGATAATTCCAAAAACGTAGCTTTTCTTTTGCTCGTCAGTATACTATGTCGTCAGTCCGTGAGTGTTTGCATGTGTTTCACGCGAGCGTGCGCGTTGGATTTATATGTCCTTCATAGTGCTTTGAGCTGATCTGATTCATAGAATTGGCCCGGGTAAAGCGAACATTACACAGCACCGCTATTACCCATACGTGGGTCTGGTGACTTTTTGATAAAAAGGGACGAACTAAACCCTCTGAGCGCGAGTAACTCCATGTTACCTCTGCGAGCAAACAGAGTTGTCTTCTCTTCTTCTAATTGTCAAACAATCCACTAGATGGCCGTGTCCGCACATGTGATTTCACGTTAATCGTTTATATCACCTGGGATATCGCAGGGTAAGGAAGGTCAAGGGTAAGCGGGTATTAGGGACGATTACTCGCTGCTGATAACGGTTGTCGCCCCCTACCTAGCAGAGGTACTTGATTTTTCTTATGACCGAGATTTCGCCAGTAGGACCCATCCTCTCCCTGTCCGATTCAGATACTTATAACTGAATGTATAGAGCCGATTAAATTGTGCCTGACTACCGCGTAACCCATTCGAGACGAACTGCATCCGGATACGCGGCGTAAGCCGCGTATCCGGATGCAGTTCACCTCGAATGAATTAAGCAAAATAAATCACGAGTGATCATTTCGACCCATAAAATGTGAGGTTTAACTCCTTCACTGCCAGTGCAAGCAGACTGCGTCTGAAATCTTTGCTAAGTCAACGCCAAAAATCTCCGGCCGTCCAAGGAGCGTGGTTACAAACGCAAAAGGCATAGATCCTCATGATCCACCGCCATTGCGTGGGCTCATGAGGAACTAGGTCTTTTGCAGTTGGATCATCAATTCCCTTTTCAGTAAAGGGGTCAACGAGCATTTTAACTGTCGAACCGACCACGTTGCACAATCTAAATTATTAGTACAACGACTTTTCGACAGTGATTTTACTTGACTCGACATAATTTATTGTTCCCTTCGAAGGGGTTCGGTGCCACATGCCATGCACGTAACTGAGACACTGGTTACTTGACTCTGCCTGAGAGGCTGATCGTTATGAGGCAGTTCAACGAAACGGTCAACTGTGGCAGCGGAGACAGCACATGCTGTATCACTACACGCGAATTGCTAAAGACTTTCGTCTTCATCCAGTCTCTTTACACTTTATCTCATTGGCTTGTCTCTATTCGATTTTGAAAGGATTGGTCTTGTGACGTAGGGATGAAAACAAGAACCATTGTCGTTCAGTCACTCCATTTTCCGACATTGTGATTGGTCAGCATCTAAAAATCGCAGGGTTTTCAATGCCCCAATGCCTACCTTCTAGAACCATTGTCTTACCTGTAATTTTTAATCAGCTGGTCAATCCTCAATACTACTATGGCGCACGAATCTGTCCTAGGTCTTTCGTCTGAATGCTTAGATCAGGGCTGTTCGGCACCTTACATCATAAATAATCAGAAAAAAACAAAAAACAAAAAAATGGTGGTAGACGATAGGGAAATACAAGAATTGACCTTATTTCGGCATGACTCAAGCGGTGATCACACTACACAAGTGCTACACATTTGTGTCGCAATTCAAACTCGGAACTGAGACAGCTTGAAACTTCTAGTGTGCTCCATGTCAACACGTTTTGCTGTTTAGAAAGCAAAGACTGTTGCCACTCGTGCAGTAAGAGAGAAAGAGAAATAAAGAAATAAAATGTGACAGATCTATGGCATTTCAGTTTTTGTTGAAAACATCGAGTCATTGTTGAATGCGAGTATGAGCTCACTACTGGTTGGCGAAGGATGCCAACAATACATGCTTCATGTTCGAAATCAGACCTACCGTTTATCCAGTCGCTGACCACGCAGTCCTGCGCTCACAATTTAGAATTTTATCACTTAAACCAGGTGAGAAAAGTCCGCACTTGATTGCTACAGATTCTGAATCTGTCACTGGCTGCTTAGAAGCAGCACCACTGGTAAACGTTTGAAATTCGAGCGGCAAAAAGCAAGCACATTTTCACGACCGGGCATGTTAGCCTATTGAAAAAGATTCGCGTCCCTTGTGTATTTCTCAGAAAATACAGTCTGACGTTAGAAATATTTGGCTTTTACTCCTGACGTCAGACACATATTCGAGGCTTCAACAAGTGCGTAATTTGGACTTGAAACCGTCTGTTTTGCGTTACTTCTCGGTTACATTGTGGTTTGTAGTCCTCTGAAGCTGATTATCAGATCTCCACGCGTTCGGCGAGTTTGTTTGATAATCATCTTCATCTGACTACAATAAGTAACCCAACACAGAAGGTTCAATGCCTAATTGGCAAAGCCTGACTCGTAATACAAGTAATCAATATTAGTTATTGGCCGCAGGGGTTTGCTACACGGACCCTTGTAGGCCTGAGGGAGGTCAAAGGAACCAATGTTCCCCGAAGGTCGAAGGCCTGAGGGGTACAATAGTTCCTTTGACCTCCCGAAGGCCTACAAGGGTCCGTGCAGCAAGCCCCTGCTCCCAATAACGTATTTGTTTTCATTCCTCCACTAATTTCGTAAAAGAAATCAAGACGACATCTTCCGACCTGGATCACGCCAGACATGACTGACGTTCAAAGGAATATACATTTATACATAATAGACTCATGACATAATTTAAAATATTTCATGACTTTGCCGTCTCCAGTGCTGAGTGTGCTTGTTGTTTCGCACAACACTAAGTAACTTTTTACTTTATAACGTTTTGGTGATCTTTTATAGAACAAAATTCGCATCCAAGATGCGTCACAAAGAGGGCTACAAGAAGTCCGCCATTTGTCGCAACAAGGGTTTTTGTAGCTCAGTCACATGGTACGTTTTTCGATAAAGGGATTGGTCGTGTGACGTAGGGAGAAAAACAATAGTATTACACGGGCGTGAGATGTGTAACAAACTAATAGCTCTCACTTTTTATTTTCATAAGTACACTTTCGTTAGGGTATTCGTATTCCGGGCATGCAATGCTTTCTATGCGTTCTAAACAACAAAACAAAACAAAAACAACACAGGAGCTTTTAAGAAACAAAATAACCTGAGCCCAAACATAAAGAATAGATGTCGCAAGGTAAACTGAATCTCGGAAATTGGGTTTTCCGATCGGAACCATTGTTAACCTACCCGTTACATTCCAAAGTTGTACTAAGTACAACTGCAAAATCCCCCAAAGAGTTCATATTTGAAATAAAACACCGCAACTAAAAAATACAACAATTATACTTCGTTTCACTTCACGTGCCTTCTAAGCGGCGCGCGCCGCTCCAGCCGCACTTGACCTCGCGCGGGGCACGTGGCACGCGCATCATCTTCAAGAGGCCTTGTATGGGTCTTGCATAATTACACGCAACAGTTATAGAAATATTACTTTTCGTATAATAATTTGTGCATTGCGTTAATGTCTATAAGTTATTTTCTCTGAGGAACGAATGAGTCCCTGCGAATGCAGGGGCTCATGAGAATCTATGCCTCTTGCAAGCGGAAGAGCAGTTGCAATAGACCGTCGAGAGTCGAGCACACGCAAGTCAGATCGAATACGTTGCAAAGATTAGACAGGATTAACTGCGGGTATGCAGTAACACACACACACACAACACACACACACACACACACACACACACACACACACACACACACACACACACACACACACACACACACACAACTTTTTCAGAACAAGACACGCTAGATCAATATTACCAGACACGTCTTTAATCAAACAAAAGTCACAGATTGTCATGAGTAAGCATGGACTCACAAAAACGTATTGCCCTTGCTGAAAAGGATCCAGTCTTTCTACACCACTGTTTCTCCAACCAAATGGTCGCGGGGTGTTTCGAACCTATAAACTCGTAAACGGTATTGTAACGGATAGTTTGCCGAGTAATTACTATTATAATTCCCTCATAACCTACAAACCCTACGTCAGTTTGCGCGAAAGTGCATGCACTTGACTAAAGTGCTGAGATCAGCTGGTTACGTGTGCTGGTCTGTGATTTTGGACCTTACGGCTGAGAGCCGTAAGGTCCAAAATCACAGACCAACACCCCATATCATCACAAGCTCCTATATAGCGTCCCAGTAGCCCTTTTGTTGACAGACAACATTTTAATAGAGACGGCACGCGCCGCCTCCCATCTGGTTTCACTAAATGCCGGGCAGGGGTGGGGGTGGGAGAGGGGCTGTGGGGGTGGGTGGGTCTACGACCTGTCCGGCCAACACTGACCTGTAAATTGATACACCCAGAGCAGTGTCAAATGTCCGTGACCCAGCGGCTTTGTTACCCGTACCTGGCAATGCAATGCGAAGCCGGATGACTGACGAACCTCGAAAGTTCAAGGACTCGCCTGATTAGCTTGGCGCCTAGAGGCGCCAAGCTATTCAGACACTATACCCTTGAGCTGTGGTAGTCCATTAGTGCTGGTGGTGAAAGAGGCAGTGCGGTATCAGAAGTTGGCACAGGGGTGTACCGTCGGGCAATATAGGAGAGGTTGTCAGTCAAACACTCTTTAAATAATCTGGCGATCTGGTTTCACTTGATAGTCCTGAAGTTGTCTTAGTTCAGGGTGCTCATTCCCAGCCGCTGGAAACGATGCGTCTAAACCGGCATCACAGACTCACGGCTGTTAACCCTTTGGTACCTCGGATATGAATGGTGTCAGCAAGAGGCATAGATCCTCATGAGCCCCAGAAATTTTTGAAATTTCCGAAACTTGTGGCAGTGTTGCCTTAAGTCTTTTTGTTGTTGTTGTTGTTGTTTTTTTGTTTTGTTTTTTTGGGGGGCGGGGGGGGGGGGGGGATGATTTATGCCTGCAGACCGAATAGCGAGGATAGGAAATCTGGTGGGGTCAAAATCTGTTCTGACCCACCCTTTTCTGTGCTTCATTTTTATCACCTTTGTGATGGTGTAACGTGATACTCAAATGGAGTTTGTTTGTTTGTTTCAAGTGTTTGTTTGTGGGGGTTTGTTTGTTTGTTTGTGTGTTCGTTCATTTCTTTGTTTGTTTGTTTGTTTGTTTGTAAAATTCTACTAATCTGGTAAACCATTGAACCTACTTTCTACCAACCAAGCAGTAAAACAACTAACCGACCCAACCAGTTAGTCGGTCAACAAACAAACAAATAAACAAACAAACTCATTCCAAATGAATGAATGAATAGATCAATCAATCAATACGCCCAAATAAAAGTACACTGAGTTTGAGTGTTGACCACTGTACACTTTATCCAACCTCCCACTGACATACCAGAGGCAGGTCTGAACATCTTACGCGGAGCCTATCCTCTACTGTTACTTGTACCCGGTCGGACCGATCAGCGCGGAAGCGGGGAGTACTAGATCTCGTCAAACGTCCTTCCATCTGCAAGAGGCATAGACTCTCATAAACCTCTACGTTAGCATGGGCTCATGAGAGGCTATGCTTCTTGTGTATGCCTAACATCATGGCCCCAAAACATTCCTCAGATCGAGGTATCGTACCAGTACATTGCCGTACAGGAGAGAAGTGTTTATAATCGCATTATCTCCCTTGTCGCATTACCTCCCCTCGTCACCTTACCTTCCCTTTATCACATTATCTTTCTTGTTGACACTTCAGCCACCAGAGGGTCAAGCGTTTAGAAGTCGGCTTTTGCGACAGTATATATTACACCGTTCCGCACAGGGGTATCTTTTCCCGGATTTTCCTGTGTTGTAAGGTGTATGTTTGATGCGAAGCCAGGGTCGGCATCCTAAGCTTGGATTTATGGAAGTGTATCAACTATTAACCACTTCACTGCTGGAAAATTCGAACACCGCCCAACTGCAACAGGCAAAGAACCTCATGAGCCCCCGCAGATACGGAGATTCTTGAGGTTCTATGCCTCTTGCTGGCCGTATTCCTATCCACCTTCCTTGAATTTGCCCTGCTTTTAAAGACATAATTTTGAAAGGGTTAAACGCTTTTTAAGATAATGATTTCTACACTATGTAACAGTATATCATTCACACACTGAGAGAGAGAGAGAGAGAGAGAGAGAGGAGAGAGAGAGAGAGAGAGAGAGAGAGAGAGAGAGGAGAGAGAGAGAGGAGAGAGAGAGAGAGAGAGAGAGAGAGAGAGAGCGTGCGCTTAGTGGTACTGGAAGAAGATTATAGATTTTTTCTTGTTTGAAAGTCTTCTTTCACATGTACTGGCTAAACTTACATTCTCTGCTTGTGGTTAGCATGTGATATTTATGTATTGTATTGTATTGTATTGTATTGTATTCTACATATTGTGCTTATGAGCAGACCTGAAGTTTCCCCTCGCGGATTTAAAAGAAAAATCTTATCTTATTAACCCCTTAACTTCCTGAGCAAGACGAACTCCACCCAGCTGCAAGAGACATAATTCTTTATGAGCCCCCGCGACAGCGGGGACTCATAAAGAATTATGTCTCTTGTCAGTCCTCATGTTCTTCATGCCTAATTATGTCTCATTTTCATCTGTGTTCTTCACGAGAATGTCGGTCAGAGCGTGCAGTTCTTTTCTGACGCGAAATTCGTGATCACCGACAACGGAGGAGTTAACCCGGTCAGTGCCGAGAAAATTTTGAACGCCACCCGCATGCAAGAGGTATAGATCCTCATGAGCCCCCGCAGTTCCGAGGGCTTATGAGGATCTATACTTCTTGCTGACGTCACTTTAAATCCATATTCCTGGGACAGCTAGCGTGTTTTGGCGCTGAATTAACTCATTCTACCCCAACACCGAAATCCTTAAGTTTTGCCGTTGTCATCTGAAGACTGCATTGCAGTGCAGGACACAGATCGACCATGATAGTTTAAGGGTGATGCCAGAATAGCTTGGCGCCCATAGGCGCCAAGATATTCTGGCATCACCCTTGAACTATCATGGTCGATCCTTATTTTCCTGTGGTGTGTCTGGGGTAGAATGAGTTAACGAAGATTGCAGAAACCAAGACCGCGTCAACTGACACTGAGCGGGTTACAGCTCTGTTCAACCACCTTTTCCTTGTCCACTCGGAAGAGCAGCTCGTCCACGTTCTTGGCGATCTCCTTGCGGCAGTTGGCCCACTCCTTGCGCTGGTGCCTGATGTCCGTGTAAGATTTCTTGCGCTTCAGACGCAGCACTCTGGGCGGCTCTTTCGACGAGTTGGCCACCGCGTCGGGCACTTGGTATCCTTGCTCTGTAGCCGCCAGACTCTGTGGATATTGGTAGGCGTACAGGGACAACAGTCGTTATCCCCGCGTCATCTCTTTTCGGCAGTTATGTGCCAGGAATAAAAGAACACAAGAAATCCCCGCCCAGAAGAAGAAGAAAAAAGAACACAAGAAATGCACACAAATCTAGCTTCTCTGATTTTCGTTGATTCTATTTGGTGTTTGTTTGTTTGTTTGTTTCGCTTTTATGTTTGATTATGGTTGTACAACATTTTTCACGTGAACGCCACACGAAAACTGACTAATAATTATTACGGTCGAGCACTTCGCGACGTTATACCGGCTGATTGCTATCAACTTGTGCATGTAGCTATCGGTACTGTTTACAGAGCACACACACACACACACACACACACACACACACACACACACACACACACACACACACACACACACACACACACAAACACACACACACACATACACACACACACACACACACACACACAGACACACTGTTTACAGTACAGGTGGCTGTATGCGCAAAGTAGTTATGCCATCTAACCCCACGGCCGCATTTAAAACATTTCGAGGCGTTACCTAACGACTATGTACCAGTTGCAGGAGATGGATCGACCATGATAATGACCACGATAATGACCATGATAATTCAAGGGTAGTGCCAGATTAGCTTGGCGCCATTAGGCGCCAAACTAATCTGGCGCTACCCTTGAATTATCATGGTCTATTCTTCTCCTGCTTTAGCGGTAAATGCGTTAATAACTTACAAACGGTAACAGTGACCGCATGCGCTTTGAATGCATGGGCGTGAGGGTTCACCCTTTCCCCGCCACTGGACGCCGATTGTGTTTGTGAAGTTTTTGTTTACCGGCCTTTGCGTGTCCTGCAGGAATCATCGCCACAAAAACCGCTACCGACATGAAAAGGGTTAACTCAAAGCCAAAGAACTCCATACGTGCAACTGAAGCCGAAACTAGGCATGGACACAAAATGGGGACTGAGAGCACGAGGCGTAGTCTATCTACACGGAGCCCCGGCAAACAGCGGGTCTTGATGAGGCTAAGTATTTATCTCTTGCACTTGGGTACAGTGTTCGCTCTGTTCCGGGATTAACACTGACATTCTGCCCGAGGACCGAAATCCCCAAATTTTGACTGAAGTTGCCCTCCGCGGAAGGACTGCACTACAATTCTAGAGACAGATCGAGCATGATAGTTCAAGGGTGGTGCCAGAATAGCTTGGCGCTAATAGGCGCCAAGCTATTCTGGCACCACCCTTAAATTATCATGCTCGATCTGTCTCTAGAATTGTAGTGCAGTCCTTTCATGTCTTGCTGTGGCCGGTCTGTCGATACTGAATGAGTAAATACCTTACCTGCCAGAGAGGGGGCCAGTGAACGTGTAAGTACTTGGTGATGTCATCGAGCGTTTTCCGACGGGCTGCAGCTACTGCAGAAGACTGAGCCGCGCTGACGGCCGAGCTTTCCCGTCTGCCTGGTCCTGCCGTCGGGGCCGTAGGGGTCGCAGGGGCCTGACGATCGAGTTTATCCTGAAAAGCGACAACCCGTTGCGCCACCGCGTGCGCAACCACCGCACACACTACAGTAAAGGCCCCGCCACACGGGCCGGTTGTGCCCCGATTTTGAAGCCGATTCCGATCCGTTTGCGATCGGATGACGTCAATTATCCGATCCGGTCCCAATCGGCTGGGAAACGGGTGACTAGAACCCGCCTGCTCTATTTTCCCGATCCGATTCGGTCCCGATCGTAAGCTTCAACCAATCAGAGCGCGTCTCGCAAAGCATGTCGTTTCAGCACGGTTTGCAAATGGCCGAACACGCCTGTTGTGATCAGTACCACCGCCGTTGCCGCTGATGTTTCGCACGCCTCTTCCCGAATATGATGCAAAACTGCTAATAATGCAAGCACATCATCATCACTGTCAAAACTAGCAGTCATTTTGCAGAACAGGTACGATTTTGATCTTCGGTTCAAACCGGTCGGCTAAACAAGTCGGGAAATGTCCGTGTGGCAGTACACACGTTTTTTAGTCCGGCCCGATGACCTACCGATTCAAAAACTGATCGGGAATCGGCCTCAAAACCGGGCTCGTGTAGCGGGGCCTTAACACTTTGCACTAAGTGTGTGCGGTGGTTGCACCCGTCAGGGCACGTTTGCTTGTAATCTGGCACTACCATCAGTCTCTGTCAGCCAGAATTTTCAATAATAATAATAATAATAATAACGAGGATTTATAAGGCGCCTCTTCATGGTAAGATGCTCTAGGCGCTCTACATGTGAACAAGAAACATACTACACAAAAAGTGACAAAACCAAACCATATGTGCAAATACACAATAAAATAAAAGATGACTGAATACATGAATACCTATTATCAAGATTGGAAAAGATGGGTTTTAAGACTGTGTTCCCTAACCAGTATTGTACATGTACCAGCAGATTTTACCCTTTGGGCGTCGGTAGCGGTTTTAGTCGTGATGATTCCTGCAGGAATCATCGCGACTAAAACCGCTACCGACACTGACCCAAAGGGTGAATCGGCATGGTTCTTAGGTAGATATGCTAAGCGCGCCTGGCCAGTTTAACCATTCCTGCAGGAATCATCGCGACTAAAACCGCTACCGACACTGACCCAAAGGGTGAATCGGCATGGTTCTAAGGTAGATATGCTAAGCGCGCCTGGCCAGTTTAACCATTCCTGCAGGAATCATCGCGACTAAAACCGCTACCGACATTGACCCAAAGGGTGAATCGGCATGGTTCTTAGGTAGATATGCTAAGCGCGCCTGGCCAGTTTAACCATTCCTGCAGGAATCATCGCGACTAAAACCGCTACCGACACTGACCCAAAGGGTGAATCGGCATGGTTCTTAGGTAGATATGCTTAGCGCGCCTGGCCAGTTTAACCCTTGTGTCAGGTTAGCTTGGCGTCTATGCGGAGGCTGTAGGCCAAACTAACACAACCGTTGAAATACACCGGCGCAAAACCCAATCTGGCATCAACAATCTACCACGATGCTAATTTTCAGGCACTTCCATTGAATTGTCGCTGTGGATCCATCTTCCGTTGTTGTTGTTGGTGGTGTTGTTGCTGTTGTTGTTGTTACTGCTGCTGCCGCTGCTACTGATGCTGATGCTGTATCAGTTGTTTGCTTTGTTTGTTTGTTTGTTTGTTTTGTTGTTTTGTTCGAATTGCTGTTGTGGTTGTTTTGAAGAACCGTAAGTGTTAAACCCTCAACTGGGGTGTAAAAGCGCGCGCAGGCCGAGAGTGGCAGTTGTAGCCTGGCTGTACGTGTGTAATTAAGCATCGCGCTGCCGGCAGGCTGTGCGGCTTACCCGACCGTCAAATGTCGCTTGTTGTGCATTTAAACATACCCCTTTGTGACGCGGGACTCTGCTGCCGAAGCTGTTGCTGGCTGTCCTGGCGCCGATGTGTTCTATGTACCACAACGGGGAGTGCATCAGGATCTGAGGACGCGAAAAAGAAAAGCAGCGCCAGGCTCCAAGAGGTACAAATTCTAACGACACAACAGATACCACCCAATACAACAATTTGCTTATAGTACCATTACCCATAAATCTGACGACATATTTCAGCACCATTTGTGTTTGTTATGCCTTGACGACACACCTAATGAACTTTAACAGCAGTTTGGGCACGCAGCAAAAGCACACGCGTAATCGTACTTATCACTTTATTCTGCGCTGCCGTTTGCGTGTCAGTCTATTTTAAGCTGTTTCTCGCTCTGATAGCGTTGTATTTCTAGAACGGAGTGGAGTCATTGTCAGGTTACCTGATATAAAGATGACTGACACGCGCTGAACCGGATTGTCCTGTTTCTAAATAAACCATAGCTAGACCTGTATGTAGCGTTTCGTAAGCATCTGTTACAGAAGTTATCTTTGAACAGTTACGGCGGTTGTGGCCCGTGTACCTTTAATTACTTAACTCATTCTACCCCAACACCGAAATCCCCAAGTTTTGCCGTTGTCCTCTGAAGACTGCATTGCAGTGCAGGACACAGATCGACCATGATAGTTCAAGGGTGATGCCAGAATAGCTTGGCGCCCATAGGCGCCAAGCTATTCTGGCATCACCCTTGAACTATCATGGTCGACCCTTATCTTGCTGTGGTGTGTCTGGGGTAGAATGAGTTAAATATGGTCGGCAAGACGCATAGATTCTCATGGACACTCATGAAAATCTACGCGTCTTGCCGACCCTATTTAAGAGGCGTAGATTCTCATGAGTAGCTTCTCTGATTCTCCGCTCGCGGGGACTCATGAGAATCTACGCGTCGTCAGTCTTGCCGACTTTATTTAAGTCAGTGATTCCTTGGGAGGGGGAGTCGAGCGGCCGGGCGGGCGTTCAGTTTTCGATTGCCTAAGAGACACGATGAACTGGCACTGGCTGTGATTGAATTGTGAAAAGAAGGGTAGTCAAGTCTTAGTGGAGGCAAGACAACGTTGAGAACCCGTTGTATCAGCGAATTTTGGTAATCAAAGCCCGCCCTTGTGCAGATGGCAAAATTTGAGAAACTAATAATAATAATTATTATTATAATAATAATGATACCGGTCATTATACCGGCACTTTACTCAGTTCTCGAATCGACTCCAAGCTCGGCTAAAAGCAAACTGAACCAAACATGCACGCACACGTGAAACACACGCATTCATTCTGAGGACAAACACAGGACATTCACGTGGTGCGAAGGGTCAGCTGAGGTACTGACGTTTCGGAAATTTTCATCGCTGGTATTTTAAATTGTAATGTGGCCTGAAACCGGTACCAAAGTTGAGGGGGAGGAAGAGCCGGAGTAAGAACCCCCGACGATAAGCCAGAATTAATGGTTTTCACCTTTATTTTTGTTTTTTAAACTCTCCCAACTGTCTGCGCTTTCTGTTGCTCTTGATATTGAATGTGTGTTGCTAAATGGTCTTAGGTTTATTTAGCGTATTAGACCGGCTGGCGACATACATTCAATATTCTGTTTAGTTGTGTTTTTTTTCACAAATAGTGCAGGCACGTCCTGAGAAAGTCTTGTTGCTGTCGGGACATTAAGCAATGTACAACCAACCAACCGAATTAATGATGACATTTACTAGAGGAGAAAATGCAATACATATTTACTGATTTTTTTTACTTTTGCGTTAACTTTCTAGCCCCGACACGCCCAAGTTGTTCTGACGCTTATGTCGAGGGACAATCTCTAAGGTAGCTCAGGTGGTAGAGCGTTGAACTCTCGTCTGAAATGTCGCGAGATGTGATCCAGGTGGGCTTAAGTGTGTGGCGACCATCTCCGGTGCCCTGTCTTTGAAATCACCTTCGCAGTGAAAAAAAAAAAGACGTTCAGTGCATACGTTTAACCCTTTCAGTGCCGAGAAAATCTGAACATCACCCAACTGCAAGAGATGTATATCCTCATGAGCCCCCGCAGTTGTGGGGGTCATGAGGATCAATGCCTCTTGCTGGCACCACTTTGAATCCGTGTTCCTGGGACATCTAGAGTTTTTGTGTTGAAATTAAGGAATACTGCAGAAACACCCTCTGCGTCAGCTGGCACTGAACGGGTTAACGTTAACTCATTCGCGGCAAGCCGCTTTCGGATGCGCGGCTTATGCCGCGCATCCGGATGCGGCTTTCCCCGAATGAGTTAACGTAATAATCTATTTCTGAAAGACATCATCGTATTGTTTCCGTTCAACACAGTACCAGCTCTTTAAAGTTGACGCTGCGTCCCGCAATCTTTTCCTCCTTCGTTTCCTTTACCATGTCCTCAGGCGTGCCCAGGATCTCAAGCTGAATGGGCGTCACCGATTTCAGATGCCTTGTCCGCAGCAGCAGCAGTTTCTCAAACATATCCTTCAACGTCACCAGAAATCGCACTTCATCGCGACGCACCCTTTCCTGTTAGACCCAAAAAAATCAAAGTACAGGTCAACAAGAAATTGGTCGACAGGTAGTCAAAATAATCTAAATAGCGAGATGAATAGAGGTGTTCTGTAGATTTAGAACTATATAGGTCAAAGGGCTACACTCGTTTTGACAAAAAACAATGGATTCAAAGAAAAGAAAACAACAAAGAAACAGGCTTAGAAAGGACACATATACTGACGAGTAAAAGAAATGCGACATATAATTATGTGATGCTAGGAAACACTTTAATAGTGTTTCCGAATATTGCATTTCTTTTGCTTCTCAGCATACAAGCCCCCCCCCCCCACCCCCACCCCCACCCCAACTCACCCACCCGGGTCTGCCCCTGGGGACTTGGAACTACGATTTAGTTTCCATGGTCACCCTGGTTAGCTGAACAGTGTGGGGTTTCCTCTCTTCTTCTGAGGCTGATGTGTTGGTTTTTTTTTTTTTTC
Organism: Semisulcospira habei; assembly: GCA_036245525.1. NCBI lineage: Eukaryota > Metazoa > Mollusca > Gastropoda > Semisulcospiridae > Semisulcospira > Semisulcospira habei. The sequence goes on from BTPG01000005.1 coordinate 207,517,799, forward strand.
TATCCTTCGTCCATTCACCTGTAGTTTTCTTTTTTAAACTCTCCCTGCTGTCTGCGCTGCCTGTAGTCCTTGATATTGGATGCATGTTGCTAAATGGTCTGCTAGACCTAAGAGATAATTATGCTATTTATTCGCGGTTAGCGCATTTTAAAAATCTCATACCCCTGTAAATAATTTGTAATTGTAACTGATTTTCTACTCTTTCTTTGTAAACTAGGGACGATAATTTAGCTTTAAGGTGCAGCGTCCTTAGCATGTCTTAAGTTTATATTGCTTATTAAACCGGCTGGCGACATACATTCAATATGTTGGGGCTTTTATTACAAGCAGCGCAGTCACGTCCTGAGAAAGTCTTATTGCTGTCGGGACGTTAAGCAATGTACAGCCAACCAACCTACTACAAAAGGCAACTATAGGCAGATCCGGCTTGTTCAGAAGACAATCATTTACTCCTACCTTGAATGTTTCTTTCTGTGTTGGCGACTTTTTTGTCCGATAACAGGATGCCGCGATAGGTAAATCTGACTAACTAGACGGCAAGGAGAATACAAGGTAATGCTATTGACAGGTCTGAATTGTTCATAAGACTATCATATATTAATTAAATACAACCCCGACCTTGGCAAGTAGGACGTCAGCATCATCGCTTAGGATTTTGGGGCCGTCATCTTCCACCGGAACGTTTTGCCTCATTCGCGCCTCGTATGTTTCCGTGAAATGCTTCACGAAACTATAACCTGCCTGGGTTTTGTGCATCCTGCAAGATTTTAAAACTACAGTTGAACATCGACCTCTGCATCCAGTCTATAGACAGCATCAAAACCATCATTTATGACGCAAACTGACGAGCAGAAAAAAATGCAACATTTTCGGAACTATCGGAAACACTTCAGTGTTTCCGATGGTTCCGAAAATGTCACATTTCTTTTGCTCGTCAGTATATATAACAGAACCACAATCGGCAGACCACAGCCCACATGTCGAGAATCGCGAACAATAAAGCAGAAACCTATCACGACTTCTCTTTACTAATCCCAGCCCTAACACACAACAATAAGATATGCAGCGACCATGAACGTTCAAGGGTGATGCCAGAATAGCTTGACGCCTCTGTAGGCGCAAAGTTATTCCGGCACTACCCTTGAACTACCACGATTGATGGTCTCTCAAACCGTATTGTAGTCTTCCGAGAACCACTCTTTTTGAAATTTTAGGAAACTCGACTTGACCTGGTACACAAAAAGGCTATCGGGCCGACGTCGGCTGCAGTGGGCCCGCGCACGACTATGCGCGGACCCACTGCGCCCGACTTCGGCACGATAGTCTTTTGCGCACTGGGCTACTGCGGTAAAAGGACCAATGATTCCTGATAGCTCTCTCTCTCTCTCTCTCTCTCTCTCTCTCTCTGTTTGCTTGTGGACAGTGCGCAGTAAGCAAAACTTTTGGTGATCAATGTGCCACTGTAGTGTCATGTATTTTGCGATGACCAAGAACAATTACGATCATCATTTTCTGTGTCGTTTGTTCGTTCGTCGTGGATAAAGTCTCTCCGAGTCTAGAATATCATTGATCCGTTAGTTTACTCACTGTATCGGAGTACTCTGTGTGTTTTATACGAGGTCAGTCAGTGCTTGTTCGAATACCAGCAGACTATCAGCGTGAAGGAAACTCGATTGAATCAAGACGATTCAATCAAGCTTCAATTCACCAGTGATAACTGTGTCTCCGCTTTACTTCGCTGAGCAGTATCGGGCTGAAAGCGCATTACCAAACTCCGGCAGTATTGTGCTCGTGTGCGGCTGATACGCCTAACTGAACTTGCTATCGGGACTTTGATGTTCGAGCAGTTGGATTATTTCCCTGCCGACTAGTCTGCTAAATCATTTCATTGTGTCTTATCTATTTATCAGCTTTATATATACATAGGCATTTGTGCTGTTTCATTTAATAATTTCAACGTATACTTACTTCTTTTGACATTCTATTTTGTTGTTGTTGTTGTTTGTTCTGTACAAATTTGCCTTTCTCCGTAATAGACATAAATTTGAAAGTTATGCGAATAGGGCATCTCAATGTTTTTCATTTGTACAATAAACTAACCGATATATCTGTCTACATTAGCAATCCCACACCGTTTCATTTATTTGGGCTTAGTGAGACGCGCCTGAGCTCGTGTGTGAGCGATGAAGCCATTAGTATTCCTACTTTTTCCTTGACTAGGAGAGACCCCTCGTCCCCAGGTCAAACAGGCATCGCTGTCTACATTCACAACTCCATTCAGCATTTAGTCCATAGACGCTTGGACTTGGAAACAGCAGACGTAGAGTGTTTGTGGTTGGAAGTGAAATGCCCTAAATCGACACCGCTACTAGTTGGATTCCTTTACAGAAACCCTGCCGCCACTTTTGAATGGTATGACCATTTTAGTCAGATCCTTGATAGAGCGTGCAAAAGAAAGGCTGACCTTCTTCTCATGGGAGATTTTAATATAGACTTCCTTAAGAATCACACTGCGTGGGATACAATATCTTCATTGTTTGGTCTAGTCCAGTTAGTAAAATCGCCCACCAGAATTACTCAGAATACGTCCTCACTTATAGACCACATATACACTAATAAACCCAAAGCCGTCTGTAATGTTGAGGTTTCAAATCTAAGTGTTAGTGATCACTATCCAGTTGTTTGTTCATGGTCAAAAAAGATTCCGAAAGCAAAGAAAAACGGCCATACAACCATAACATATCGATCATTCAAGAACTTTAACCATAATAAATTCCTATTTGATTTAAATAATACTCCGTTCAACGATGTACTTCTCTCCAATGACCCGGACACTGCCCTTTCTATTTGGTACACTCTTTTTCTAACTGTATTAAACAAACACGCACCCCTTCGTGAGAGAAGGGTTAAATCAAACACTCTTCCTCCATGGTTAACCCCAGAAATAATGCAAGCGATGGCGCTCAGAGATGATCTGCGTAGTCAAAAACTATTTCCTGAATTTAAGCAACAACGCAACCGTGTTAAGTACATGATCAGAGAGGCAAGGAAAAGATTAATCCGCGACACAGTGAAAGACAGTAAGGATACTTCCACTATCTGGCGCCTATTAAACACTCTAACTAAAGGCTCCCCTGGCACTTCAACAACCATTCCCAGCAGTCTTACTGCAGAAACTTTTAATAATCATTTTCTTTCAGTCGCTGAAACTCTAAATGCCTCAATTAATAGCAGTAAGTATGAATGTTCTAATTTGCTTTCTGAATTCTGTAAACACAGAACAGAGGACACAGACCCCTTCAGCATTCCCTTGCTAGCAGTTCATGAGGTGGGTTTGCTCATTAGTAAACTACCAAATAAAAAGTCTTCGGGGCCTGATGACATAAGCCCGCAAATACTTAAGTTATCCCTGCCGTACATAGTAGAGTCTATTACGTACATTTACAACCTTTGTATCAAGCAACATACTTTCCCTAACAAACTAAAATACGCTAAAGTCATTCCACTTCCAAAAACTAAAGATCGTTCTGACCCTAACAACTATCGACCGATTTCATTATTACCAGTTCTATCAAAGCCGCTTGAAAGGCATGTCCACAAACACCTGCTTGCCTACTTAGAAAACCGCCACCTCCTGCACCCCTTTCAATCCGGATTTCGCCCACAACACTCGTGCCACACTGCACTCACGCGCCTCGTTGACGCATGGCTCCAGGGTATGAACAAATCCCAGATAACAGGTGTCGTTTACTTAGACTTTAAAAAGGCCTTTGACCTAATCGATCACACCACTCTAATGACAAAGATTCAGAAATACTTGAATAGTACAGAAGTAGTTGCATTTTTTAGATCATACCTAACTGATCGTAAACAAAAAGTTCTAATGAATGGATCTTACTCTTCTCTAAAAGATATAAAGTAT
>BTPG01000005.1:207522220-207582331 GCA_036245525.1 Semisulcospira habei
GTAAACGTGTCAAGGAAGAATAATACATCTTCGTGAGGTCCCGATTGTTGCACCGGGCTCTTGCGAATCTGTACCTTTTGTCGGTGGGACACTTTCTCACTGCAGAAGCGTCTTCTGCAGCAACCAGATCGGGAACGTTTCTCGGGTGGACAGAGGTAAAATGTAATCTACCCGCGCCGGACCCATGCCTCAGTGATAAAGACGCCAGCTTCACAGGAATGACAGAACTGACAAGTGTATGAAACTGTCCTAGTAAATCTCCCCTTTGCAAGAGGCATAGATTCTCATGAGCCCCCGCATTCGCGGGGGCTCATGAGAATCTTTGCCTCTTGCCCGGCGTGTCAGACTCAACGCCGTTTCCATCCGGTGTCTATTCCTCACAAGGAATAAGTCCAGGGGATTTTCAATCATATTGTGAATCTGAACACAGCCATTCGAATTAATTTGAGAAAGTCACCAAAAGCGTTCGCTATCAACATAAACTGATTCCGATTTCTATGGTTATCAATGTGTTCTTTGTCAAAGTGAGCCCCCGGGTACATACAGTTTCAAAGAAATGCGGCACTTACAGGGCAAACTCTAGGAATCGCGTCGCCACGACACAGCACTGTAGACTAAAGTTTTCACACCGATCAGACGGATAAGGGATAAGAAAGAACCGAGATAGGTTTCAAGACTAAACTCCCTTTATCACGTGCAGTTCAAGTCCGGACTCTTTCACGTGAGACGCCAGTAGTAGGAGAGAGACTGATTGACCTCGACAGCCAACGGGTAGTGTCTGATTAGCTCGTTCAATGTCGAGGGAAACTGAACAGAATCCTGCTGCAATAGACGTAGATCCTCATGTGTAAACGTGTCAAGGAAGAATAATACATCTTCGTGAGGTCCCGATTGTTGCACCGGGCTCTTGCGAATCTGTACCTTTTGTCGGTGGGACACTTTCTCACTGCAGAAGCGTCTTCTGCAGCAACCAGATCGGGAACGTTTCCCGGGTGGACAGAGGTAAAATGTAATCTACCCGCGCCGGACCCATGCCTCAGTGATAAAGACGCCAGCTTCACAGGAATGACAGAACTGACAAGTGTATGAAACTGTCCTAGTAAACCTCCCCTTTGCAAGAGGCATAGATTCTCATGAGCCCCCGCATTCGCGGGGGCTCATGAGGATCTATGCCTCATGCTGACACCATGGTTTGACGCTTTCGCTTAACCCATTAAGCCCCGACGCACTACAGCAGGAGACGGATGGCTTTTTATAATTCAATGCACCAAGCTAATCTGGTATTACCTTTGAATTTATCATGATCGTTCCATCTCCTGCAACTGGTACACACCCGTTCGGTTGCACCTCCAAATTTTTGGAAATGGGTTATTAACCAATCAAGCACTTCTAAAGATGGACCTTAACGGTTCAAATGTAGTGCCAATTTACCTTGCAAGCTCACCAGACTCTTCCCTTGAACCGCCATGATACTTGCATAACTGTGACTAACGTACCTTCCGCGCGTAGAAGACGATTTTCACGGGTTAGAAATTTGGCTGCGGACTTGAGAGTAGCAGGCTGTATCGCCGTGACCTGAGGTGGTTCAGATACCCCTAGTGGATTTATCAAATGGCTGAAGTGCACAGACCTTTAAGTCAAGTGACCAGCTGACCCTGATGTGACTGCTAGCACAGTTTAAGCACGTGCACTCTGGCCCACCAGGTCACGGTGTATTTCTGTATGTATTATTTACAGTCTGCACGGCTTATGAAACGTTCGTACATACCAAAAGTCTGATATAACAACACTTTTTCAGAGGTCCCTACGGCAGTTTTACCCATGTAAAGTACTTCGCTTATTACAAAATTCGGATCTAAGAAGAGGGAAAAATTGGGTCCTCGCAGTTTACTGCATTTATCTATTTAATTAATTATTTATTTATTTCTGGTATATTTATCCCCAAGACCGGAGGTGTCTCATAACGACAATGTACCAGTTGCAGGAGACAGATGGACCATAACAATTCAAGGGAAGTGCCAGATTATTGGCGCCATTCAGTTAGTTAGATAGTTAGTTAGTTAGATATTTAGTAAGTTAGTTAGTTAGTAAGTAAGTTAGTTAGATAGTTAGTTAGATAATAGTTAGTTAGATAGTTAGTTAGATAATAGTTACATAGTTAGCTAGCTAGCTAGCTAGTTAGTTAGCTAGCTTGCTAGTTAGTTAGCTACCTAGTTAGTTATTTACTATGCCAAAGTGAGCCCTGATCGATCTGGCGCAAGTCATTTTTCCGTGTGCCTATTACCGGTAAGTTCCCACGCCCACTGCTTCCCATGAACAACTGCGCGTCCTCTTGGCTAAGCCTCATTACCCAACCACCGGACGGAATCAAGATGGTGACTGTTTCTTAGTGCTCCGTCAAACTTGATCACTCCCCGGTCGTTTCATTTCATCATCAAGAGACATAGATTTTCATGGGCCCATGAAAACCTATGTCACATGCAGGCCAGATAGGGCCACATGAACGTCCCTACTTTTCAAAGGAAGGAAGGCAAAGAGTTGGATTGTCTGCTGCTTTCTCAAAAATCCTGATACCCGTCAAGAAATCAGGGTGTGTCGACCCTCCGCTGATATAGTGAAATCCCAAAATTGTAGCCCCCGCGAAACGTGAAGATTGTTCCGAGGAGCAAAATGTAAAATTCACCCGACAACAGACATCAGATGCCAGTCATCGCAAGCATCCGCAAATGCAGCCGGGCGCATGGGGACCTGCGCCTTTGTCAGATGAACAAAGTTCGTCGAAGGATGTGAAAATCAAGCCACCCAAGCGGAGTAACCAGAGCTGTTCCCCTCTCTCCCACCCAGCCACCCATTTCCGGGTGTATTCAGAAATCATTCCGTAATAGGCCCTCAGCCAACGCTTACCTTCCGCAACGGTCTCTAAACCAGACCATCAGTGGCTTAACTCTTTGAGTCCTTTGTCAACAGTTGGGGAATTTGGAGTTGTCTTGAAGAGCTACACAGTAGGACACTGACGGGGCACAGGATAGTTCAAGGGTAGTGCCAGAAAAATTAGGCGCCTGAGCTGAAATCGAAATACCAGATCAGTTCTGGAGCCGTCTGCTACATAACAATCCAAGAGACACATCAACCTATGATAGTGCAAGGGTGGTTCCGGCACCACCCTTGAACTATCATAGGTCGATCCATATCTTTTTGTAGTGTGACCGACTGAATGACTCGAGGTACTGAAACACACACGCCCACCGGACCACCCCAACTAGGCTACTTAGAAGCGGGGAAACGGTCCCGTTAATTTATAAGTTTGAATTGAACACTGATAAGCTCCCAGGAACTAAATGACGGAAGATACAATGAGAGTTCAACCCTTTAATTGTCGGACACGACGAGCAAAAACCCAACTGCAAGAGACATAGAACCTCATGGGCCCCCGCGACAGCGGGGGGGGGGGGGGGGGGGGCCCATGAGGTTCTATTCCTCTTGCTGGCCTCCTTAAACGTCTGCGTTCCTCTCGAAGACGAATTATCGGATTTCCAGTCGATCATGATTTTTAAAGATGTCGGTCACGTTCATTGACAATCAAAGGACAAGCAATTGAAAAAGTCGCCAGTATTACCCAACACTCTGAGAAATCACTGTAAGAGGAATTAGAAGATCCAAATTAGATCCTCGTTAGCGTTACTAAAAGCATCCGCCCCTCGATGCAATTGTATTTAACTTCATCCCATCTTAAATTGTCCCTCATTTCTCAATAGAGAAGGGGTTGGTCGTTGCCGCTCTCCCCCCCCCTCCAACCCCCCCTCCCCCCCGCCATCATGTCCGACCTGGATGTCTTTCATTATCACCACCTGCATGGTACTAATGACTAGAGGATGCCGTCAGACCTCAATACATCAGTGACGAAAATATTGAAAGGCAGACCTTGCGCAACTTTACATACCAAACTCGTTTTCACCACCTTGATGGTTCTAATGACAAGAGGATGCGGTCAGACCTCAGTTCATCAGTGACAATAATATTGAAAGGCAGACCTTGCACAACTTTACATACCAAACTCGTTTTCACCACCTGGATGGTTCTAATGAAGAACGGATGCGGTCAGGTAGACATCAGAGTATATATTTCCAAAATTTGCGTGTACTTTCTGTTTTTCGTTTGTTTTTGTATGACCGAATGAATGCATGAATTTTATTTAATGTCTCTTCATGTTTAATGTCTCCTAATTTTTCTTTGTGTAATTTGGTACTATTATTAGTGTTACAATTATTATCCTGTGTTTGTAGAGTAGCAACGGCAAGTATGAAAAATGGCACACGTGCTAATTACTTCATCCGTTGAGAAATAAATAAAGTTTCAAAGTTTCATCTCTCTCTCTCTCTCTCTCTCTCTCTCTCTCTCTCTCTCTCTCTCTCTCTCTCTCTCTCTCTCTCTCAGTTTCGTTCGATCAAAACTGATCAATGGAAACACACGCACAAGCACACACGCACTATTGAAGTTTCAAAAACAGCCAAACGTTGTGATGTGATGGCTCTCTCTCTCTCTCGCTCTCTCTCTCTCTCTCTCTCTCTCTCTCTCACACACACACGCACGCACGCACACAAAATACAGCAGGGGCGGATCAGTTACCTCGAGGTGGGGTGGGGGGAAGGGCGGGGCTGGTTCCAACGTTTTGTTGACACAAAAGGCCTCCCCGACGCTAGACCTTGCCTAAAAGTCAAAAAGCGGGGTGGGGGTAGTGAGGGGTGGGTGAGGGGGGGGGAGAGAAGGCGCGTGTGTGTTAAGACTCTCACCAGTCCATCATAATATCAAACAAAGGGCGGGGGGGGGGGGAGGGGGTCGGGGGAGGGGGGGGGAAGGTTTAGAAACACCCCAAAAGAGGGACTTTGTTATAGCATTTTGGGTCTGGGGGAGAGGAATGTGCCGGAACCCCTGTAACCCCCCCCCCCCACCCCCAATATCCGCCCCTGTACAGCAACCGAACCCAACCCCTCCCCCATACCCTGACGCGCTCATGGACGGTTCACGCGGTGTTTACATAAAACACGTTATCTCCCAAGTTCATCTGAGGTTACCGTTTGTTTTCATTGCTCGCCACCCGCAAGAGGCATAGATCCTCATGAGCCCCTGGGAATGCAGGGGCCCATGAGGATCCATGCCTCTTGCAGGAACATCATCCATATTTTTTCATCCATTCTCCTCAAACAGGCGAGATAACCGAGGATTCATTGCACGGCTGCCCTGTGTCGGGCAAACAACCTAGTTCGCGACCTAGTTCCGACGTCACAGACGAAATAGTTTCTAGTCGCTTTCTCGGTCAAGGCTACGGCCAGCAATCTCTTCACTATTTTGCACGTTCTCCGAATAGGGCTCGGGAAGCTAGTCGTGGCGGCCATCTTGTGAGGATAGCGACTAAGGCGCTGTTTGGAAATCGCTGTCAGGACACAGTCAGGAAAGTGCCGACGTGCTATAGGCAATAACAGCAAGTAGGAAACCGCTAACCAGAATCTGTTTTTGTTTGTTTCCAAAGAGGAAGAAACATGAAGAAAAACGTGTTGAAACACTACTTCGCTACTATCTTAAACTCATTGTACCCCAAGACCGAAATCCCCAAATTTTGCCGTTGTCCTCTGAAGTCTGCATTGCAGTGCAGGACACTGATCGACCATGATAGTTCAAGGGTGATGCCAGAATAGCTTGGCGCCCATAATCTCCAAGCTATTCTGGCATCACCCTTGAACTATCATGGTCGATCCATATCTTGCTGTGGAGTGTCTGGGATAGAATGAGGTAAGACTATGGTATCTTCTTAAGATGGCGGCAGACGCGCCGACACTACTAAGCAATGCGGGGAACTTCCCGAGCCCTATACACAACACGTACAATGGGGGGCACACGCAGGCCATGTTTGCAGAGCTAGCAATTATGAAAAGGGGTCCAAGATTGGCATGAATGTTTAGCTCCCTTTTCTCCTTAGACTGCAGCAATTATGAAAATTGCTCGAGATAGGTTTTCGTTTTTGCTCCTTCCTATGACCTTCTACTAGTGTCTAACCCCCGACCCCAAATGTGACCACACTCACCAAGCACCCTACCCCCCTCTGTCCATACAAAATTATTCTTTCCATCTTCTCTTCATGACAGTCCTTAACCCATTAAATCCTGAGGCTGATTTTTAAAAAAAAATGCTTATTGAAGGCTATGAAGGTTACATTACAGATTAGGAGATTGATCAAGCATTTTAGTTCAAGGGTGGTTCCAGAATAGCTTGGCGCCTGAGGCGCCAAGCTATTCTGGCACCACCCTTAAACTATCATAGTCAAATCTGTTTCAAGCAATGGGCGTGTCAGGGTGAAACTGGTTAAAGAGCATGGCGTCTACAAACGAGTTCAAGGACGTGACGGTCCAGTGAATAGTCAAATACCCGGCCCTGGCTGGGAGCAGGGTGGGGTGGGGGGGGGGGGGGGTTGGGGGAGGAAGAGAGATGATGATGATGAAAATATATTTATCAACGGTAAAAAGTTTTGACAGAAACAAATCGTCATTTTACAAACTTGCCGTTCCTAACATCTACAACATAAAATAAATTAAAAGATAATAATAATAAAGAATATATTTACACATATTATTTCATGCAAACAATAAAATTAAAAAAAATTACACAAAATAATAATAACACTTAACATTCATCTTATACCATACACACACACACACACACACACACACACGCACACACACACACACAAACAATATAGATAAATGCATAATTATATTACTCTTGGCTGGACTTCGCGAACGAAGATTTTATAGGAGTTGCCCACGACGTCTGCAGGCTTGTTCGTGGCTGCGGAGGCCAATCCGGGACAGGCAGGTTCGACCGCAGTGGCTGCAGGGGAAGGTATGGCCAGAGTTCTGAGTTGCGGCATCTCTGTTTTTTCTCCTGAGCCGCTTGTCCTTAAGGCTAGCTCTGCGAGAGTCCTCAAAGGAGACAGCTGCCTTGTAAATAGTGGAGCGCCAGGTGTCACGGTCCACAGCAAGCGAAGACCACTGGTGGTGGTCGATTTGGCAGGCACTAAGTGACTTCTTGAGACAGTCTTTGTATCTCTTCTTTGGTGCCCCTCTGTCACGGTGTCCAGTAGCAAGCTCGCCGAACAGGGTGATCTTTGGTAGGCGATGATCCTCCATCCTGGAGACATGCCCCGCCCAGCGGAGCTGTGTCCGCAGCAGCAAAGCCTCGATGCTCACGGTTTCAGCCTGTTCAAGGACCTCGACATTGGTGACATAGTCACTCCAGTGAATGCCCAGGATGGTACGCAGGCAGCGCTGGTGGAAGCGTTCGAGGAGTCGTAGTTGGCTGCGGTAGAGGGCCCAGGACTCGGAACCATACAGCAGGGTGGTGAGGACCACAGCTCTGTACACGCTGATCTTGGTGCCTGTTTTCAGCTGTTGATTGTGCCACACCCGCTTAAAAAGTCGCCCGAAAGCACCGTTCGCTTTTGCCAGCCTGCTGTCAAGCTCCTTGTCCAGCTTGGCGTCCGACGTGATAATGCAGCCAAGGTAAGTAAACTGGTGCACTGACTTTAGTTCAGACTCGCCGATTATATTACATGAAAGCATTAACCATCAGGGTTTGTTTAAATGCCCAGTGTTGTTATGTTTGACTCATCAGGTAATCGAAAAGTTTCGTTTTAAAGATTCCAAGCGAGGCTATAGTCTTCAAATGTGCAGGAATAGTGTTCCATAAAAACGGTCCAGAAAAGGATAAACTAGTTTTAAAGAGGTCAATTCTAGGCAGAGGTAGGGGTAAAGTAGAGAGAGAGAGAGAGAGAGAGAGAGAGAGTGAGAGAGAAAGAGAGAGCCTGAGAGAGAGAGTGGGCGAGAGTCCAGGAAAAAGAAGAAGACGTGGCATCCATTCACCATATTTTCTGGTCTGAACTGCCCTGAATGCGGGGAAACAAACACCGGGAATGCTCAGTCTTTGGGGCCAGTTGCGGTCATGGCCGACATACCCACCGATCCACCCACCCGGCTCCGCCGTGTGGTACAGACCTTTACATGTATCAGACGCATGTCTTTAATTAACCCCTTCATTGCCGAGAAAAAAATGTGAACGCAATCCAACTGCAAGAGACATAGATCCTCATGAGCCCCCGCAGTTGCGGGGGCTCATGAGGATCCACGCCTCTTGCTGACGGAGCCCACTTTGTATCCCTGATCCTGGGGACGGCTGGCGATCTTTGGTGCCGGCTGAATCAAGGAAGATTGCAGACACGCAGTCTGCGTCCACTGACAGTGAAGGGGTTAAGTTTAGGCGCTGTTCTGTAATCCTGCGGTCATCAGCTCTAGGGCAGTACAGCCCAAATTCACAGACCAGCCCACACGTACTGACGAGCCCATGGACGAACCGCGAGCTATCATTTTCCGGCACTTGTTGAGCATGCTCAGTCGGGTGCACGTTTATGTGGCGATTCATACAACAGCACCAGTGACCACGGCCAAAGTATCGCTTGCCGTGGATTCCACCTGGAGTCACGATGACGAGCGACGTACAATGGACGTCCGTATTATTGGACTCAAAAAGACGTACGAACCCGGAAGTTACGTTTCCTCATAGCGATATGACGTACTTTATGACTACTATTGGCATTTGCCACTTGAAAGACAAAACATATTTAATCAAGCTCACTGTTGTATTTTTTTCGTATGGGACACAAAGCACACAGCAGCCGTAATGTGTGCAACACGTAATAAAATGTGTGCAATACGTCACAAAATGTGAGCAATATGTCATATAATGTACGCAGTACGTCATATCCAGACAGCCATTCTGCGCGCGAATGTATCTCCCCGTCCAAAACATACTCCGGCTACCACCGGATTCCACTCTCGCTAGGAGTTCAACCCTAAAACTCTTTCTCGATCCGCGAAGGAATCTTGACCTTTCCTCGATCACAAACACAGACGTAAATAAGGTCATCAAGAGACATAGATCTTCCTGAGCCCCTGCGAAGCGCAGGGGCTCATGAAGATCTATGCCTCTTGCAGACGGTTGCCGTTCTGTGAGGTATCGACGCCCAAAGATCAAAGTTATCGGCCATCTGAGGTCAGGTCTCAGTCTCTGCGCACGATACATATAAACTTGCTCTTCTCGCCAGCGCAAAACAACAGATAGCTGACCTCGCAGGTAAACAAGCTAAAGAGCAAATGGACTCTACAGCACATCAGCCTGAACTGAAAACCACCGGTTTCTAAATGCCACAGGCGTGAGTCGAAACACACGCGCGTGTGTGTGTGTGTATCCGGACGTTTTCCGTTCCCGTTCAGACACGGACGACATCAGTACTGCTCATCGATACACACAGCGCAAAATTCGTTTTCTCGCTCTCGAGTCTGCGCCCATACAAGTCCGAACCAGTTTTCTGTCCCCCTTTAACCCTTTGGCTGGTGGCAGCTTGTTTGGGCGAGGTGATTCCTGTAGTTGTCAAGGGGTTAAACCCTTTGCCTGTCGGTAGCGTGTTTGGTCGAGGTGATTTCCGCAGCGCCACCGACAGGCACAGGGTCATCCCCTTGACCGCTACTGACGATACGGTTCGGCGGAAAAGACGCGTAGTGACGTAGTTAGATAGTGACGTAGTTAGATAGTGACGTAGTAGTGACGGCAGTGATGTTGCTAGAAATTTTCAGCATAGGCCAATTGGCCGATTCAGTCACAAAGGACATTTTGAAAATCTTTCGGCCACCATTTTGACTTACAAAAATGTTGCAACTAATACCACACACAGAACACTGAAGGAAAAAAAAAAAAAAATTACATTACATTAACAAACGAGAGGAAGCGCTGGCCACTGATAAGTTTTGGTTTCTTTTTCGGCGGCATTTCGAAAACGAAAATGGTAATGCCGGAAGCACGCCGTTAGCAACAAGGGGAGTTTCTCTCTCTCTCTCTCTCTCTCTCTCTCTCTCTCTCTCTCTCTCTCTCTCTCTCTCTCTCTCTCGCTCTCTCTCACTCTCTCTCTCTCTCTCTCTCTCTCTCTCTCCTCTCTCTCTCTCTCTCTCTCTCTCTATCTCTCTCTCTCTCTCTCTCTCTCTCTCTCTCTCTCTCTCTCTCTCTCTCTCTCTCCTCTCTCTCTCTCTCTCTCTCTCTCTCTCTCTCTCTCTCTCTCTCTCTCTCTCTCTCTCTCTCTCTCTCTCTCTCTGCTGCTGATGCATTTGTCGTCTGCTTGGCGCTTCTGATACGCGATGCTCGACAATAACTCGTAACTCATAACACCTTTATTTATCCGACAGGAAATTAATATGGCCAGAAGTAATAATAACGAAACAGACATGAGACAAGCAAACAAAACACGGACAAAGGGTGGCCGAATGAGGCGTAAAACCTTAGGACAGCGGGCCGATCAGAACGTCACTCTTTCGGACATTTTGGAATTTTATCGGTGAATGGCCGTTGCCGACAAAAACGACATCACTGGTGACGTAGTTAGATAGTGACGTAGTTAGGTAGTGACGCCTCTTTCCGGCGAGCGGTATCGTCAGTGGCAGATTTAAATTGATCTATCATGAGCGGCGTGCCGCGTGGATCGTTTTGTTCCCTCACGTTGTCGGTACAACGGACGTGGGTGGTGCTCTCTGAAACAGGGCTGGGATGGTATGCTTATTTACGTTAACCCTTTTAGCCCCGGGACCCTGCAGCAGGTGGTGGATTGACCATGGTAATTCAAGGGTAGTGCCTTCAGAAGGCGCCAAGTTCATCTGGCACTACCCTTGAATTATCATGATCAACCCAGCTCCTACAAACTGGTACATAGTCGTTAGTTAGGCAACATCTCCAAAACTGTGAGAAATGGGACCTTAGGGCTAAAAAGGTTGGTTAATGGACTGGCGATCAAACGGTTAGAGTGAAGTGTTCAATATTGACACAGACCACACTCGCACTCTTTCTTAGTCGATTTTAGTGCCCCCCCCCCCCCATCCCCACACACACACCCTTCTCGCCCCCCCTCCCAATCCCACCCCTCCACACAAACTCTTCATCTCTAGCCCCGAACCATGCCCAGTCGTCTCTTTAACCTATAATTATTATACTGAGGCTAAAAAGCTTCAAGTTTGTACACTGTAATATACAAGCTACATTATAGTACTTACAGATAAGGATATAGACCAATGGCTTTAGTTCAAGGGTGGTGCCAGAATAGCTTGGCGCCTGGAGGCGCCAAGCTATTCTGGCACTACCCTTGAACTATTTTAGTCAAACTTATTTCACACACTGGTGCATTCCGAATGACAAGGGTTAATGGAGGAAACAAATAACTGTACTTGGAAAAAAAAAGAAAAAAAAAAGAAGAGAACGAGAGATACACTTAAGAAGAACTTACAACAGTCTTATCATTATCTGCCCAGTGAATGCAATAAGGCGGTAAGTTAATTTTTGTGAAAAGCGGGGATTTCCTTGTATTACAAGAAAAAATATCGCTTTTCACAAAAAGTGGACTTACTGTCTTCTGCCGCCACAGAACAACAGTAGTCTGCTAAGAGAGCCACTTACAAAAACTCCTTCACTCTTTCAGCTTCAGAAAACGAGACCGGCTCCAGTGTATTACAGTACACACCGCACTCTGGGTGCATCGGCCGGATTAGCTCAAAGGTAGTTTCTGATCACCTCGGCGCCCGTGTAGAGCCCGCAAGCGATTCAAGCACTACCATTGAACTATCACGGCCGGTCTGTTAACACTTTTCATCCTGATACACCGTTGCTTGAAATTAATTTGACAATGATAGTTCAAGGAGGCGCCAAGCTATTCTGGCACCACGCTTAAACTGAAGTGGTGGATATGTCTCCTAATCTGTAATGCAGCCGTCACAGTGCAATAAGCAAACTAAAATTTAAAAAAAAAAAGGCCTCAGGCTGCAATGGGTTAATCCACTGTTGGCGCTGGGATGTAAAGGAAATTTCAGCCTCACTTTGCACTAATTTGTTGGAGAGATCTATCGCGTACACTCCAACTGGCTCTCTCGACTGGAAACGTGGTGAAGTACCCGGAGCCTGCTCTTCTAGTTGCAAACATTAACTCATTCAACCCCAACACCGAAATCCTTAAATTTTTGCCATTGTCCTCTGAAGACTGCATTGCAGTGCACTGCAGAACAAAGATCGACCATGATAGTTCAAGGGTGATGCCAGAATAGCTTGGCGCCCATAGGCGCCAAGCTATTCTGGCATCACCCGTGAACTATCATGGTCGGTACTTATCTTCCTGTGGTGTGTCTGGGGTAGAATGAGTTAATGAATCCTCCACTGCTAGTAGACGAGGACTGCGTTTTGGAAGTCGTTGCCAATTCAGCGTCCAAGATCCCCAGCCGTCAAAGGACCATGGATACAAAGTGCTTTCAGCAAGAGGCATAGATCCTCATGAGCCCCCGCGACTGCGGGGGCTCATGAGGATCTATACCTCTTGCAGCTGGATGGTGTTCGCTTCTTCTTGGCATGGAACGGGTTAATGATATCTGGCGGTTGTCTGTTAGCTTTGAAACGTCCAGCGCCGACGGATCTAATAGATCGTGATATCTCAAGGGCAGTGCCCCCAGCCGCCCAGCTAATCAAGCACTGCCCCTCGGGATATCACGATCGATTAGTCTAGTGCAAATTGTATCCGATGCATTCAATAGCAGCGCGCATAATTATACACAGACGACGTTCATGAAATACCAGACATTTAGTTAAGTATCTCATGTAACTAGCAGAACGTCCCACACGAGGCACATGTCCGGGGAGTATGAATGAGTTAAGTTCACCGACAGAGGCTTTTATGAAAAGCTCGTTTAAGTTCCCTGGCCCTGTGCCTTTCTCAGTTTCTTTTGATGCAACAGATATGAGATACTTGGCCAAGGGCCTCTCTCCTCTCCCGGTGTCTGGTGTGTCTGTGTCTGTCTGTCTCTCTCTCTCTCTCTCTCTGATTATCATCATCATCATCTCTCTCTCTCTCTCTCTCTCTCTCTCTCTCTCTCTCTCTCTCTCTCTCTCTCTCTCTCTCTCTCTCTCGATCGACCCGGCCTTGACTGGCTATTCACATGTAAGGCGTAAGGTAAAGGTTTATTGTTCTTTCTGCGGTTGTAGACAGCCTTTTTGCTCTTCAAGTTGTAGTAACGAGGTGTCAAACACAATTTAGATACGTTAGCCTTTGCTTTTGGTACAGTGAGAGCAACTCGGATCGATGTGAGGCTCTCACACGGGCCGGCAGGAGTGGACCTAAGAGAGGGAGAGTTCCAGGGGTTCCGCCCCCCCCCCCCCCCAAGTTATATCAAAGTTCCTATTTTGGCGTGTGGATCCATCCCCCCCCCCCCTCTCCCTTTCACTGCCTTCCCCTCTTCGCAAATGTATCCAAGTGTTACGCCGGGTCTCTCTCTCTCTCTCTCTCTCTCTCTCTCTCTCTCTCTCTCTCTCTCTCTCTCTCTCTCTCTCTCTCTCACACACACACACACATACACACTTCCCAATGCGCTAAAGGCCATCGGGCCGACGTCGTCGGCCGCCGTTGGCCGCGCACGTTCGAGGCCGACGTCGGCTCGATGGCGCCAAGCTAATTCGGCACTACCCTAACACTATCGTGTTTGGTTCATCCTCCACCGTTTAACCCATATCATGCTGAGGCTAAAAGCTTCAAATGTGTCCACTGCTATACGCAAGCTACATTGTAGTACTGACAGATAAGGATACAGACCAATGGCTTTAGTTCAAGGGTGGTGCCAGAATAGCTTGGCGCCTAGAGGCGCCAAGCTATTCTGGCACCACCCTTGAACTATTTTAGTCAAACTTATTTCACGCACTGGTGTATTCCGAATGATAAGGGTTAACGCTGGATGCGACGCGTTGATCGCCAAAGAACCGCAAAAGCTATCGAGGCACTACAATACAGCTATCACGGTCGATCCATCTCCCTTTGTTATGAAGAGTGGAAGGAAAAAGTAATCTGTGGTAACTACCAGCCTGACACTTCTTGGCCGGACGGCGTTATAGAAGCTAAAGATCTTGGCAGCCCCCTTAACAACTTGTAGATTTCTCAAAGGAGAGATTGGTGCTACCGGGAACGACTCAGACAAAGGGAGATAATTGACTATGACTTACGCTATGACTTCCGCTACCAGGCACATGCCAGTCGGGATAGAAGGTGGTCGGCAAACAAAATGTCCTCGGGCCGATGCCAGCCTTAGCTGGCCCGCGCACGACAGACTAACGTCGGCCCGTTGGACCTTTTGCTTACTAGGAAAAGGCTTCTTGTGATTGGTTCCATGGGGAGGGTTCAATATGTGCTGTGTCGGCTGCCGGGGTGGAATTCTTTACTTCCAGAACCATAGAAATGCCTAACAACAAAGAAAGACTGCAATACTCTTTAACAATACCATACTGAGGCTAAAAGCTTCAAATTTGTACACTGCCACTATGATATTCAAGGGTGGTGCCAGAATAGCTTGGCGCCTAGAGGCGCCAAGCTATTCTGGCACTACCCTTGAAATATTTTAGTCAAACTTATTTCACACACTGGTGTATTCGGAATGATAATGGTTAAAGTAAAATTACGCGTAAATTTGAAGACACATTTCAGCACCGTTTATGTTCGTTATGCCTTGTCGACACACCTAATGAACGTCTAACGGCAGTTTGGCATGCAGCAAACACACACGCGTAATCGCACTTAGTTATTTTGCGCAGCCGTTAGGTTGGTTGTACATTGCTTAACGTCCCGACAGCAACAAGACTTTCTCAGGACGTGCCTGCACTGCTTGTGGAGAAAAAAAAACAAAAAACAAAAAAAAAACAGACTATTGAATGTTTGTCGCCAGCCGGTCTAATACGCTACTAAATAAACCTAAGACCATTTAGCAACACATCCAATATCAAGAACTACAGAAAGCGCAGACAGTATGGAGAGTTTAAAAAAGGAATATACAGGTGAATGGACCAAGTGTAGACAGAAACAAATGCCCCAGAATAGAGGGGAAAACCCATCCTGTGGGGCTGACCAGGGTGACCCTGGAAACTAATAAGTAGTTAACCCCCCCCCCCCCAAGTCCCTCAGGGCAGACACGTGTTGGGGGTGGGGGGCGCAGCCGTAAGGTGTCAAACTATTTTTAGCTGTTTCTCGTACTGATACAGTTATATTTAAAGAACGGATTGGAGTCGTTGTCAGGTTACTTGATATAAACTGGATTCTTCTGTGTCTAAATGAACCGTAACTAGACCTGTGTGTAGCGTTCCGTAACCATCTGTTACAAAAGTGTATCTTTGAACAGTTACGACGGTAGTGGGCCTTTAAGCGGACGAGCACAAAACAGTTCCCTAAATATTCGGGTGAATACCCTGTTTTAAAGTGGACACACAGCCAAGGAGGACAGTGATTTACGTGCATTCTGGTTGCACATTTTGGACGCAAATGCCAACGTTACTGTTACCATTCTTGGTCTGTGACTTCCAGAACCATGTGTGCTGCCATATTTTAGAATCATCGCCTGGTCTGCGGCAACAAGCCATTCGCCTTAGTTGCTGTGTGGTGGATCGACGACGGCAGATCAAAGGGAACACGGGATCAATGCTTTCACCCAATTTGAGCGAAGACGATGGACCTAAATCATCTATCGCATTGAGTCAGTTCCAGTAAGAGTTAACTCATTGGAGACGTGCCGCATATGGATACGCGGCGAATCGCCGCGTATCCATATGCGGCACGTCTCCAATGAGTTAATGTGGAGAAGGTACAGGCGGTGGAAGTACCAGAAAACGGGGAAGCGATCTAACGAGAGGGTGGGGAGAGGTGTTTCAGGCCACCTTTTTTTCCTCTGAAGAACTGACATGAACGGGTCATTTTCAAAATGGCGATTTGAATAATCAGCCAAACGTAGCGGAAATGAAATATGGACGTAGAGTTTCAGCGGTTCACCATCAGTTCGAGAGAAACAGAAGCCATGTAAGTGAAGTTGTAGCGCGTATGATTTCCACTGAATGCAGGTCGAAGGTTCCGCGTGAAATGCCCAGTCCAATAAATCTCTGCCTCTCAAATCATTTGTACTGTAGACCACCAAATAACCCGACCACCACTCTCCAACGAGCATTGTGCCCCACTTCGCCAGGAACACGTTCAACTAATTGCAGACTAATTTATAAACGTGCCGGCCGCCATGTGACCAGATTGGCTGTGAAAGATGGACTGTAATGGCGGCATTTGGAACCAACAGGCAATCAAAGTCCACAGAACAATCCCAAATCACTTCCTCAGACTCAAGATGTAAATGCGGCCGATATCAGTCGGCAAGACCGACAGATTCTCATGAGCCCCTTTCTACACCAGTTGCACGTGGAATTGAGCAGGGGGCAGTTGCATGAGTGAGGAGGGGGGGAGGGAGGGGGAGGGAGGGAGGGAGGGAGAGGGAGGAAGGGAGAGGGAGGGGAGGGAGGGAGGGGGGAGGGAGGGAGGGGGAGGGAGGGGGGAGGGGATGGAGGGGGAGGGAGGGGGAGGGAGGGGGAGGGAGGGAGAGACGGAGGGAGAGGGAGGGAGGGGGAGAGAGGAGAGAGAGAGAGAGAGAGAGAGAGAGAGAGAGAGAGAGAGAGAGAGAGAGAGAGAGAGAGAGAGAGAGAATCGACTGTTTACATAGATGCCAAAAGATACAAGGTCGCCATGGGTCAAGCTGATTTTTAGTAGCTGCCCTTCGTATGGAGAAAAAAATTTGCTGTAGGCCACTCCAGATGAAAAGATATAACAACAAACACTAAACGACAAATAACCCCTCCTTCCTCACCCTTCCGATATCAAATAAGCTTCAGGCTGTACTGTGTAACTTACGGATAGCTCGGCCTGGTCCATATCCAGTGTGCGTCCAGGCAAGGCACATATGGCCTGCTCTGTCCGTCGGGTGGTCGAGTGTCGTCTGCTACTGTTGATATCAGTAAAATTATCGCTGGTTTAGATCAGTGATCGCGGTGCTCACTCGCTGCAAACAGGAAGTGGCCTGTCTTTTTCACGGGAGTTTTGCCAGCACGGCAAACGCAGTTGAAAACTCAGTCAACTGAGTCAGTTGCAAACCGGTTTGCCGAAGTTAGCCGAACGTTCACGAAGACAGGGCCCTCGCTGGGTCCTGCAAAGTTTTTTTAAAACACGTGCGGGGCGGAGTTTTTTGACTGTTTCTCAGCTTTAAGCATAGTCTTTTCCAGTGTATAGAGTAGTGTATAGCAAGAGTGTTAGGCTATAGTCTGTTTCAAGATAGTGACAGAGATATGGGGGTGTTACGGAAGTAGACAGTTTATGAAGCACGTGTGTGTGTGTGTGTGTGTGTGTGTGTGTGTGTGTGTGTGTGTGTGTGTGTGTGTGTGTGTGTGTGTGTGTGTGTGTGTGTGTGTGTGTGTGTGTGTGTGTGTGTGTGTGTGTGTGTGTGTGTGTGTGTGTGTGTGTGTGTGTGTGTGTGTGTGTGTGTGTGTGTGTGTGTGTGTGTGTGTGTGTGTGTGTGTGTGTGTGTGTGTGGTGTGTGTGTGTGTGTGTGTGTGTGTGTGTGTGTGTGTGTGTGTGTGTGTGTGTGTGTGTGTGTGTGTGTGTGTGTGTGTGTGTGTGTGTGTGTGTGTGTGTGTGTGTGTGTGTGTGTGTGTGTGTGTGGTGTGTGTGTGTGTGTGTGTGTGTGTGTGTGTGTGTGTGTGTGTGTGTGTGTGTGTGTGTGTGTGTGTGTGTGTGTGTGTGTGTGTGTGTGTGTGTGTGTGTGTGTGTGTGTGTGTGTGTGTGTGTGTGTGTGTGTGTGTGTGTGTGTGTGTGTGTGTGTGTGTGTGTGTGTGTGTGTGTGTGTGTGTGTGTGTGTGTGTGTGTGTGTGTGTGTGTGTGTGTGTGTGTGTGTGTGTGTGTGTGTGTGTGTGTGTGACTGAACGTGTGAGTTATTTGTATCGGCCAGGTTACGTTACGTTTCTCATTGATCCAATATGTTGTGTGTTTAGCAAGTGTTACGTTGGGACTTTTGTTGTCGTATTCAGAGTGCTTGTAAAGAGGGAGCGACGGACGCCGAGACGTCGAGTCACCAGACCTAACGTGAGGTGATCACCCCTCCAGCTCTTCACTCAAGAGTGAGTCTGACCGGGACCGAGACACCCGAGTCAAAGCGAGAACTGCGCTACAGTACGAGTACGAGGACGTCCGTGCCAAAGAGACAGGACGGCAAGAAGAAGCGTACAACGAAGGACTTTCACGCCTAGACGTGAAGAAGGACCAACGTAACCAGGCAATAACATCAAACAGGTTGGAGACAGTGTGAAACTAAAGCCTAGCCTGGCCGAGATAGTGTGTGATGTGTATGTGATGTGGATGCTGGGTGTGGGGAAAGGAGTGATGTATATAGCTTGATAGTTGTGAGCGGTTTTTTTGTATATTTATCTTGTATAAAAGTCACTTTAGAAAGGGAGCCCGTGTGTTTGTTTTACCGCATGAATGCGCCCGTCTGAGTCAGTGGCGGTGTATGCATCTGTTGCGTGAGAGTCTGTGCGTACGACTGGGGGCAAGTCTGCGTGCGTTACAACCTGTATTTTTCTTTTTTAAACTCTCCCTATTGTCTGCACTGCCTGTAGCTCTTGATATTGGATGTGTGTTGCTAAATGGTCTTATCTTTATTTAGGTCGCATGTCGTAGGTTTATTTAACGTATTGGACCGGCTGGCGACGTACATTCAATATTCTGTTTAGTTCAGTTTATTCTTCACAAGCGGTGCAGGCACGTCCCGAGAAAGTCTTGTTGCTGTCGGGACGTTAAGCAATGTACAATCAATCCTTGGTGTCGAATTAACAAAGATTTCATAATCATAATTTACGTCCGCTGGCAGTGATGGGGTGTGATGGGGTTAATAATGCTCAGCGTGAACATTGTCACAATTGTCCGTTTTACTGACATTCCTAGTTCTCAGAGTGGGATCGACTCTGACAGTTCAAGGGTGGTGTTTGACAAGCTTGGCGCCTTTCCAGGCGCCAAGCTTATCAAACATCACCCTTGATCTATCACGGCGGTTCCCAATGGCAATTCAGGCACCAACCTTCATCTAACACGGCCCAGCCTTTCAACCGAAGTTGGTGCTTGAAAAGAAAGTGTCATTCGCTATCAGTTAATGCCCGATGTGTAGGAAAGTGTTCAGAATCGTTAAGTATCGCGAATACTGTAACCCCCAGTACGGTAACCCAAAAATTCCAACAACAGCAGTCGCTGTACCCAGATGATAAGAGGTGCTGTCAAAGTTTACAACATTTTATTTGTCTTCAATTTAACCGCTAACCTAGGAGTCATTGAACCTGTATCTGCCATGTTTTGCGCATGCGCACCGACACGCACTCACACACGCACGCACGCACGCGCGCGCGCGCGCACACACACACACACACACACACACACACACACACACACACACACACACACACACACACTACGCAGATACCCACGCATGTACACACACATTATGCATCATCATCTTTACGCCCAGGGCGCTGAAACTTAATCTGGCCATAAAATGAACTTGTGACTAGACTGACAGCATACCAACCCGTACATGCACACGTTTTAAATAAATTCAGATGGTACGTTTCAAAAGATGATTCCAAGTTTGACCGCAAAAACAGTATCTGGAGGACAATCTTGTAGGCATCGGTCACGGTGTTCAAATCCGAGACGGCTTTCAGACGCCAGTCCAACGCATGACCCACGACATCCAGGGGCCAGTTGCATTAGTCCTGCGCCAGCCACTAACCAAGGAGCTCCGCTATAATAATAATAATAATAATAACAATGTACATTTATATAGCGCTTAACCTCCAAATGAATGGTGCTCTAAGCGTTTTACAAGATCAAAATCACAGAACAAAGAGTACAAGAAAGAAAACACTACAATAAATGTTACAAAACCTAAAGTGACACACATCAACAGCTCACTCACACTCACACATTACACACAAACCGTTACAAAAACAGTTACTGCCAAAGATTGCTAACACACTGAAAATGCATCTAACTATACGCATAAGAAAACAGATAGGTCTTGAGCAGTGATTTGAAAGCAGAGTTGGAGCATGTCCGACATGGGCTGGAAGGCCATTCCAGGTGACGACCGAAATAAGAAAAGGCACGCTGGCCCTGGCTAGACTTCTTTCGCCTAGGAACCTTGGAAATACGCGTGTCTGATGCTGAACGGAGTGATTTTGAAGGCGTGTAAATATGAACAAGGAGCACCTTGCTTAGTGGCTTGCGCAGGACTAAGATCACTCATTTAATCGACACCTGTGCATGATACCTAATGCACGCTCCGTGACGCGCCCGTCCTAATGCTGACCCGCTTGCACCGATAGCTGACAGATGACGCGCACTGAGGCTTTGAGTGAGACAGTTCTACCAAAATCCTTGTGCCTTTCTCAGTGCTTTCTCAGTATTATCAAAGATCCTATAATTATTTAGGATCTTTGGTATTACTTCATACAAAACTTTTTCAGGAACATCGAACCCAAGTAATACAAACGCCAGTTTGAAAGATAAATGAAAATACAGAAACTATACAGGTTTATGCGCTGTTCACAAACAAACCCTCCATCATCTCCGTGTCGTGTAACAAATGTTGTTTGGAAGTCGGAAGTAATAAAAAAAAAATGCATGTGTTTCGATGAACAGTGGAATAAAAGCACAGACATACACGCGATATCGCCATGGGACATGTTTTTTTCCCGTTTTAGAATGCTTTCCAGGGGTTTCTAAGCCAATGTTTTCGTCGAAAAACGTGCAATTTTGACCTAGTTCTGTTGAGCGGAAGTCGCCTTTTTGTGACCAGGTAGCGGTGTGCAGTGACAGCAGGCAGATGACTTTCCGCAAGGGTGTTTGGGTTGAAGGAACTGGTCTGGCCCACTTGGCAACATCCACTGTCGTCCTAGATTAAGATACCTGGCCTGGCAAAATCCGTACCTGGCCTGGCAATACATCGCTTTTGGCACCGCTTTCAGGAACTATTTTTTTCCTGCAGACTGAATGCTGCTGGCTTTCATTCATTTGCTAAATTTTCATCCGTTTTCCAAATGAGTGAAAGCCAGCAACAAGTGACTGGCACATCTCTTCACAAGCCCGTATGAGCAATTTACCCATCCACCCAGGACATCCTAGAAGACAGCGGTCCAGCAGTAATGAGTGAGCGTGATGCGGCTTTGGTCTAAGCCTAAGTGGATTTAGGCACCGCCCTTGGTCGATCGATTTCTAAATGTAGTATGCCACGGGCTGGACGGGTGAACTACAACTTCTTTCGCTCATCATACTAAGTACAAACCAGTTGTCAGTCTGTAGAATGGTACATATCCCAGTGGACCCGCCCATAGACAGTGAAACACAGCGTGATTCTGGTACACCTACAGCTGTGTAGTCCCCCGCTGTGGTAGTCAGCAAAATACCAGGCCAGATGCACCCATTATTTTCTTCCGCGTCACTCTGCCTCAAAACGAAAGCGGACTACGGTATTTTTGGATCACAGATTGATTGATTAGTTCCGGGTTTAACGTCCACGGCACCGAAGTGATAATGGACGGCCCTGACGGGCGGGTTATGGGGGACAGGGAAATCTATTGCTTGCCTATGGAGTACGACCTGAACACTGATCAACTCAGGCGCACTCCAACTGTGCCACTTTGATTTACCAGGACGTTTCTACGGACATGCTATTGAACAAATCCGTCTTTTCCCCCTGGATTGTGAGTCCAGCTACCGGGGCCGGGACGGGATTCGAACCCACGACCCGGCGATTCCCTTCGCTCTCCTGCTCCGACGTTTAACCGCCTGAGCTATTTCGGACTCTAATTTTGGATCACAGCAACTTCTGGGCATTGTTATGACCTTCAGCTGGTCTCCTCCTTAGGCAGAATGCATAGAGTTTCACGCGCTGGTCGCCTGTGAGAGGCACAGACTCTCATGAATGGGCCCCTGCGGCTGCAAGGGGCCATTCATGAGAGTCTGTGCCTCATCGGTCGACCTCGTTCATTGGTATTCCGGCAGCCGTCCAGGAAAGATTGACGTATTTGTTTTTTTGGAACGCGACCAACTAGGTAACGATGCTCTACCTGACGAACCCTGCAGCCGAAACTACCCTACATTTGCCTCGGTAATGTATTCTGCGTATGTAGCTAGCTGCCAGTCGGAGCGTACAACGTATGTGTAGCTAGCTACCAGTCGGAGCGTACAACGTATGTGTAGCTAGCTGCCAGTCGGAGCGTACAACGTATGTGTAGCTAGCTGCCAGTCGGAGCGTACAACGTATGTGTAGCTAGCTGCCAGTCGGAGCGTACAACGTATGTGTAGCTAGCTACCAGTCGGAGCGTACAACGTATGTGTAGCTAGCTACCAGTCGGAGCGTACAACGTATGTGTAGCTAGCTACCAGTCGGAGCGTACAACGTATGTGTAGCTAGCTACCAGTCGGAGCGTACAACGTATGTGTAGCTAGCTACCAGTCGGAGCGCACAACGTTTATCGCAAGATATCTCCTCAAAGAAACACTGTTCTGTACCACTCTAACACATTTGGCGCCAGGCCTGAAATCTGCAAGTTTTGAAGTTGCTCCCTGAAGACTGTATTATTATACTTCTGGAAACAGATCGAGCGGGATAGTTCAAGGGTTGTGTCAGAATAGCTTGGCGCCTATGGGCGCCAAGCTATTCTGGCACAACCCTTGAACTATCACGCTCGATCCATGTCTTGCCGTGGCGTGCGAGTCCGAAATAGCTCGGGCGGTTAAGCGTCGGAGCAAGAGAGCGAAGGGAATCGCCGGGTCGTGGGTTCGAATCCCGCCCCGGTCCCGGTTGATGGACTCGCAATCCAAGGGGGAAAGACAGGCTTGTTCAATAGCATGTCCGTTGAAAGGTCCTGGTAAATCAAAGTGGCACAGTTGGAGTGCGCCTGAGTTGATCAGTGTTCAGGTCGTACTCCATAGGCAATAGATTTCCCTGTTCCCCCATAACCCGCCCGTCAGGGCCGTCCATGATCCGCACTTCGGTGCCGTGGACGTTAAACCCGAACTAACCAACCCGTGGCGTGTCTGAGTTGGATGAGTTAAGAACAAGTATCAGTTAGTGCCAATTGACCTAATATGCTATATTTACTGACGTCCTATGATTTGTCGATTTTGCTGTTACAGTCGTAAACATTTGGTGAACAGACAAGAACAAGCTGTTTGATGTGTTCCCTAAATAGAGCCCCGGCAGATTTCAATATCGAGGTCAAGCATGCAGACTTCATGTTATGCCTGCGCTGTTTCAGGTTTGAAAACTTGGCAGATTCACGTCAAAATGAATCTTTTTTAATGCTGGGCTTAATATCTATGGGGCACATTTAGGGATGTAAAATCAGTCATTTCATGAAAATAAATCCAATATTTTACCACCGTTCGGGAATTTTCTTAAAAGTAAATTGTATTAGGTCAACAGTCACTGAATGATATTTTGTTCTAAGATTGATATAGAAAAAGTGGTTCTTTTCGAAGATATCTGCGGGGGTGGGGGGTGGGGGGGGGGGGGAAGCGTTGTGTACTCCGATGTCAAACGACCTATAGCGCACATT
The DNA here is from genome assembly GCA_036245525.1 of Semisulcospira habei. Classification (NCBI taxonomy): domain Eukaryota; kingdom Metazoa; phylum Mollusca; class Gastropoda; family Semisulcospiridae; genus Semisulcospira; species Semisulcospira habei. Next base: position 207,545,801 of record BTPG01000005.1, read on the forward strand.
TTAACTCATTCGGCCCGACGGCCGTATTTCCCAAATGTTGGAGGCGTCATCTAACGACTATGCGCCAGTTGCAAGAGATGAATCGACCGGCGCCAAGCTAATCTGGTACTACCCTTGAATTATCATGGTCGACTGATGCTTTGCTGGTGCCTCCCTCCATCAGGCCGTGCGTGCCAGACAGTGTGCGCGACCATCACGGAACGACGGTCATGTGCACTCGTGTGCAACATTAACCCCTTCACTGCAGTGGTCTCAACTCGTTTTTTTTTCTTTCCTTCTTCTTCAACTCATTGTAACTTCACAGTCACAGAACCCCAGCCCTCCAAGGAACACGGGAGACAAAGTAGTTTGAGCAAGAGGCATAGATCCTCATGAGCCCCCGCGACCGCGGGGGCTCATGAGGATCTATGCCTCTTGCACTGGGGTGGCGTTCCATTTTTCTCGGCAGTGATGGATTCAATCCGTGGACAACGCCCGTAGTAGCACTGGCCGCTTGGTGAGGAGATCAATGTTTGTCCTCCTCCGACTTCTCTACCGATTCGCCCTTCCGCGAGATGGCCTTAGTTCACCGCTCGGCGTTAAACCCAAATAACTAACTCTACCTGTACGTCTTCAGCACCACCTGCGGGAGACGGGCAGGCTATGCAACCTCAAGGGGCGTGCCTGATTAGCTTGGCGCCTGTCCAGGCGCCAAGCTAATCAGGCACGCCCCTTGAGCGGTCATGTCGATCCATCCACCGCGAATTGCACGTACATTCTAGTCGATGATTCCAAACCTGAATTGGCGCCCCAATAAACAGGAAGTGAGAACGTTACTCCTGCTTCCGAAACTGGACACAATGAGTGCAAACCACAGTGTGCGACAGCGCGCTAAAAAAAGACTGCATCGCAAACACCTATTGGACCATACATGCTACGTAAGCACGTAAGACTGTAAACGTTTGTGCGAGTGATCCGCGAGCCCCAAAACAAAGGGAACCGCAGGCACAGTGCGGTCGCACCTCACGACAAACCATGGATCAATAGTATTCTATTTTCGGGTGTTTGGATTTTATATATATTTCCAGCAAAATAACCTAATCCTTTGGCTGTCGGTAGAGCTTTTTGTCGCGATGATTCCTGCCGGAATCATCGCGACAAAAAGCGCTACCGACAGCGAGAGGGTTAAGTTTCCCAGCCACACTAAGAAAAATCAGCACAACAGTTTTTAGACTGCACCACATCATAGGCAACACCCATTATCATACATAATATTCATAGAAGATTGGTTGCCATTTTGAGCATCCAGATTGTCATCAGAACATTCCAGGCATCTTGTGACCGACCAATCAGGTGCCTCGTTTCTGAGGTTGATGACGTATTCAGCATGAAAGCTAAACAGTTCCACTTATTTTTCTATAGTTACATAAGGAAGTCAGAGGTTAATAGGTTGTGGGGTTTTTTTCCCACCCAATATTTTGCGTTCCTCGGGATAAAGGAAATAAAATTTGGGAAAATACTGGTGTACGTGTGACTACCGGCCGCAAATCGCTATCCAGGAAGCACAGGATGCGCGGGCCGTCGTCGGCCCAAAGACTTTTGCATACTGGATTAGAGCGCTGTTTTACTTCATTTTCCCTCCATTTTTTTTTTTTTTTTTTTTTACCACATGCAAGAGCTGGCGTCACGAGACCAATAGTGCTGTTTGCAGTTTCCATTTTCGGTAAGTTAAAGTAGCATTACGCATACATCCGAAGACAGGTTTCTGCACCATTTGTGTTTGTTATGTCTTGTCGACATGGAACCCCCAGGGAAAGAGGAAAAGAGGTAGGCCGAGAAACTCCTGGCGTCGAGACCTCCAAGCTGACATCAAGAGACTGGGAACCACCTGGAGTAGAATCGAAGGAGAAGCACAGGACAGGAGTTGCTGGAGGTCTCTCGTCGACGGCCTATACCCGGGTAGGGGTGACAGGCGTAAGTAAGTAAGTATGTCTTGTCGACACAGCTAATGAACTTTAACAGCAGTTTGGACAGGCAGCAACAGCACACACGTAATCGCACTTATTTAATCTGTGCAACCGTTAGCGTTTCAAACTATTTTTTAGCTGTTTCTCCTACTAATAGCACTGTATTTATAGAACGGAGTGGAGTTATTGTCAGGTTACTTGACATTAAGACGACGTGTGCTGAACTGGATTGTCCTGTTTCTAAATGAACCATATCTAGACCTGTGTGTAGCGTTTCGTAACCGTTTGTTACAGAAGTGTATCTTTGAACAGTTACAGCGATAGTGGGCCTTTAAGACTTAAATCTGGAAGTTCGTATTTTTGAATGGTGTGATGCCTTAAAACGCTGCAATCAGTCAATAAGTCAGTCGTACTGAAAGATACGCTGACGAGCCCAAAAAATAAAAAATTAAAATAAAAATTAAAATTGCGACCTCATTCGAAACATCATGATGTCGCATATCTTTTGCTCTTCAGTATAACCTATTTGCACTTTCCCATCAAATTAACCCATGATGCATGCAGCACTAGTACTGTTTACACCATGGAGTTAACTATAACGCCTGAAGACTTGAAGATGTGGATCGGCCATGATATTCAAGTTGTGTCAGAATAGCTTGGCCACTAGGCGCAAGCTATCTGACACCACCTTGAATATCATGGTCGAGCTGTCTCCAGAACTGTGATATATACCTCAAAGCATATCTACAAAAATTTGATCATTTCATCTTCAGGGTACAAAGTTAAAGCATTTAGTGTGATTGTTTCCGATGATTCGTATGATGTCGCATATCTTTTGCTCGTCAGTTTAGCGCCACAGCTTTCTGGTGCGTTGCACCCTGATGAACCACTGGTCACTTGCGTAAATCGTAAACAATCGCGCATCGAGACAGCTGTCTGAGAGTAATGCACAAATGTCCACGAGTTGTAAAAACTATGGATTATAAATCTTCATGGGGGAAAAAATGGTTATGCAACGCTCCTAGGGAAGGGGGGGGGGGTGAGTTTTTGTTCCACAAAGGCATAGTTTTAAGTGGTGGTTTTTTTCACCGATAGAGAAGGGGTTAATTCGTGGTGAACGACCGTAACACTACCCTCCACCCTTCCGTCAGTCCTTCCCTATTAAGACAAAAGAAATGTTGGAGGCCAAGTGTAAAATGCAAAGAAATAGCCAACATAGGTGAACACGAGCACGAAACAGAAGTGTCTAGTGCTTATTTAATTGTGAAATTTAATGCGTTTCTTTCTTTTTTGACTAATTCTACATTCTTCATCACGACCACCAGCAACCCCCCCCCCCCCCCCCCCCCAGGACAAGGGGAGAATCAGGGACGGTCGTTGTGCCAGTTACGTGACATTCACGTCTTAAGCACGCGAGGTCACGTAGCGGCAAATAAACACTGCGCCGTAAACAAACTGTGACGGACAGCGAAAGACTCGTCACCTGCACATAACTCATACATGTACAGCGAAAATAAAACCATCTGCAACAGGCATAGATCCTCATGAGCTCATGCAGTCGCTTGCTGGCTTATTCGGTGCAGTTATAGTATGTGTGTTGTTTATGATACCTTTGGCTTTGTCTGTGAGCCCTTTGAAGTCACTGGAGTAAAACGACCATGTTATCTAGCGGCTGATTTGTGAGACATTTCTAAAAGTGGACGTACCATGCTGTACCACATTACATCTCTCTATCTCTCTGTCTCTCGCTGTCGCGCGCACACACAGACACACACACACACAGACACGCAGTGCCTCAGCCCCCCCCCCCCCACCCCCCATCCCCTCACCTTCCAGCCCGCCGCGAGATGGCCTCAGTCGCCTAACTAACTAACTAATTAACACAGTAACTAACCCATCCCGACTTACTGGACCATTGCCTATCCAAGACGTGTGTATTGCCAGAAGAGATCAATCAGCGAGATTCTAACCTTGACCCATTCAGCCCTGACGCACTACAACAGTCGGCGCCAAGCTAATAATAGTAATAAGAGTACTTTAAACTTATTAAAAATTCGTCTCGCCATCTGGCACTGCCCTTGAATTATCATGGTCGATCCATCTCCTGCAACTGGTGCATAGTCATTAGATGACGCCTTTAAGGTTTGGGAAATACGGCCGTCGGGCGTGATGAGTTAATGTGTATCAGTGCATGAGTGTGCGAGTGTCTTGTGAGCGAGGTTCGCTCTATTGGGCTACACACGTTCACAACGCATTATGTAGCATACGCTGTGTTAGTATTTCTTGTTTATGCGATTTCTGTGACCAGTAACGGTGACAAAAGATACGCGGGAGGTCTCAGTTAACTCATTGTACCCCAAGACCGAAATCCTTAAATTTTGCCCACAAACCAAGATGAATCGCTCAGCGCTGGACAGACAAACAGTTAGATCCCCTGTCCCCGCCTTTCAGGCACCCAATCGCCAGCCCACAGAGAAATACGCAAGACGATCATTTGCATCCTCAAAAAGAATGCATCAGGTCTCTTATATAACCCATGTCTTTCTCCGGAACTTAGGAAGTAGGCAGGAGAAACATACATACACAAACACAGTAGATGCACAGAACATTAAACAACAATGTAACGATACAAATTTGCCTCGAGTTATAGATACTCACAAACCAGATAGGTGAGGCTAGCGGTGGCAGAATTGTACACAGACCAAGAGGAATCACTCAGCGCTGGACAGACAAACAGCGCTGAGTGATTCCTCTTGGTTTGTGTACAATTCTGCCAGCGCTAGCCTCACCTATCTGGTTTGTGAGTGATTAAATTTTGCCGTTGTCCTCTGAAGACTGCATTGCAGTGCAGGACACAGATCGACCATGATAGTTCAAGGGTGATGCCAGAATAGCTTGGCGCCCATAGGCGCCAAGCTATTCTGGCATCACCCTTGAACTATCATGGTCGATCCATTATCTTCCTGTGGTGTGTCAGTCTGGGGTAGAATGAGTTAAAAGAAAAATAACACTAACGGGAAACCTAACATCAGGTGTCAATGTCCCCAAAACTATCGTGACCCTTTGGATATCGGTAGCTCTTTTTGTCGAGGTGATTCCTGTCGGAATCGCCTCGACAAAAAGAGCTACCGACAGCCAAAGGGTTAAGTGTGTGATGGTCTGAGACTTTGGACCTTACGACTTTATGCAGTTCGGTCCAGTTGTTACACATCAGCCCACATGTTCTGAGCGCCCTTCTGGCGTCGTGTGCACAAAGGACCGCGTTTGGAAATAAATAAGCAAAAAAAAAAAAAAAAAAAAAAAAAAAAAAAATGCCTGCTTTATCGTCTTACAAGGACATAGAGCCCCATGAGTCCGAGCAATTACTGAGGCTCATGAGGATGTATGCCTCTTGCGGGCGGCTTTGCTTGATGGGGTGTGCAAGGGCGCCATCAATCCGTAATCCAGTCCACCATTTTTATGGCGGGGCCCGGCTGTAAAAAGCGGCGACACGCATGACCCGGCGACGTCAATAAGCCGCAAATTGGGGGGAAGATCATCAGGTTATGATCACCCGCGAAAAATTCAGCCCGGGGCCTCATGAACGAGAGCTGGAAAGACGGTTTTTTTGGCAGCCAACAGGAGGATAATTCCGCGGATACGTGTTGCGATAGTCAACGCGTCGGTAGATCTAATCTAGCACAACCCTTGAACCACTACGGCCAATCTATCTCCTGGCCTCTGCGGCCTTCTGTACTCGTAAGTGACTTAGTCTCAGTGTAGTGGTGATACAGCTGTGTGTCTTGCTAACTCTCTGTCATGGCGCTCCCGAAGTGATCAACGCTGGCGGTATGGGTGCTGCCCTCTCTACCTGTAGCTCGACACCCGTGAGCACATAACTCTGTCCCAGGGGACGTCACCCCGGTAACCAGCTCGCGACGGTTTGAGTGCATCTGCATTGCCTTCAATCTCCAATAGTCATAGATTCTCATGGGCCCCTGGACTGCAGTCGCGGGGGCTCAGGAATATCTATGGCTCTTGCTGAAACAGGTTGGTCTATGCATTTTTATCACTGTTCCTCCCATAGAGTACGCTGTGGGATTACAGTCTGCGACTTACTGAGTGGATCAAGTTAGCCCATTCAGCCCTGACGCACTACAGCAGGAGATGGATGACGCCTCCAAAATTTGGGAAACACGTGCGCCGGGCTAAATGAGTTAATGTGGCGGACAGTTTTCCCTCCCACTCGGAGAAGTGCCAAGGTGTTCACTCTACGATAAGATGATACCAGGTTTTAATCAAGTTTGGCTGAACTAATATGCCGGTTGAATAATGTCAATATTGAATTCAAACGAAAGAGCTCCTGTATGTGCGGAAAGCAGCTCTTCACAGTATGACAGACGCTACTTATAAACCTGAGTCTTGACGTCATTGTCAACAAGGCTTGACGTAAAATCGCCAGACGTTGTATCAAATGTGCATTACGCAGTAGTATTAGGCAATAGAGCAGACATTACTGTGTACGGGTCTGTGATTTCGGATGTTATGGGCATAATCCGTAAAGCTAACTCATTCAAGGTTCCCCGCCCGCATCCATACCTGCGAAAGTGTCGTAAAGCGTTGCCGGCGGCAATGCCTATACGACACTTTCGCAGTTATTGATGCGGGCGGTTATTTTAGACGCTTACATGAGCAGTTAACGTTGAACAGTGTTTTGCTTATTGCTAGCGTAGCTGTTGATGCGAGACGCCTGAAGTGAGTTACAAAAGAAATCCACACTCCGGTATGCTTTCTCAGATCTGTTATTTTGGGCGGTTACCCGGTAAGCAAAGGTCCTGCGGCCCACTGCGGCCGTCTTGGGCCCGTAGACGTTTTGATACTGGGGTTACCTGAACCATTAGCACAGAACAATATTTCGTTTATTACTAGCTTTTATTGCTTCGTTACTTGGTTCGTTCTTTCATTCATTCATTCATTCATTCATTCATTCTGTCAATGTGAGAGAAAGTTTCCGTTCCGCACCTCCATCCATTCACTCACTTCTTTTCACATCCCACCCACAGTCTCTCTTTCTCTTTCTCTGTCTGCCCCCCCCCCCTCCCCCGCCCCAAGCCATCTCTCTCTCTCCCACACAATTGTATCGTAGACAGAAAACGCTCAAGAATGTTTCTTTTTATGCGGGCGAAAATCCGTTTCAAGCATGGCTACCCGTTCCCACTCGCCCTCCCCCGCCCGTTATGGCCGAGCCTGGGAAAGATGATGAAGACACACAAGTGCAACAATAACTGTCTCTCACTTTGGTACATCGTCATGGTCCTCACTTTGGTACATCGTCATGGTCCTCACTTTGGTACATCGTCATGGTCCTCACTTTGGTACATCGTCATGGTCCTCACTTTGGTACATCGTCATGGTCTGATCTCTGTCCTGACGGGGCTAAGTTCGCTACCTTCTTTCGTGCGTGTGTGCAGTAAAAAAAAAAAAAAAAAGTTACTTATTTATCTATTTATTGACGTATTCATTGATTTATCTTAATATTGCTTTTTTTTTTAAAAAATCACTATGCACATTAAAATCACTATTCACAATAGTAGCGTCAAGCTATTCTGGCCCCAGACTTGACGGCTGAGTGCCAAACTATTCTGTATTCTGTATCACATTTGATCTGTCCCCCATAAATAGACTCTTAGGGCCGTCCATTATCACTCTGGTGTTGCGGATGTTAAACCCGGAACTAAACCATCAAGTAGCGACTGAATTGTATAATACTTTGACTATTTTTAAATCTTTACCATTTGCGTGTAGGTAACGGTTTTAGTCGCGATGATTCCTGTAGGATGTCAGGTTGTTATTCCTGTAGGAATCATCGCGACTACAACCACTACCGACACGCAAAGGGTTAATAAATTGTGTTGTAACTGTCATTTCTAAGCGTGTTTCTTTCTCCGTTGGGTTATTCTTTGCATTTTGCAGTCACCCTTTTGAGTCTGGATTTCACCCGAACTGTCGTCTGCGGACATCGTAAACCTTACCGAACGTGGCCCTTGCAGCTCTCGTGAAGAAAGTCTTCCTGGCATTCGAACCTCAAGATTTGCACACAAAAGGAAGTAACGATTCCCCATAAACACAGTCATTACCTTATCTGTCGTCCCCCTTAATGCAAGGGTCAATTAGTGTTACACTACAGCCACACACAAGGGTTTATGAAAGACGCTGCCAGAGAAGAGTGTTTCCAAAAGATTCTTTTTATTCGACGATCATCACTAGTCTAATGGATTGGGCAAAAACCAACCCACTAGCATGAATGGCAAAAGCGGAGGTATGTTGGTTCGGAGCCCTCCTCTTGGCGATGGTCCTCCCCACTATATATACCCGTTTTGGGGGACAGCCCCCTTGTTCCCAATCTGTCATGGGGGGCTTATTAATGTCACCCATAAAATTCTACTTCAAAGGGAGCCTTCCTCCAAGCCGTATACATTATAATTATATTCATTAATTCCATATCAAGGGAGTATGTATCACGGCCTCAGTGTTTTTGGCCGTGAACACTTATAGTATAACATTAGCTGTAAATGCGTACTAGAGTCCGAAATAGCTCAGGCGGTTAAACGTTGGAGCAGGAGAGCGAAGGGAATCGCCGGGTCGTGGGTTCAAATCCCCGTCCCGGCCCGGGTAGCTGGACTCGCAATCCATCGGGAAAAGACGGGCTTGTTCAATAGCATGTCCGTTGAAAAGTCCTGGAAAATCAAAGTGGCACAGTTGCAGTGCGCCTGAGTTGATCAGTGTTCAGGTCGTACTCCATAGTAATAGATTATTTCCCTGTCCTCCATAGGGTTAGGCCCGTCAGGGCCGTCCATTATCACTTTGGTGCCGTGGACGTTAAACCCGAACTAACCAAATGCCGACTCCTTACACAGTTGTCTTGTGTTTCTTTCCCCGGGACATGCTATCGTCTAGCTGTACTCAGTCGTTTTTTGTCCAGAAGTTGACAGTTTTGGGCTTGAGCTGCTGTTAGTTTTTGCCCTTGTGGTACCAATCCAAAAGGTCCTCGGGGCCGACTTCCGCTATAGTCGGCCCGCGCACGGCCGTGCCGCGCGGGCCAACTAAGGCGGAAGTCGGTCCCGATGAGCTTTTGCTCACAGGAAAATACAAAATCCAGAACGAAAAGCTGACTGTTAAGCGTGTAAAATGCAGGTAAATAAATAACAAAACAAAAACAACTGGGGATTTCGGCCTTGGGGCACAATGGGTTAAACAACAACTGGGGATTTCGGCCTTGGGGCACAATGGGTTAAACAACAACTGGGGATTTCGGCCTTGGGGCACAATGGGTTAAACAACAACTGGGGATTTCGGCCTTGGGGCACAATGGGTTAAACAACTGGGGATTTCGGCCTTGGGGCACAATGGGTTAAACAACTGGGGATTTCGGCCTTGGGGCACAATGGGTTAAACGACTGGGGATTTCGGCCTTGGGGCACAATGGGTTAAACAACTGGGGATTTCGGCCTTGGGGCACAATGGGTTAAACAACAACTGGGGATTTCGGCCTTGGGGCACAATGGGTTAAACAACAACTGGGGATTTCGGCCTTGGGGCACAATGGGTTAAACAACAACTGGGGATTTCGGCCTTGGGGCACAATGGGTTAAACGAATTTGTTATGACTGTGATTGTCCTTTTTAAGCGTGTTTTTCTCTTTGCTGGGATTTCCTCACCGGGAAAAAAAGTTACATTTCAGGATCGTCTGCTCGGTACTGTGTACCATTGTCAAGTTGGTTGTACATTGCTTAACGTCCCGACAGCAACAAGAATTTCTCAGGACGTGCCTGCACTGCTTGTGAAAACACACACACACACACACACACACACACACACACACACACACACACACACACACACACACACACACACACACACACACACACACACACACACACAAAACCAACAGAATGTTGAGTGTATGTCACCAGACGCTAAATAAAGCTAAGACCATTTAGCAACACACATCCAATATCAAGAGCTACAGGCAGCGCAACAAGTAGGGAGAGTATAAAAAAGGAAAATACAGGTGAATGGACCAAGGGTAGACAGAAACACATACCCCCAGAATAGAGGACAAAACCCACCCTGTGGGGCTGACCAGGGTGACCCTGGGAACTAAAAAATACTCCCCCAGGGCAGACCCGGGGGTGGGGGTGGGGGGGGGGGGGCGGCATTGTCAAGAGGTAGATCAACCACCATAGCACAGAAATAAAGCCCGATTGTCTCGGTGACCATACAAGCTCAAGCGTGCTGCCTTATTAGCGTGGCGCCTCTTCAGGTTAAGCAGGCACTGTTGGCTAAGTCGGCATGGTCGAGCCATCTTCCACACATTACCCGGGACGTTAAAGAGGTGCGTGTACCTGGACTGCCCCCTCCACCCCCCCACCCCCCCAAAAAAAAAAAAAAAAAAAAATCGTTGGCCATGCAAAAGAGGTAATGGACCTTTTTAACGGCCGGACAGGAAAGGCGAGCTGTCAACGACCGGTCATCCCCTGATGTACCCTCCTATTTGTCTCCCCCCCCCCCCCCCCTGGTCTCCACACCTATCCCACACGCCCTGTCTGGGTAGGGGTCGGAAGACCGTGATCTCTGCCTATGACCTTTGCACTTCAGTCAAGGGGACGAGGTGCCAGCGAGTTGAAGCAGCCCAAAATACAGTCTATTTGAAGAACGTCATGTTACAAATGTTAACCCCTTTACTGCCGGGTAAAAAAAAAATGAACGCGATCTAACTGCAAGAGGCATAGATCCTCATGAGCCCCCGCGAATGCGGGGGCTCATGAGGATCTATGCCTCTTGCTGAGACCACTTTGCGTCCACGTTGTTTGGACAGTTCAGGTGGCTCGTGGTCGTTCAGTGCACACAGATTTCAGAAACAAATATGAACGTACGTTGGCAGCCAGGGGGGTTAAGATGGCTCTGTGTCATTTACACCTGCAGGTCCGCAGAACCCGTTTTGATTGCACTCGCTGCTGGCCCTCAGGCCGCCATCAGTCATTGGCGATAATTATCAAATTTCTGCCTGTCTCGCAGCGTCCGTACCCGTGTCAGTGCCAGTCGACTCGAGAAAAGCTTCTCCCCTTGGATGCAAGGTGTGCGTTCTTGGACTGTATTCTCACAAGTCAACCTGAACAAACGAACGAGCGAGTGGCAGCATGCGAACCAACGCCGGACGGACGGACGGACAAGCGGCGGATGGACTGACGGACAACTAAATGAATAATGGATACGTCTTCTCCGTCCATCTAGCCGCTGCTACGTGAATAGTCTGCCCCCATAGGGGCCTGACGAGTGGTGCTTTGACTAAATGAAAAATCCGCTGCGCCACCGCGTGCGCGCGGCCACCGCGTAAATAGCTCAGCGGCCACCGCGTAAATAGCTCAAGTCAGAATACACTGACTTGAGCTATTTACGCGGTGGCCGCTTGCTCGCGGTGGCGCAGCGGATTTGCATTTAGTCAAAGCGGCACCACTCGGTCAGGCCACTATGTCTGCCCTCTGTAAATCAGTTGGGCGGGGGATTGGGAAGTGGGGGGTGGGGGGGAGGGGGTGGAGGGTGGTGCTTTGACGAATTTGAAATAATCGCAGTGTTTCGCTTATTACCAGTTATCCGTACAAGTGCAAGTGCCGACTACGCCATACTACCAGTCTAGCACACTCGTATACCCTCAAAAATGCAAACTGACTCAAGTTATTCGTAGTTTTCAATTCATCTGCAAGAAACAGATTCTCACGAGCCCCTGCGACCGCAGGGGCTCATTAGAATCTATGCCTCTTGCTTCAACTACTGACTTACGGCCTCAGATTTACGGAGTCGCTAAACAGCGGGAGGAATTTCTCAAGTACAGTATCCCGCCTAATATTGGGCACCCAGTTGTGTGAACTAGAACGCAGGACATGATCCACTCCGTCTGAGAATTCTCGTCAATGAAACTTGAACGTGGCAATTTCCAGAAAATGGTGGGCTGGGGGGAACTCTTAACTCTTTCACCCACACCGAATCCCAAATGTGCGTGTTCGCTGAGACTGCATGCGTGCAGGACCAGATCGACCAGAGTCAGGTGATGCCAATAGCTGGCGCCACAGCTAAGCATTCGCTCACCTTGAACCATGTCGATCTTATCACTGTGGTGTCTGGGTAGAAGGAGTTAAACCACTTCCTCTCCACCCCTCACCGACCGCCTTCCATCTGCGAAGACATACAGCTTCAAGGGCCCCCATAGGTTGCAGGAGCAGTCAGCCCATAAAGCCCTGACACGATACGACAGGAAGTGGATCGACCATGATAGTTCAAGGGTGGTGTCGGAATAGCTTGGCGCCTGTAGGCGCCAAGCTATTCCGACACCACCCTTGAACTATCATGGTCGATCTGCCACCAGAAGTGTGCCGTAGACCTCACATGATTTTTTTTTTTTTCATTTTTTTTTTAATTAGACAATTTTATCCTCAGGATGTAACGAGTTACAAGTCTGTTTCTGCATCTTGTCGAAAACGGAGTTACAGCGTGTTTCACAGACCTGTCACATTACGGAGTTACAGCGTGTTTCACAGACCTGTCACATTACGGAGTTACAGCGTGTTTCACAGACCTGTCACATTACGGAGTTACAGCGTGTTTCACAGACCTGTCACATTACGGAGTTACAGCGTGTTTCACAGACCTGTCACATTACGGAGTTACAGCGTGTTTCACAGACCTGTCACATTACGGAGTTACAGCGTGTTTCACAGACCTGTCACATTACGGAGTTACAGCGTGTTTCACAGACCTGTCACATTACGGAGTTACAGCGTGTTTCACAGACCTGTCACATTCCGGTGCGTTTCTGGGGTGGAAGGTGATCATAAATTTAAAAAGCAGCATTTTTTTTTTTTCTGACGACGGACCGTAGAAAGATCTAGAAAGGAAACGGAAAGGGTCCCTGTGGTGACGCCCCCCAAAAGTAGTTCAAATGAATCAGAATGGTAGCTACGGAGACGGTCCGCCAGTACTGAAAAATGTCTCCCTCCCCCCCCCCTCCCCACCCCCCCCCCCCCCCCCCCCACCCCCCCGCATTAGTTAGTACAAGTAATATCAACACTCCAGCGTCTCGTTCATTTAAGAAGCACATGCATACATCATAGAACGGAAAGAATAATCCTTTCTAGCAAGAAGAATAGATTATCGTGAACCCAGGCGTTCACGATAATCTTTTCTTCTTGCAGAATGAAGAATTCTGCTGAATGACTGAACCGAAGAAGGTCTCGGCCTGTCAATGGAACAGAGGGTGGGTTGGTGGGAAGGGGTGGGTGGGTGGGAAAACGTCATCGAAGCAGGTGTGCCACGTGTTGGGTTCGTGGTGCACTTGACTTGCAATAAAATCGACTTTCAACGGAAACAACGCTTTACAATAGAAAACAAAACTCGAACGGTCCGCAATTTGAATTTATCGTAAGGAATAACGGTGGACAAACCGGTGTAAGAGTTGTACCATGAATGCCCAACGGCTGTGTGAGTTTCGGGCTTGGGGGGGGGGGGGGGGGGGGAGGGGATAGTCACAGAAAAGGTGTGTGGAAGGTAGGGGAAATGTTTGTTATATTTCAAATGTGGCCCGTCGAACACGTTTAAATTCAAACTTTGAAAATGATATTACTAGCTTTCTATGGCTGCACAATGTAGGTCTGTGTGTGAATCGTTTATAGCTGGGATGCCATGGCGGCTGTGATAAGAGACGTCGTCTGACTATACACCCACGAGGGACATGTATCACAGCTGTAGTTTCAAGCGATTGATCCATCTCCTTATTATGGAAAGTCTTTAAGCCGATGTTGGCCGTTTCGGTCCGATGACCCTTTGCGGCCTACGGCTGACGTCTACCCAAGGACCCACTGCTCACAAGGATTATTGCACACTGGTTGTCTCCCTCGATTCGCTGCCGCTTTATCGATAGATACAACCAGGGTAGGATTCTTGTACTTTCAGTGTCAACGACATGACTGAATAAACATCGATAAGAAATACGAAACGATGAACTTTATTGTCCCAAAAATGTAAAAATCAGTCTTCGTGCTTGGGTTAAAAAAAAAATCATAAACACAACAGAAACGTAAGCAGACAGAAAACAATTTAAACCCGTTTTCTCCTGACACTGTCATTGCTTGAAATACATTTGACTGATAGTTGAAGGGTGGTGCCAGAGTAGCTTGGTGCCTCCGGCGCCAAGCTATTCTGGCACCACCCCTGAACTAAAATTGTTGATCTATCTCGTAATCTATAATGTAGCCTTCATAGGACACTAAGCACATTTTCACAAAATCAGCCTCAGGATGTAATGGGCGAAGTAACTAAACGTAAAACACATTGACCTATACGCCGAACATAGCGACATATTTGTTATCACAATCATCTGTAATGTTTCAACATAATAATGTCGTAATCTATGTATAATAAAATTAACGCATCAAAGATAATGTTAACATCCATAATAGCTCGAGGGCAGTGCCTTAACTCATTCTACCCCAGACACACCACAGCAAGATAAGGATCGACTATGATAGTTCAAGGGTGATGCCAGAATAGGTTGGCGCCTATGGGCGCCAAGCTATTCTGGCATCACCCTTGTACTATCATGGTCGATCTGTGTCCTGCACAGCAAAGCAGTCGTTCTGAGGTACTCACAAACCAGATAGGTGATTCCCCTTGGTTTGAGTACTGAGTCGTTCTGAGGACAACGGCAAAATTTGGGGATTTCGATGTTGGGGTAGAATGAGTTAAATTGGCTTATGTATCGCCTGGAGCAACTGTAGTCTTTTCTGCGGCCGGATGGGGAGTATCCTCGCACTACACTAGTTCACTGTGTCACTGTCCGCTTGTGACCTAAATTCAAAACACTTGCTTCAGCGGAAGCAGGCGCCGGTGTTACTTTTTATCACACTCTGACTGGCGTCAATCTGCAAGAGGCACAGATCCTCATGAGCCAACGCAGCCTGCAGGGGTTCATGAGAATAATGCGTGTTACATAGAACACTAAATCTAGGGGGGGGGGGGGGGGGGAGGCAGTAAAAAGGCTGTAAGATTTCCCAGATTCTGGTTACATTTGTGGTCCCATCTTCAGAGTTTACATCAGTGTTCCTCGTTGGATGTTAGCCAAGGGGAGTTGAATGCAAACTGTTTTATGACCGTATCAGCGTGGGAGAAAAACGCACAAGACGACCCGTCTCCATGTCAAGAAGGCATCCGTTTTAAGCATTCAGGTCACAAATTACAATCGGGGACACCGCAGGAATGGTTGCCTTAGCGGCCAGACGCTCTTTTGTTTAAAGAGCGACAGACTATCATGTTCCCATGCAGACACAGGGACGCATGAGAATCTATATAGACTCTTTCTTGCTGGTTTACATCGGCTCCATTTCAATCCTTTTTTTTTTTTTCTGTTCAAAAGAGCGAACAGAATCAGGGTTTCGCTTTAACCCATTACATCCTGAAGATGATCCTTTGAGGTCAAGGTCACAGTTCTGGAGGCATATCGACCATTAAAGTTCAATGGTGGGGTTGGAATAGCTTGGCGCCTACAGGCGCCAAGCTATTCCAACACCATCCTTGAACTATCATAGTCGATCCACAGCCTGCCGTAGCGTGTATCCAGGGGAAAAAAACGGATTTGTTCAATAGCATGTCCGTTGAAAGGTCCTGGTAAATCAAAGTGGCACAGCTGGAGTGCGCCTGAGTAGATCAGTGTTCAGGTCGTACTCCATAGGCAATAGATTTCCCTGTCCCTCATAACCCGCCCGTCAGGGCCGTCCGTGATCACCTCGGTGCTGTGGACGTTAAACCCGAACTAACCAACCAACCAACCAACCGTGGCGTGTCAGGGTTTTATGAATTAAACATATAATTTTTAACCAATTCTACCCCAGACACACCACAGCAAGATGTGGATCGACCATGATAGTTCAAGGGTGTTGCCAGAATAGCTTGGCGCCTATCTGCGCCAAGCTATTCTGGCATCACCCTTGAACTATCATGGTCGATCTGTGTCCTGCACTGCAATGCAGTCTTCAGAGGACAACGGCAAGATATGGGGGTTTCGGTCTTGGCGTAGAACGAGTTAAGTGCGGACGGAGTGGAACTACTGTGACAAAAGGCCTGTTAGTTTTGTGGCTCAAGGATTAACGTTCGGGGGAACGTTAATCCTTGAGCCACAAAACTAACAGTTTCACATACTAGTGGGCCAAGATCCAGACAAATGTGTGTCGAGTACGAACCGATTTGGATCCGCTGGACTAAAGAAGTCACTTGATCTAGTCCCATGTCCATTAGTAGTGCGCACATGCATTAGAAACTTCATAGAAGCACGCCATCCTCGTGGAACAAGGACAAAAAGTTAAAGAACGCGTGTGCGTGCGTGTGTGTGTGTGTGCGTGCGTGCGTGCGTGCGTGCGTGTGTATGTGTGTGTGTGTGTGTGTGTGAGAGAGAGAGAGAGAGAGAGAGAGAGAGAGAGAGAGAGAGAGAGAGAGAACAATTTTTTTAATGAAACTTTATTTTCCAAGGATAAAAGAATAGGTGGGCAGACCTGTTTTCATTCTTGTCCTTGCGAGAGAGAGAGAGAGAGAGAGAGAGAGAGAGAGAGAGAGAGAGAGAGAGAGAGAGAGAACAATTTTTTTTAATGAAACTTTATTTTCCAAGGATAAAAGAATAGGTGGGCAGACCTGTTTTCATTCTTGTCCTTGCGAGCGAGAGAGAGAGAGAGAGAGAGAGAGAGGAGAGAGAGAGAGAGAGAGAGAGAGAGAGAGACGGCCAAAGTCGAAGTTCCTAAATTTGTAAACTGTTATTTGATACCAGTACACAGGGGCGGATCAGACCCACCCCCTTTGGACCCAAAATTCTTTAATATGCTATAACAAAGGCCCTTTCGGGGGTGCCTGGAACCCAACGCCCTCCCCCCCCCCCACCACCCCCACCCCTTTCCGTTTTTTCGGCTCCTGGAAGCAAAGTCTAGCGTCGGGGAGACCTTTTCTATCAGGTTGAAGGTCCCAAACAAAAAGTTGGAACCACCCCCCCTCCCCCCCCCACCCCACCCCACCCGCTCGAGATAACTGATCCGCCCCTGCCAGTACATGTATGCTGTTGGTCTGTAATTATGGAAATAACGAATTTAGATTGTAAGGTTCTTGGTCGACACTAGCACGATAATGAGGAGCCAACTACTAGGTGATATGTTTCACTCATTCTGCCCGCGACACGCCACAGCAAGACCATGGCTGCACCATGATAGTTCAAGGGTGGTGGCAGAATAGCTTGGCGCCTATAGGCTCGACCATGATAGTTCAAGGGTGGTGGCAGATTAGCTTGGCGCCTATAGGCTCGACCATGATAGTTCAAGGGTGGTGGCAGAATAGCTTGGCGCCTATAGGCGCCAAGCTATTCTGCCACCACCCTTGAACTATCATGGTCGATCTGTCTTCTGAATCGTCATGCAGTCCTCAGCGGATAACTCCCAAAATGTGGGTATTTCGTACCTCGGGCACAAGGAGACATGGTTGCACAAGTTCTCTAAACACAATCCGATCTGAACGTTTATCGCGACTATTAGGATGAATCATACTTGTGTAGATTTAGGATGAATCATACTTGTGTAGTTGACAAGTTCTGGCGTGACTGTTTATCGGAACATGAGGTCACCACAAAAGACTGTGTGTGTGGTCTGTGACTTTTGACATTACGAGACGTAGGCCCAAAGTCACACACCAACACACATTACGATTAGTCGTCTGCTCTTGCATGAAAGTTACCCCGTCATCTGCTGACCTACCCACGGTAGCTACCCAACTCCCGCATCAAAGCCGGAAGCGGGAGAAGCTAGCTGACAAGATTAATATAGACTCAGTTTGTCTGTCAATGGCGCTCTTAATCTTATCCTTTCGTTGATTCATGGCAAACGACAATCTACAAGAGGCATAGATCTTCATGAGCCCCCGCAGTTGCGGGGGCTCATGAAGGTCTATGCTTCTTGCTGGTTCAATCGACACCTGTGTTTCTCTGGACGGGATTGGTCGCTTTAAGTAAAACTGGGACACACTTGGAGTTTCCAGTGTAATCGGCACTCATCGTGTTTAATAAGCAAAGAGTTTGTTGCGACACCCAAGTTTGAGTATCCACTACATCAAAGTGGCCGCGTCATCCGGCCAATGTAGCACAAGCGGTGCACGGTCAACAGCGGCTGACGTCGGGCCAGTTACCTTTTGTTTACCGGGGCCTGGGTGCTTCATAACGATCAGTCCGCTTGTAGTTTGTATGTTTGGCTCCACTTACACGTTCAACTACAGATGCATGTTTGGTCGACTATGGCGTTGTTTTGTTCTCCTTCGAGACACTATCACGAAGAATTAACGCATTGTTTGGAACCATTGCTTTCAATAAACAATGCTGGGGTGTGTTGCATGAGCGAGCCTAGTCCTGCGCTAGCTACTAAGCAAAGACTGAGCTCGCTTATGCAACCAACCCCGGATACTGCGTGTGAAAGCACAGGCATGGAATGATCATTACTTAGTCCATATCATACTGACGCTGAAAGCTTCAAATTTGTACACTGCCATATGCAGGCTACATTATAGTACTTACAGATATGATATAGACCAATGGCTTTAGTTCAAGGGTAGTGCTAGAATAGCTTGGCGACATTCTGGCACTACTCTTGAACTATTTTAGTCAAACTTATTTCACACACAGGTGTATTCCGAATGATAAGGGTTTTAACTGATGCCCTTCTATAACACGGGTAGTAGGAAACAGCACTGCCCGTGTTTTAGAGGTGGTCGGTTTCGCAACTATCATCCTATGCCTCTTGTGTGTTATCTTAGAGCTGTGTAAATAAAATTCTTCAAAAAACGTGGAAAATGAAAGCAGCGTACAAGTTTGCAGTGGTTCAGTTTCGTTGCGTTTCGCTGTGCTCTTGTTGTTGTTTTGTTCTGTCACTGATGCGGACAAAAACTGTGGCCGGTTTGCCTTCTGTACCTCAGATAAACGCTTTACTGAGGCGATCCGTGGACTTTGACTTTCTAACCTAAAACGTTGCGCTCATCTCCAGCGCCAATAAAACGTTGCAAGCAGCGACCTGCCTGTCTGGGGTCATATTTATTTATCTGAACTGCATCCCGTTTGAAAATCGATTTACCTAGTAACTCACTTCGTTTCTTTGCAACGACATACTGGACTTTGGGGAAAAACCCTTACTATCTAATCAGGCCGGTTTTGAACGAATGATAACCCCATGCGTTATGAACCACGTGAGTGAATTTCTCATCAACTTGGCACTGTGACTTGCACTCCACTTGTAAGAAGGGCAATAGATTAGTAGTGCAGTTTTCACAAGGCGTGTGACGCTGTATCGCTCGGACACGTGAAAACATCAAGAACCAACCTGATCCGCGCAATCGGCCACAGTGTGCACTTAAAGCACGCCAAACATACCATGTAAACGGACTATTAAAGACCCCCAACTCGTCCCTTGTCCGAGGGGAGAGTACTTTACTACTTATCATTGCAAATGTCCAAATAATTTCGTTGCCGGGGTGTTTTTTTTTTTTAACCTTTTCATCCTGATACACTCCTGTTTTAATATTATAGTTCAAGGGTGGTGCCAGAATAGCTTGGCGCCTTAGGCGCCAAGCTATTCTGGCACCACCCTTGAACGAATATGGTGGATCTATCTCGTAGTCCGCAATGTAGCCTTTACAGGACAAGAAGCAAATGTTTTAAAAAAAATCAGCCTCAGGACGTAATGGGTTAAGATAGGGCGAGGAAGGGAGAGTCGCGTTCATTTCAAGTTCCTTTTCCCTAAGTAAAAGTCGTCATATATTGGGCGCGCTGTAGAAGTAGTGCAGTTCTCGCCATACGTACACTGTAACACTGATCGAGATTACGTGAAATCATGAATCAACTTGACCCACACACTCCATCCTCAACGAGCCAAGATTAGCATAGATTAACAAGTAATGTGGTTTTCACAAGCGCACTGTCACACGCTCAGATAACAGTTAAATCTCTCTCTCTCTCTCTCTCTCTCTCTCTCTCTCTCTCTCTCTCTCTCTCTCTCTCTCTCTCTCTCTCTCTCTCTCTCTCTCTCAAACGTCAAATATTTACTCTTTCTCCTTACATTTGTAAACTGATAATCCTTTGTCTTGTCGGTGTCGCTATATGCTCTTGATGCTGCTGATTCTTTGACACTGTCTTAGCTGAGTATAATATTAATGCTATGCAATCATTTATTTCCCTTGCTTTTTGTGTTGGTCGCATTACTAATTCTCCAATACCATTTTTGTTCCTTTCATTAATTCACCTATTTTGGGTTTTTTCCCGTAGTTTTTCTTCCTCCTCTTCTTCTTCTTCTTATTATTATTATTGTTATTATTTGCATGCTCTGTTTATTTTCCTGTTATGTTGTTTGTTTACAGGACAGCTTGTAAGACAGGCATTGAGTTGCCTAATAGCTTTATCCTGAATAAATAAAGATTCATCATCATCATCATCATCTCTCTCTCTCTCTTTCTGTTTTTTTTTTTTTTTCTCTCTTCTGTTTTCCAACTTGTTTTTGATAGTACACAAAATATCCTACCTACTTAAATGTTAGATATGTGTGCGCCCACGTGTGTATGTGTATGTACATAAGTGCGCATGTGCAAGAGTACATGTATGTGTGTGTGTGTGTGTGTGTGTGTGTGTGTGTGTGTGTGTGTGTGTGTGTGTGTGTGTGTGTGTGCGTGTGTGACGTTTATATTTAGTTAGTTTTTGTTGTTTGGTTGATGTTCCTCTTATTTTTTAAGTAGCTTAGCAAGGACAGATTGTAAGAAAAGCCTGCGCGCCTAATATCTCAATCCTTGGAAAATAAAGTTTCGTTCGTTCGTTCTAGTCTCTCTCTCTCTCTCTCTCTCTCTCTCTCTCTCTCTCTCTCTCTCTCTCTCTCTCTCTCTCTCGCCGCGAGATGGCCTTAGTTGCCTGCTCGGCGTTAAATCCAAATAACTAACTCTCTCTGAGGGAGGAGATATGGCCGAAGCCCGCCACTCTACAAGAGAAACTGTACGGGCCTGTGGAGGCGCTACAGAAGACCACCGATTTCATTTCGAGAGCCAAACTTCAAGTGTGACGGCGTTCGAGAAGAAGAAGAAGACTAACGCTCTCCCTCTCTCACTCCCTCTCTCTCTCTCTCTCTCTCTCAAACACACACACACACAAGCCTTACTTCGTCTAAGCAGCAGAGACGTAAAACGACCCAATCACCAAGAGGCGTAGATTCTTATGAGCCCATGCGAATGCAGACTCTCATGAATCAGAAGGATCCGGGTTTGACAACGCAGTACTTGTACTACACTCTGTGATGACAGTTGGGCACGGCAGTCCTGCATCTATCTTGTCTCTCAGATTACGATGGGGGCGCAATCCAACCGGTATAATGTACCCTGTCTAAGGGGTTTGTGGGTCCTATCGCGGGGCTTATACCAGTATCTATTGCGGTCAGAGGGCGCCACCGGCTTCAGAAGTAGGGTGGCGGCTCAGCTGCGGGGGTTATTCGTGACCGTTTCTTTTTTCTTCTGCTTTTTTCGATATAATTATTGTGTCAATATTTCTCTGTGCACAGCATCATTCCCACTGTAAAGGGTGTTAACCTCCTAACCGCCGGGGCCAGGCGAACGCTTCCCATCTGCAAGAGACATAAATCCTCATGAGCCCCCGCGACCGCGGGGGCTCATGAGGATTTATGTCTCTTATCTATCAGTCCTGCGAATCTTGCGCGCAATGTTGGACCGGCCATTTCATTTGTTTTCTTCACCCGAATGTCGTGGGTCTGTGCGCGGTGGTTTCACAGACCGGAAATCCGTGATCACCGGCAGGGAAGGGGTTAATTATAACTAACGCGATCCCTTCCCCACCTCCTCCATTGAGGACGCTTGCTCTGGTTATCTACATGGCATTTGGTAGCATTCATCAATGATACTGTTCAATGATACACCTCTGTAGCAGACGGTTACGAAACGCTACACACAGGTCTAGTTAGACCTTTAGTTCATTTAGGCACAGGTGAATCCACTACAAAAAACAAAAACAAAAACAACAACAAAAAAAAAAACGCCGTCTGTACATCAAGTAATTTGACGCTGACTCCACTCCGTTGTATAAATACAACGCTATCAAGTGCGAGAAACAGCTAAAAATAGATTGGCACGCTAACGGCTGCGCAGAATAAATAAGTGCGATTACGCGTGTGCTTTTGCTGCGTGTCCAAACTGCTGTTTTCGTTAATTAGCTGTGTCGACAAGGCATAACAAACACAAATGGCGCTGAAACGTGTCTTCGGATTTATGCATAATGGTACTTTAATCCTGTCAAACTTGGTTAACTAACGAACGGTGATTTCACTGACAGCCGGCAAACACCGATACGTACTGACTGATCCTAGCGGACAACATAATGTACCCTTACGCGCGGTACCCTTTCCCACCACACACCCTACCAGGAGCGGTCAGAAAAATGTCAGTAGCTGGCTTGAGCTTGCCCTTAGCACCACGAGAATGTTCTGTGTTTATGTACAGTGTGTGAGGGAATGCGCGTGATTCACGTGAGCGTGCTTGTTGGGTTCAGTTCGCGGCTATGTCCTGCGCATTGAGTTTATATTATAAATATGAGAAATGCGCCACATAAATAATATGCATTATTATTATTTATTATTAAAAAGTATATGATGTGGGGATGAGGTGGAAGGGGGAGGGGGTGCTGCACCTGCGAACAACTTAGATTACTCTGAGAAGCTATAGCTTATTACACTGAACAGACAACAGTCACCGCTTTATGCACGGTGACACTGCTGCTTTCGTGATAATGAAAATAACAACACGTTAACAATAACAACTACATTAATACGAACAAAACAAAAACAATGTCGCGCCATTTTGGAACAGAGGTCAAAATATGTGGACAATAACAGTTACGAGACACATGCGCTTACAGTACCCCTGCGCTACCGAGTATCGAAGATGGCCGCCGGCGGGGGCTCAATGGGGAGTGGGGAGCGGGGACACAGGCCAGCAGGGGCTGCAGATACACTGTACGACTGACAGGCTTGGGAAGATCCAACCGGTGCGGCGCCTGGGTCGGCATCTTGCAAAACTTCAGAAGTTTAAAGTCCAGGAAAGAAACAATTGACTCCAACTTGAGTGCGAATTGATCTTCGAATCTGAAGTGAGGCTGCGATAAGACGCGCCCTCAGCGGATAGTGTATCAGCGATACTTGGGCTGACAAGTGCGCAAGAGTTACTCGTGCTCTGGTCTGTGACTTTGGGCCTTACGGCTGAATGCCGTAAGGTCCAAAGTCACAGACCAGAGCACATAGCGCCGTAATGCCCACAGTCCTCATTTGAACAGACAAGATGGAGCAAGTAGCAAGCGGCACTTCACCTGGAGCTGGCTTCAATCATGAAGCAGCTCAACCTAGGCTGGATTATCGGCAGTTTATTTAACCCTTATCATCCTGATACGCCCACTGCTTGAAATAGGTGTGACTACAATAGCTCAAGGGCGGTGCCAGAATAGCTTGGCGCCTGAGGCGCCAAGCTATTCTGGCACCACCCTTGAACTAGCATGGCTGATCTACCTCTTAATCTATAACGTAGCCTTCTTAGGACAATTAGCAACTTTTTTTTTTTTTTTTTTTTTTTTACCAAATCGGCCTCAGGATGTAATGGGTTACGTGTCCCCGCTGGACTTTGACTGCAAACAAGCAGAAGGGCCCTCGTGACTATTAGTGTTCGCGCTAGGGTTTTGATCAATCACGACTTTTTTCCCATTAGTACCTTCCTTTAACCATTATCATTCGGAATACACCAGTGTGTGAAATAAGTGTGACTAAAATAATTCAAGGGTAGTGCCAGAATAGCGTGGCGCCTCTAGGCGCCAAGCTGTTCTGGCACCACCCTTGAACTAAAGCCATTGGTCTATATCCGTATCTGTAAGTACTATAATGTAGCTTGCATATGGCAGTGTACAAATTTGAAGCTTTTAGCCTTAATATGATATGGGATTTATCAGCGCATACAACTAGTACAATCTATATCAGCGCATACAACTAATCTGTATCAGCGCATACAACTAATCTATATCAGCGCATACAACTAATCTATATCAGCGCATACAACTAATCTATATCAGCGCATACAACTAATCTATATCAGCGCATACAACTAATCTATATCAGCGCATACAACTAATCTATATCAGCGCATACAACTAATCTATATCAGCGCATACAACTAATCTATATCAGCGCATACAACTAATCTATATCAGCGCATACAACTAGTACAATCTATATCAGCGCATACAACTAGTACAATCTACTTCGCTTAAATAGCAAGGTCAGATATAACAGAATCCGAGAGTCCGAAATAGCTCAGACGGTTAAGCGTCGGAGCAAGAGAGCGAAGGGAATCGCCGGGTCGTGGGTTCGAATCCCCGTCCCGGCCCCGGTAGCTCCTTGTTGTTAAATACAAAACTGATGTATTATAAGAGAAGTAATTTACATAGAAAGAGAGATCCCTGAATAAAAGGCGTGTTGTTACGTCCGATCTTGTTATAAGCGGAGGTGACTGTAAATTACCTCGTTTAAAACAAAATTCCCGATATAACAACAAGAAAAATTGGGTACACTGGCCATTTGTTTTATCTGAAGTTTCTGTACGGTACTTGCCTTTCCGATAGTTGCCTCTAAAACCCGATATTTGACCGCGTTTGCGTCACACATACTTCAGACCGGAAAATACAAACACTGGAATGTTTATTGTTTATTCACCCGTTTCATCCTGATGCACCCATTGCTTGAACTAAATTATATGATAGTTCAAGGGTGGTGCCAGATTCATTCGGAATATACCAGTATGTGAAATAAGGCGCCAAGCTATTTTGGCACCACCCTTGAACTAAACTGCTTGACCTATCTCCTAATCTGTAATGCAGCTTTCATAGGACGATAAGCAAATTTTAAAAAAATCAGCCTCAGGATGTAATGGCTTAAGGGCCTTCCGTAACAGCGATTAAAAAAATTTAAATACATAAAAAATAAAATTTCCCACGATAGGATTTTTTTTTATGACTTTAGAAACGCTTTTGACACAAAGAAATTAAGAACACACTGCATCTACTGTCTGTCCACGTTACCTATAATGTCAAGCGGCCTCAGATTGCCGTACGTCAATAGCGGAGGAATTAACTCAGAGGGCTTAACTCGTTACGTCCTATCACAGAGGGATTAACTCTTTAAGTCCTAGCATCACATCATTACAGAAAAAGTGACGCGAAATAAACTAGATCAAGACCGATTAACTCATGTGCCCGCATCATCCTCATTTAAAGGAGCTCTTGTAGGCCGTTTATCTGTTACGGCGTACTGGCGAGTAAGCTGTGGCACGCTGCGACTGTCTGATTGTCGTACTACTTTCACAATCTGCAGTATCCACTGCTAAGAAGTTTGAGACGATAGCCGTCTCCGCACCTACCGATTACCCAGGTAGTAAGCTGAAGTCCCTCGGGCCGATGTCAGCCGTTGTTGGCCCGCGCACAGTTGTGCGCGGGCCAACAGCGGTTGACGTCGGCCCGATAGCTTGTCACCGACTAGATAGTCGCCTCCGCACCTGCTGGTTTCTCACGTAGATAGACGGTGATTAGTGATTGTGTGCCGTAACACAAATCATAGCCGTCAGACAGGTGGGTACACTACTGCTGGCTGATAGTGAAAATAAACGGGCCTGCTTGACAGACATTGACTGTTTGGTCGAGATGGGATCTCTTGCGCTTGGAAAGGCCCATACGAGCTCCAACGTTCAAGGCCCACTACCGCCGTAACAGTTGAAAGATACACTTCTGTAACAGATGGTTTCGAAACACTACACACAGGTCTAGTTATGGTTGGTTCATTTAGACTCAGGAACAGTTCAGCACGCGTCGTCTTTATATCAAGTAACCTGACAATGACTCCACTCCGTTCTATAAATACAATGCTTTCAGTACGAGAAACTTAGAAGCTTATTAGGTGGGTCGACAAGGCATAACAAACTCAAATAGTGCTGAAATTTGTATTTAGTCTTACTTTAACTCATTCGAGACGTATCGCATCCGGACACGCGCCATTAAGACGCGTATTCCAATGCAAGACGACTGGAATGCGTTAATTAGGTGGAATATTAATAATCGGACAAAAATTGTTTTCCAAGAGGACAAAAATTATGTTTTAAACTCGCAAATGCAACGCAAGGAAAACGTTTATTTACGGAGCACAGATAACCACCACACGGCCAGCAAGAGGCAAAGAACCTCATGAGCCCCCGCAGATGCCCTAACTTACCGCAGATACACTAACTTACCGCAGATACACTAACTTACCGCAGATACACTAACTTACCGCAGATACACTAACTTACCGCAGATACACTAACTTACCGCAGATACACTAACTTACCGCAGATGCCCTAACTTACCGCAGATGCCCTAACTTACCGCAGATACACTAACTTACCGCAGATACACTAACTTACCGCAGATACACTAACTTACCGCAGATACACTAACTTACCGCAGATACACTAACTTACCGCAGATACACTAACTTACCGCAGATGCACTAACTGGGGGTTCATGAGGTTCTTTGCCTCTTGTAGTTGGATGGTTTTCGCTTTTCCTCCCTAATCAAAATGTTGTCACATTCACCTTTAACCCCTATCATACTGAGACTACAAGCTTCAAATGTGTACACTGCCATATGCAAGCTACATTGTAGTACTTACAAATACGGATATAGATAGATAAACCAATGGCTTTAGTTCAAGGGTGGTGCCAGAATAGCTTGGCGCCAAGCTATTCTGGCCCTACCCTTGAACTATTATAGTCAAACGTATTTCACACAGTGGTGTATTCCGAATGATAAGGGTTAATGGAAGGTACCAATGTAAAAAAGTACTGATTGCCCACAACCCTAGCGCGAACGCTGATAGTCACGAGGGCGGCCCTTCTGCTTGTTTGCAGCGGGGATCCGTAACCCATTTCATCCTGAGGCTGATTTGTTAAAAAAAAAAATAAAAAAAAAGTTGCTAATTGTCCTATGAAGGCTACGTTATAGATTATGAGGTAGATCAACCATGCTAGTTCAAGGGTGGTGCCAGAATAGCTTGGCGCCTGTAGGCGCCAAGCTATTCTGGCACCACCCTTGAACTATTTTAGTCAAATTTATTTCACACACTGGTGTATTCCGAATGATAAGGGTCAACACACCACAGTAAGAGATGGATATCATAGTCGTGATTGTTAAAGGATAGTGCCCGATAGCTTGAACCTTACTGACTGACCCAATGACCTACAGCTGGTGGGTTCAAAGCTGTGAAAGTCGATAGGTCTCACTGAGCATATCGCTGATTCAACGGTAGAACACTGCGCTTGTTGTTGGTTCCACCGTTCAGAGACGTGTTGATACAGCTGCGCTGGTGTTTAGTGGTTGCTGCTGGTGGTGGTGTTGCTGAAGAAGGCACCTGTGCGTGCGTGTGTGTATGGAGGTGGGGTGGGTGGGAGGTGGTGGTGGCGTGGGTGTTTTAGGATGTTAGTTAGTTAGTTAGTTAGTTAGTGAAGACTCTTTCCTCGATGATCCTAAACAAATAAACTCTTTGATCAGAAGCTATTCCTGTACCACCCTCGTACTATCATAGTCCAGGGGCGGATTTGTAACAAAGTCCATTCTGTCTTGGGGTGTTTGGACACAGGAAGCAAGGTCTAGCGTCGGGGAGGACTTTAGTATGAAGGTCCCAAACAAAACGTTGGACCCCCCCCCCCCACACCCCCCAGGTAACTGCTCCGCCCCTGTGGTCGATGCAGACACTGTTGTAGTGTGTTAGGGCTGAAAGGGCGAAGCTTTTAATGGCAGGCATACACACCTGCACCGTTTTAATCGCAGGCATACACACCTGCACCGTTTTAATGGCAGGCATACACCGTTTCAACAACGTCAAACGTAGGATACCCCAGCTTCCACACTGGTTGTCTCCCGCGATTCGCTACCGTTGATCAGCATCCAGTGTGCCCAGGTCCATCGCTTCTGGCGTCAATTGAGGGAGATGGCTCGACCATGACTGACTGATTGGTTGCCCGGGATTAACCGATATAATAATAATAATAATAATAATAATAATAATAATAATAATAATAATAATAATAATAATAATAATAATAATAATAATAATAAAGAGCATTTATATCGCGCTGAATCCCTAGGAGCAGCGGGCACTAAGCGCGTTACAACAAAACAAAAGTATGTTTGCAGAATCTCACTACCTTTAAACAAATTTAATCTACACACACACATACAACTGAAACACACATAACAAACCATTCAAAAATTAAACACATTTTGATGATGCTATGTGCGCCACCACGATGTGCTACACGGTCAACAAAGGGAATACCTAAGAAAAAAGGCCACGGCGATGGTGCTAAACGGTCAGCAAAAAGGAGGACCTAAGATCAAAGCCACCATGATGGTGTTGGCCGAAAGTCAACAGAAAGAAGACCAAAGATCAGCACCACCGCAATGGCGCTACACGGTTAACAAATGGATGACCTGTGATCGTCCACGTCACCATAATGGTGGTAATTGGTCATTAATCTAAGGGTGTAAAGATCAAAGCCACCAAGATGGTGCTACACGGTCAACAAAAGAAAGACTGAGGTAATCAATGCCACCATGATGGTGCTAAGCGAGGCACTTACAGATAAGGAAATAGACCAATGGCTTTAGCTCAAGGGTGGTGCCAGAATAGCTTGGCGCCTAGAGGCGCCAAGCTATTCTAGCACTACCCTTGAACTATTTTAGTCAAACTTATTTCACACACTGGTGTATTCCGAATGATAAGGTTAAGGGAGATGGCTCGACCATGAATGATTGATTGGTTGCCCGGGATTAAAAGCGACGTAACAGGTGTCTCGGTGTGACGCTTGCGGAGTTACTGCGCACCGGAAGCTGTGGATGCGCAGCGGACTTACGACGGACATCCGGGAACGTGGGAAGAACGCATAGTGTATTGCCCATTACGTCATCAAAACCCAATACGTGTTCCACATGACGTCATAAGACCTCTAGATGTATCGCTCATGGTGCAATCAGGACGGATTTATAACCCCCCACCCCCCACCCCCACCCCCCCCCAGCTTACAACCTCGAAGAAGATTGACATTCGAACGCCTTTCACATGCAAGAGGGCCCCGTCGGCCACATTTGTTGAGCATGTCGCTGTTCCTTATTTTCTTATAAATGCTTCCTTGTTTGTTAACACATTCTACACCAAGGACCTCAATCCCCAAATTTGGAAATTGCCCTCTGAAGGACTGTATCACAATTCCAGAGACAGATCGAGCATGATAGCCAAGCTTTCCTGGCACCACCCTTGAACTATCATGCTCGATCCATGTCTAAGCTGTGGCGTGTCGGGGCTGAATGAGTTAAAACAAAAACAAAACGATAAGTATAAGGCCTACAGATTTAAGGTTAACAAAAACCACAGATCAGCACACAAATCTATGCTGGCGAACTAACTTTGTTTCTATCCCCCTTAGACAGAGAAGTTTTATGCGTTCTCCCTAAAAAAAAGAAGAAAACAAAGTGTAACTCTCAACAGCTATCGCATAGTGTACTCAATAGCTGCGTTTCCCGTGTGCTATCAAGTTAACATAACATGGTTTTCGGTCTCATCATCAGTTGTGTTGCTTGTCAGCAATACTCTCTGAGCTGTCACCTAAACGTGAAATGCATCCTAGACAGCTGAAAAGCCTCGAGACCAAAACTAAAGCCTGGGGGAGTGGTCTTAACGCGTCACCAGGGATTAATGTGAACACTATCAAGCTGCAAGAGGCATAGATCTTCATGAGCCCCCGCGATAGCGGGGGCTCATGAAGATCTATGTCTCTTGCTGGGCCCACTTTGTAACCATGTTCCTTGGACCGTGTAGCTTCTGGTCGTTGAATGTACAAAAAATTTCAAAACAAATGGCGAGTGTGTTCGGTGGCATGGCAATGGGGCTAGCGTGTCATCAGGATCGACAACCCTGGAGCTGTTGGGCGGGGTGCGGCGGAGAGGCCGGTGATGTATTACGCTGTGTCCGAGCTGGGGGCCTTTCATCTTCATAGTCCAATGGCTCAGGTTTTGGAAACGTGCGGTAACACGCCGTAAGACTCGTCCAAATGTGACAGGACGATTGTCCACGACAGACCAAGGGCAGTGTGTACTTTACAACTGAGGGAAGGTGAGGTTGTCGTCAACAACAGAGGCCATTGTGACGATAACTTGTTAGTAGCATGCAAGACGCCTTTGTCCTTAACCCTTGTAGCCCCAAGGTCCCGGGATCCCATTTTCACATTCTGGAGGTGTTGTATATGCCTTTGTCAACTACTATGTACCAGTTGCAGGGGATGGATTGACCATATTTCAGGGGTAGTGCCAGATTAGCTTGGCGCCTGGCACTACCTTAGAATGATCATGGTCAGTCTCCTGCTGTACGGACTCGGGGCCAAATGGATTAACACAAACTGTGGAAATTCTCAAATTTCACACCAAGATGTGGACCCTCTGTAACACTTCGTTATAAATGGCTACATCTCGTATACACACCTGCTAAGAATTAATACAATGTGCCAGAAGCCGGTTTCATGAAAAAGCTTAGTCCAGCTATAGCTGAGCACCTTGCTTAGTGGCAGGCGCAGGACTAAGCTTACTCGTGCCACGGGCATCAGCATCGTTTTATATTATGCTAGAAATGGGCGCCATTTCTGATTTTCCCGCTGACAATGAACGCAGTGTATGTTCTGGCACGCGTGTCATCCTTCTCGTGCGCCCTCCCGTGGTCTGGCTTCCCAACCTGCCAGCAAAACAGCCTCGGGCCGGCCGACGACGGCCCTACTTGGCCCTGCGCACAATATCTGCGCGGGCCCACTGCGCCTGACGTCGGCCCATGGACCTTTCGGGTGGGTTCTAGATCTCACTAATTTCTCCAGTGTGGTCTGTCGCCTGATGAGGGTCAATGGTCTGGGAATCTTCCTTGTAATGACACTCATCTGCAAGAGGCATAGATCCTCATGAGCCCCCGCATTCGCGGGGGCTCATGAGGATCTATGCCTCTTGCTGGTTTCTGTCTTTCACGTGAGGCGTACCTGCAATCACAGATTCCTCTCTCGTGCAAGTATTATGCTACATTGTACAACTTTCGAGCCTAAATCCCTTACCGCGCTAAGAACACAGACGAAAAGGACCAGACATCTATAATATAGTGCATCACAATTTCTTTTATTGTGCGTGGGATCATGAACATCGATGCCTTGCGCGCGCTGCGTAAAAAGGGTTCTCACGTTTTAGATCACCGTGAGTTAACGTCAGACCCATGCCGCGACGATAGCTTTGATTGCACGTCTGTACACAACAGGCGGCAAGGAACACCCCCCCTCAGCGCCCCAGCATGTCAAAGGTCTTCTGAAGAATTAGTTGGCTGATTAGGGTTTAATGCCGAGCGGGCGACCACGGCCTTCACACGACGGGGTGCCGAGGGCATCCTCACTGTGTGTGAAAACAGTTCCAGAGTTTGGCGCATAAGCACACTGGTTAGCCCCCCCCCCCCCCCCACCCCCCGCACCCCCTTTGATCCGCTCAGCGTGTTCAAGGTCCGGAGATAACCAGTACAGGAAAAGATCATAGAACTGAAAAGCTTGATCAAATCCACACCTTGCGCAAAAGGCCATCGGGCCGACGTCGGCCGCCGTTGGCCCGCGCACAGCCGTGTTAGTGTAATCCACAGCCGTGCGCGGGCCAGCGGGGGCCGACGTCAGCCCGATGGCCTTTTGCCGCACTGGGTAGTTGTCAGTCGGCCGCCTCTGAGACCGCTCTCCGAGATGTGGTTAGTGTAACCCATGCAGCTTTGGTACAGGCACAACTACACTAGGCTGGTTGGTTGTACTGACATTGCTTAACGTCCCGACAACTACGCTTGGCCTGAGTTAAAGCATTTAACCCCTTAACTGCTGCTGACCAGAGCGTTTGGATGGTTAGTTAGTTATTTGGGTTTAATGCCGAGCAGGCGACTAAGGCAATCGCACGGCGGCTTACCGTTTGTAGGAAAAGACACGTTGTTCCGCGACGCCTTTTACCGATTTCTTTTTCCGTTTCTTCTAAAGAATTCTTTTCGTCTTTTTCCTGAGCAGTCAGATCATTTCTCAGCAACCCCCCCCCCCCTCCCTCCCCCCGACTCACACGGGTTGTCTCCCTCGATTCGATGCGCTGATTATTGCACCGAATCGAGGGAAACAACCAGTGTGCAAGTGGACGATGTCTGAATAATTCTTGTCCGCTTGATTTCTGCAAGGTTTTCTTGCAAGAAGATCAGCGTAAAACTCAATACCAACTACTGTACTTGCCAGAAAAGACAACTAGTACATTTTCTACAGAGGGCTATTAGAAGGTGACAGTTTTTGCCCCGCGGGTGAGGAGCGCTTTACGACAAGGGTGAGGCACTTACCGCGGATATTGGAGTGGGAGGGCACTTATCCACTCAGCAGGACCAAGGAGGCTGTCACGCTGTGTGGTGCCGGTGTTGCCGTGAGGCTGCATGGCTGGACGCCGTCTGGACGCTGTTACTGTGTTAGTCAACAAAAAATAATAAAATAACAAATTCAGACCAAAAAAGGTGACTGCCAAGCGTGTAAAATGCAAAGAAGTACCCAACGGAGAAAGAAACACGCTTAGAAAATACAATTACAACACATATTTGTTAATATTTCGGGTAAATACCCCTTTTCAAGGAATATGGCAACATTCCTTCTGCGATAAATGAAGCTAAGTAACGACTGGTCTCTCTGGTCGCTCTATTTGTTTGTTTGTTTATTTTGCAAAAGGGTAAATACCCGAACTATTAATAAATAGGAATGTTACAAAGTAAAGTAGATAATAGCACTGTCAGGGGAGAGAAGTGTGCATGATCGACCAGTGATCATAGATCTACTGTGGCCAAAGCACACACACACAAAAAGAGATAGGAAAGAGAGGGGGCGCTAAAAAAAGTGGCTGAAAGCAATGCATATGGAAGCATATGCATATATTTTTTTATTAATAAATTGTGTTGTAACTGTCTTTTGTAAGCGTGTTTCTTTCTCCGTTGGGTACTTCTTTGTTAATCAACAGAAACAAACCATGCGTCACGATCTCTTGAGAAACACAGCCGTAAATGGGGCCAGCAAAAGGTATAGACCCTCATGGGCCCCTCGTTGCCTGTGGCCCATAGGCACGAGTCATAGAACCTCACGTGCCCCTGTAATTGCCTCTACATACACTTCTTGCCATTTCTTAATCGATGAACATAATCGATGTCTAGATACTCTCTTCTCGAAGACCATGGACGAAAATTCCTTTGATGGTCTCAGCAAGCTGGCAAGCGCACGGCGTTAAAACTTCAATAACTAAACAACCTTTCATCTGAGTTTTTGAGTCATTATAAGGGTTTAACATTTCCGTTCAGAGACAGTGATCGGTTGAGAGCCATGTCACTGCGAACGGACAAAAATGGCATTGAATTTCATGATCGGGTGCACATGATGATCTATGCCATTTCCAGATGGACGTGGCGTGGGCGGCCATTGTTGCTGAGTGGAAACCAGCGCTGCTCGAACCCCAGATCAATGGCCGAGTGCCGGCTCCTAACGCAGCGTGAGGCGGCCGTGTGGTCGGTCATTCACCCCAGTTATAACGCATGATTTGGTAACAGATTCCTCATGAAGTTTGATGGTAACAAATTGGTGATGATACCAGGGCCACGTGGTCCAGAATCAAAGATCAGAACATGACACATTTTGTTTCAAAGCATCCCACAAACCCAGGAACGTACGGCTTCAGGTATATAATAATAATAATAATAATAATAATAATAATAATAATAATAATAATAATAATAATAATAAAGAGCATTTATATCGTGCTGAATCCCCAGGAGCAGTGGGCTCTGAGCGCGTTACAAAAATGTATGTATGCAGAATCTCACTACCTTTAAACAAATTTAATCTACGCACACATATACAACTAAAACACACATAACAAAACCATTCCCAGGTTAAACGCATTTTGATGATGCTGTTGCGCCACCACGATGGTGCTACACGGTCAACAAAGGGAAGACCTAGGATCAAGGCCACCACGATGGTGCTACACGGTCAACAAAGGGAAGACCTAAGATCAAGGCCACCACGATGGTGCTAAACGG
The DNA here is from genome assembly GCA_036245525.1 of Semisulcospira habei. Lineage (NCBI taxonomy): Eukaryota > Metazoa > Mollusca > Gastropoda > Semisulcospiridae > Semisulcospira > Semisulcospira habei. The sequence continues at coordinate 207,580,066 of BTPG01000005.1, forward strand.
TCAGGAAAAGGAGGACCTAAGATCAAAGCCACCATGATGGTGCTACATAGTCAAAAGAAGAAAGACCAAAGATCAGCACCACTGCGATGGCGCTACACGCTCAACAAATGGATGACCTGTGGTCGTCCAGGCCACCATGATGGTGCTAAATGGTCATAATCTAAGGATGTAAAGATCAAAGCCACCAAGATGGTGCTACATGGTCAACAAAAGGATGACCTAGGTAGTCAATGCCACCATGATGGTGCTAAGTGAGGCACCATAAGCCACAGAAATATGTATGCAGTTGCAGGCCAGAACATTAGCACACACTCACACACGCGGCACACACAATTTGTGGATTAATGGTACGCAAACTGAAAGAAGTAGGTTTTTTTAAGTTCGGTCTTAAAGACGTCAATGTTTTCAGCATTCCGCAGGTGTTGGGGAAGGGAGTTCCAGACAACAGGGGCTTGATACTGGAATGTCCGGCAGCCAAACCGCTTGGAGGAGAAGCTGTGGACACGGAGACGCGGCTTCTCAGAGAAGGAACGAAGGGAACGGGAGGGCTGATAGATGTTGAGGAGGGATGAGAGGTATGTCGGTAGGGACCCATCAAAGCAGCGAAAAGCCAGGACAGCAATCTTGTACTCGACTCTAAATTGCCAGTGCAATTCCTGAAGTAGGGGGGTTGCATGGTCCATTTTAGATCTGCCAAAAGCAAGTCTGACAGCTTGGTTGAGGACTGTCTGCAGTCTAGTGATTTGTTTCCAAAGGGGAAGAAACACGAAGAAAAACTTGTTGAAACACTACTTCGTTACTATCTGAAGTCTATCGCCAGGCGAGCGTGTCCTCTCAAGATGGCGGCGCGGCAGCCGACGCTCCTAGCAACGCGGGGAACTTCCCGAACCGTATTACAAAAGTGGCAAACAACACCTTCTCTGAGGTCCCGCCTGCTCTTTTTCTGAAAAATTTGCTCATGACAAACTTCGGACATTACAACGAAAATATTTGGGTTCCCTGTCGGTCTGTTAACCCGTTACATCCTACGGCTGATTTATGTAAAATTTGCTTATTGTCCTACGAAGGCTATATTATAGATTAGGAGATAGATCAACCATTTTAGTTCAAGGGTGGTGCCAGAATAGCCAGAATTCTGGCACCACCCTTGAACTATCATAGTCAGATTTATGATTTCAAGCAACGGATTATCAGGATGAACTAATCGGAAGTTGACTGTTTTAACAAACTAAAAACCTAAACGTCCTAATACAGCCCACTTTGCTTGTAACAAGGGTCGTCCTAATACAGCCCACTTTGCTTGTAACAAGGGTCGAAAATGTAAGTCTCTGTAGTCTATATCAATCTGACTGTGCTTATGAACTTCCAAAATCTGTAGACATGTACGATTGACCTGTAGGACTTTTTTTTTTTTTTTTTAGCTAGGATTACTTTTCAACTGTATATTACATCACGTTTTCAGACCTTTCTCTTCATCTGGCTTACCAGACCTTTACCCTTCCCGCCGTGAGATGGCTTTAGTCGCTTGCTCGGCGTTGAGCCCCAATAGGGCTCGGGAAGCTGACGTCATCACGCCAGTCGTGGCGGTCATCTTGTGAGGAAACGGGACTAAGCGCTTCGCAATAGGGAAATCGCTGTTTTTGTAATGACGTACTATAAGCAATAACAGCAAGTCTTGCCATCACTGTAGGAAACCGCTCACCAGAATCTGTTTTTGTTTGTTTCCAAAGAGGAAGAAAAATGAAGAAAAACGTGTTGAAAAACTATTTCGCTACAATCTGATGACTATGGTATCCTCTTAAGATGGCGGCTGACGCGCCGACGCTGCTAAGCAGCGCGGGGAACTTCCCGAGCCCTATAACTATCGGATATGAAAGACTGATAAACAATAAGGCTTTACCAGCGGTCCACTTTGCTACATGGTTTAAATAGTTTATTACATTTTACAAAATACATAATAGAATATACATCACTTGTCATCAGATCAAAACAAGCCACTTATATCCGAGGTCTGTTGTAATTGTAGAGGGCGGTGGGGTTAAAATTGATGAGTTAACTCACAGTAAATAGGATACAACCTTTAAAAAAAAAGTCAGAAACCTCTCATCCACATAAAACCCAATCACCCTCTTCGGCCCCCCCCCCCCCCTCCTCGACCCCGGGGCCCCTCACACCCCTATTACACTTACTTCCCTTTTCCCCCACCCCCTCCCCTCCCTTAAGCATCCTTCCAACATCTCATCCCACCCCCCACCCCCCCACCCCA
>BTPG01000005.1:207582351-207652015 GCA_036245525.1 Semisulcospira habei
CCCCCCCCCCCACCCCCCTTCAAACCTGTGTGCTGATCTGTGATTTTAGACATTACGACCTAGAGCCGTAAGAATCACTGACACGCATGGCGGCAAACGAGGAATGATCAAGACGAGCTCTCCGCTAAATTACAAACTTAAACGTCAGCTGTGGCGTCTCCCCAATCAATTTCGCTCGTTGCATAAGCGCTCCGTGCTTAACCCATCAAACGCGCTCCGCATCAGTAGCTGGGCGCCTTGACGTGCGCTAACGTTAATTTGCGCGCTCGTCTGTGATTTTGAACCCTAGGGGCGACGGCGATAAGGTCCAAAATCGCGGACCAGCAAGCGGGATACAATCGAGGGGTCCGACATGCCTAGACCATCTCACAAACAGATGGATGGGACTTGCAATTTCTTCTTAACCCCTTCAATGCCGAGGAAAACTGAACACAATCAACATGCAAGAGGCGTAGATCCTCATGAGGCCCCCGCTGTCGCGGGGGCTCATGAGGATCTATGCCTCTTGCTGTCGTCATTTGTGTGTACCTATTTCTTTCTGCGGCGTGGAGTCTTAGCACTGAACTAACAAAAGGTTTCTCACAGCACAATCGGCGTCCACTAGGCAATGAAGAGGTTGAAGTAATTCCCTGGGATCGAAATACAATAAATTACACACACACACACACACACACACACACACACACACACACACACACACACACACACACACACACACACACACACACACACACACACACACACAAAATGCACAACGCTTCAATTTCCTACTCACAAACCAGATAGGTGAGGCTAGCGCTGGCAGAATTGTCAGTACTCAAACAAAGGGGAATCACAGCGCTGGACAGACAACAGTTAGATCCCCTGCCCCCGCCTATCAGGCACCCAATCGCCAGCCCACAGAGAAATACGCAGGTATAGAATAAGACAATCATTTCCATCTTCAAAAAAAATGGATCAGTTCTCTTATATAACCCATGTCTTTCTCCGGAACTTAGGGAGTAGGCAGGAGAAACATACATACACAAACATGAAGGTGCGCTACTATATGTGGTCGGGTAAATACCCTGATTTCCCACAGTAGATGTACAGAACATTACACAACAATGTAACGATACTTCATGTTTGTGTATGTATGTTTCTCCTGCCTACTTCCTAAGTTCCGGAGAAAGACATGGGTTATATAAGAGACCTGATCCATTCTTTTTGAGGATGGAAATGATTGTCTTATTCTATACCTGCGTATTTCTCTGTGGGCTGGCGATTGGGTGCCTGATAGGCGGGGGCAGGGGATCTAACTGTTGTCTGTCAAGCGCTGTGATTCCCCTTGGTTTGAGTACTGATAATTCTGCCAGCGCTAGCCTCACCTATCTGGTTTGTGAGTATCACGTATAACTCGAGGCAAAATTTGTATCGTTACATTGTTGTGTAATGTTCTGTGCATCTACTGTGGGAAATCAGGGTATTTACCCGACCACATATAGTAGCGCACCTTCATGTTTGTGTATGTATGTTTCTCCTGCCTACTTCCTAAGTTCCGGAGAAAGACATGGGTTATATAAGAGACCTGATCCATTCTTTTTGAGGATGGAAATGATTGTCTTATTCTATACCTGCGTATTTCTCTGTGGGCTGGCGATTGGGTGCCTGATAGGCGGGGGCAGGGGATCTAACTGTTGTCTGTCCAGCGCTGTGATTCCCCTTGGTTTGAGTACTGACAATTCTGCCAGCGCTAGCCTCACCTATCTGGTTTGTGAGTATCACGTATAACTCGAGGCAAAATTTGTATCGTTACATTGTTGTGTAATGTTCTGTGCATCTACTGTGGGAAATCAGGGTATTTACCCGACCACATATAGTAGCGCACCTTCATGTTTGTGTATGTATGTTTCTCCTGCCTACTTCCTAAGTTCCAGAGAAAGACATGGGTTATATAAGAGACCTGATCCATTCTTTTTGAGGATGGAAATGATTGTCTTATTCTATACCTGCGTATTTCTCTGTGGGCTGGCGATTGGGTGCCTGATAGGCGGGGGCAGGGATCTAACTGTTGTCTGTCCAGCGCTGTGATTCCCCTTGGTTTGAGTACTGACAATTCTGCCAGCGCTAGCCTCACCTATCTGGTTTGTGAGTATCACGTATAACTCGAGGCAAAATTTGTATCGTTACATTGTTGTGTAATGTTCTGTGCATCTACTGTGGGAAATCAGGGTATTTACCCGACCACATATAGTAGCGCACCTTCATAATAATAATAATAATAATAATAATAATAAATTTATTTCAGTTTTTGCAGGCCATCAGGCCCATATGAACACAAAATACAATTTACAACCAGAAAATACAGGAAGGTGGTTGTAAAACACACTCATAATAGCATTACATCAGCGCACATAAATAAACAAAAAACAAGAAAAGTTCAAAGCAAATCCCTCTAATTCCTTAATTTAAGGCAACCTGAAATATACATAGCAACTTTAAAGACCAGTTTATCATGTAGGTTTCCACACAGCAGCTGAACTTTAAGATCGGATGGGAATCTGTAGTAAAACAGTGGAATGTACTTTTTACGTAAAGGGGCATATTTTGGACACTCGAACAGAAAATGACACAAATCTTCAGCCTTATGCCAATCACATAAATTACATTCTGGATTAGTGATGGGTTTTCCAAATCTGGATACTCCGTTTAAAGGTAAACGGTTACATCTAAGTAAACATATTGCCCGCCTGAGTTCACAAGAGTTCAGCTGCCCTATGTAACTGGCTCTAAGTATTTCTGGGTGGTAATGGCAGTATTCTGTGTTTGAGGTAAGGGATGCATGCCAGTCCTGTCGAAAACAATCCATCAGCCGATCTTTGAATATCTGAATGAACAGAGGAGTGTTTCCAACTGACTGCATTTCCCATACATACCCAAACCCGTGCATACACAATAGAGTCTTTATTTGCGTAGCCCAGTTCGATCTACCCGAAGCATCATGCATATATAACATCGTGTAACACTGTCTTGGGTATCTGTTTTCTGACATGGTAAGAAGTCTGCACCAGTACTTCACCATTCGAACATAGGCATCAATATACATAGGGAATTTTCCACACTCACCCAGCGCAATATTGTTTTTTACATCTCTTCCAACACCAAGGACCATTTTACAAACCTTTATATGAACCTGCTCAATTACATCATGTCTCTGGAAACCCCAGACCTCTGACCCGTATAGCACAATGGGTTTAATCTTGACATCAAAAATGTGAACAACAGTGTCAGCTGGCAAGTTTTGTAATTTGAAGTATAGTCTTTTGATGCCTGCAACTGCTCTCCTGGCTTTTCCAGCTAAGTTTTCTACACATCTAGCCCAGTTCAGAGTAGAGGAAAATATCACACCAAGGTAAGTATAACTGGACTCGACTTGAATCTGCTTGTCAGCATAAAACCATTTTTCACAATTTTTCACAAAACCTCCATTTTTGAAGACCACCACTTTTGTCTTGTCCATGTTCACAGTGAGACCCCATTTTTTACAGTATTTTTCTAAACAATTAATTTTCTTTTGGAGATCTGCTACAGAGTCAGAGACAATGGCTATATCATCAGCATACATAAGAAGGAAAATACCCAGTGGGTCTGCAAAAATATCAATGCCACGTGCACCGCACGATGATATTTCTGTCTCAAATTCTGAAAGAAAGATAGAAAACAGCAGTGGGCTCAACACACAACCTTGTCGCACCCCTGACATGCAATCAAAGTAGTCGGTAACTTTGGTTCCAACCCTTACAGCAGCTTTTACATGTTTGTACATACTCTCAAGTGTCTGAAGCAACTTTCCATGAACTCCTTTACGTAGCAAGAGATACAACAGTTTTGTCCTGTGCACACTGTCGTAAGCTTTAGAAAAATCTACGTACATGGTGTAAAAACGGCCACCCTGCTTGCTAAGATACTTTTGCACTAGTGCCTGTAAGCAAAAAATGTTGTCTATAGTACTGTATCCTTTACGGAAGCCAGCTTGGGCCTCAGGAATACAATCATTCTCTTCACAAAAACGAACCAACCTGTTGTTAATGACAAAACTGTACAACTTACTGATAACGTTCAGAAGAGAAATTCCTCTGTAGTTGTCAACATTTCTAGGGTTACCCTTTTTGTGTAGTGGAAATATCACAGCCATGGTCCAGCTTTCAGGGTATTCCGCACTTTGAAACACACGATTAAACAAAGGATGCAGAAATTTCACAAGGATCTCACCTGCATGATGAAAAAGGTCAGTGGGCAAGCCATCAGGGCCTGATGCTTTCCCTTTCTTCATGTTATTAATAGCACTGCGAATTTCATCCTGCGTGATTTCCTCGTCAAATTTTGCATTATGACAACCATCACAATCATCAGATATATGGTCATTCAAAACACCCTCGGCCTGTCTGCTGAAACCTGAATCATCAACATTCTGATCCACATTTAGCAAATTACGAAAATAATCATACCACACGCGTGGTGAAATGACATCAGAACACAACTTTTTAACGCCAGTCAGAGACTTTATTTTTTGCCAAAATGTTCTTGAGTTTGCATCATTACATGCATCGTTGAGCTCATTCAAAACCCGTGCGTTGTACTCTACTTGTTTTGTTTTACACAACTTCTTAAATTCTTTCTTCATGTCAAGATACTTCCCTAAGTCGTCATGTGTGTTTGTGTGTCTGAACTGCTTCAACTGTAGGTACTTGTTTTGTTTTGCTAACTCGCAGTCCGAGTCCCACCACGGCGGCTGTGCACGGGATTCACCTATCTTCTTACCTGACCTCATTTTGTCAGCCGCCTTCTGAATGAATGCTACAAAACAGGCCGACCCTTCTTCTACACTCGAGTCAAGCGCTGACGAAAAGTGTTGAAACTGAGTCTCCTGATTATCTTCAATGTATGCCCAAAAGGATTCAGCGTAGTTTTCTTTCCAAACAAATTTAACTCCTTCCTCTAGTATTATATCATCATTTAAATCATCATCATCACATGAATAAACAGACTGAATAGAAGTAAACGTGGTTACAATGGGGAAATGGTCTGACTCGCACCTGTCTGCAACAAACATATCGGTCACTAGGTCAAACACGGATTTAGAGCAAATACAGTAGTCCACCACACTTTTGCCTCTGTTGGCCACGCACGTAATTTCTCCCTCACTGTCACCTTTCGTTCTGCCATTGACAATAAACAAACAGTACTCTTGACATAGTTCTATCAGTTTCCGACCAAAACTGTTTACGCCAATATCTTTTGACCTCCGTGGACTTTGTGGTACATCCTCTAGCAGATCTGTTAATTCCTGTAGAGGCTGCACGTGTGAATTGCCATCAATAAAATCAGTATCAGACAGCCCGGCAGTGCGGGCGTTAAAATCGCCACATAATAGCCAAGGCAGCTCAGGGTGAGCACGTAACACTTGAGACATGTAGTTTTCTAACACTTCAAAACCATCAACGTTATCTTCACCATATACAACAGAACGCTCTGGAGCCACATACACAAATGCTGCCAGAACATCAGATGCAGAGTTCAAAACAGACTTACCGATCTTTAGAAACACAATATCCTCAGCTGCCTGCATTAAACGCAACACATGACAGGCTATAGATTTATGTACACACACGGCCACGCCCCCTTTTAACTTTTGTGTACGTGGTGAAAAAAACACCTGATACTCTGGAAAGGTATCCTCTATAACATTTTGCTTACACGACCAGATCTCTGAAAATGCAAAAATTTGACACTTTTCACAGAACTGCCTAAAAGAAACACTTTTCAGCTTATTTACAAGACCTTGGATATTCCATGCCATGATGCGAAACACAGAGCTACCACTTTCATCACTACCACTTTCATCAACACAGTGTGCGGGTGTGGGTTTGAGTATGGGCACTTGAGTGTGTGTGTGTGCAGGTAAGTCGTCCTTTGAAGACACATGGTGGGGGCCCTGGGGGTCTGAATGAGGGACGGGCTGTCTTCTCCTGGTTGCTGGGTCAACATGCCGGCCTGCCCCTCATTTCTGCCCCCTGCGCTCCACTGGCCTCTGGGTAGCAGCGTCGTATGCGTGGGTCTTTCCCTCAACAACGAGGGAGTCGAAGCGGAGGAAGGCCTTCTTCCCCGCCTGCTTGGCCTCCTTGAGGAAGGGTAGTAGCTTGCGGCGCACGTCCCTCACCCGAGGGGTGAAGTCCTCAGAGATGTAGACCCGGGACCTGTTCTCCTTCAGCGTTCTTCGCTCAAACAGGATCCGCTCCTTGTCTTTGTACTTGTTGAAGCACACGATGATGGGGTGGGGCGCCTTGCCCCCCTTCAGACGATGGGCACGCTCCACCTCGATCTCCTCCTCTATGCCCATCTCGTCCTTCAACATTGACTTGACAGCTTTTTCACAGTCCGCCCAAGTCTCTGAGCGCCCCTGGGGGTGGGGGATTCCGTGAAAGATCAGATTATTGCGTCTGCTCCGCCCCTCCAAATCATCCAGCTTATCCTCCAGCTGCGTAACTTTCTCCTTCAACTCTCTGTTTTCTTTCATCACCGCAGTAAAGTCACTCTGAATTTTGTCCATCTGCTCCTGCATTGTAGCTTTCATACTGTCCATCTTTTTGTCCATCACATTCAACATTTTAAACACATCAGCAATGGTCGGCTCAGACACTGCGTTTGCCTCACCCCCGGGCGACTGGTTGTCTTGGTTCCCCTGGCATGTCAAAAGAGTCTGTCGTTTCGGTGGGCCTGGGTTCGCTTCGACATCGCCACACCGGAGCAGAAAGCCGACCAAAAACACGAGAATGACTGCCACCGGTCCGCTGACACTGACAGTGCGGTAACGTAGGGCTGCCTTCCTCTGTGCTTTGCGAGCCATGAAGTTTTGAAAAGTCCAGTAAAAGGTACCGCAAATGGCACGAAAAGATACCGAACTGCTTGGCATGATGAGCTGAATCACCCTGTCGTTGTTCTAAAGTCACTCATTAAGTAATTATGTTGCAAAATGCTAAAAATGTGCGGAGCCGCTCTTCAACCAGCGCACCTTCATGTTTGTGTATGTATGTTTCTCCTGCCTACTTCCTAAGTTCCGGAGAAAGACATGGGTTATATAAGAGACCTGATCCATTCTTTTTGAGGATGGAAATGATTGTCTTATTCTATACCTGCGTATTTCTCTGTGGGCTGGCGATTGGGTGCCTGATAGGCGGGGGCAGGGATCTAACTGTTGTCTGTCCAGCGCTGTGATTCCCTTTGGTTTGAGTACTGACAATTCTGCCAGCGCTAGCCTCACCTATCTGGTTTGTGAGTATCACGTATAACACGAGGCAAAATTTGTATCGTTACATTGTTGTGTAATGTTCTGTGCATCTACTGTGGGAAATCAGGGTATTTACCCGACCACATATAGTAGCGCACCTTCATGTTTGTGTATGTATGTTTCTCCTGCCTACTTCCTAAGTTCCGGAGAAAGACATGGGTTATATAAGAGACCTGATCCATTCTTTTTGAGGATGGAAATGATTGTCTTATTCTATACCTGCGTATTTCTCTGTGGGCTGGCGATTGGGTGCCTGATAGGCGGGGGCAGGGGATCTAACTGTTGTCTGTCCAGCGCTGTGATTCCCCTTGGTTTGAGTACTGACAATTCTGCCAGCGCTAGCCTCACCTATCTGGTTTGTGAGTATCACGTATAACTCGAGGCAAAATTTGTATCGTTACATTGTTGTGTAATGTTATGTGCATCTACTGTGGGAAATCAGGGTATTTACCCGACCACATATAGTAGCGCACCTTCATGTTTGTGTATGTATGTTTCTCCTGCCTACTCCCTAAGTTCCGGAGAAAGACATGGGTTATATAAGAGACCTGATCCATTCTTTTTGAGGATGGAAATGATTGTCTTATTCTATACCTGCGTATTTTTCTGTGGGCTGGCGATTGGGTGCCTGATAGGTGGGGGCAGGGGATCTAACTGTTGTCTGTTCAATTTCCTAGTTTTCAGCCCTGTAACCATTTCACCCGTCGCAACGTAATGTTTTATTTCGAGTTACTTATCTCATCATGTCGTGAATGTGACAAGAGATTGCTCGTTCCATGATCGCTCAAGGGTATTCATTGATTTATTTCAATCAAACGGATAACACCAAAAGATACTACTACACCACTTTCAGTTCTTTAGCCCATCGTTTTATGAAGATCACGCGATCATGACGGCTTAAGGATATTCACTGATTAGCTTTTCGCCTTTCCGAGCGGGAAGCTAATCAGGGTATCTAACTATGGCTGCGCTGTAATGGTCCACAAATCTCCAAAATGTCACTCATTTGGTGCTGGATGTCAAAAAGGCAGAAGATTTGAAAGTAAAATGTCGGGTTGTTAGTGAAAACGGCGTCAGCGTTTGATTAGAGTTTGGTTAAAAACACGGACCACGCCGGAATTAAAGGCTTTGCCTAGGGCGCGGTGGCTGAAGGGTGTTAATCGCCCCTGATAGTCGTGAATAAACTAAACAATTTTCTTTGACAAGATCGAGCCCGCAGGGCATGTGACACATACTTTAGCGACACTGCGTCACACGACTTCCACTGGTCGCGAGTGAGCTTGAATCCTGCGCCAGCCACTAAGCAAGGTGCTCCGCTATAGCGGAGCACCTTGCTTAGTGGCTGGCGCAGGATTCAAGCTTACTCGCACAACTGGCAAGGCTTGAGCAGAATAAGCTCACTTGTGCAATTGGGGCCAGTTGCATGTGTAAGATTAGTCATACGCCAGCCAGTGTTAACTTTGTCCTGCGCCAGCAACTGGGCGAGGTGATATAGCGGAGCACCTTGCTTAGTGGTTGGCGCAGGACTAAGCTCACTCATGCAACTGATACCTAAGGCCGGGGCCTTTCATCTGCAATAAATTTCAGAAGCTCTTGCAAGAGCAAGTTCATGAGGCTCTCGACGCTTAGGTATTCTGGCACCACCCTTGAACTATCACGATTGTGACGTAGTCAGTTCTCCTGAAATGTAATATCCAGACAACTTTCAAATGAGGAAAACTCCAAATTGTGGATGACTCCCAAATGAAGACACTTTCCAATTGAGGACAATTCCCAAATGAGAATTTCCACCTAAGGGCTAAGTGTATTATAATGACTGGTTTATCAAAAGATGGGGGCTTGGGGGCCCAGACTAATGAGTATTTATTTGTACCTGCATGATCAAAGAGTTTTTACCTGTGGCTTCTGCCTGACATAACAGGTTAAATTTTTTAAAAAAAAAAAACAACAAACACACACACACACACACAAAACATATTAGCATGGCATTAATATATAATAGCACGCTGGTCAAATTGGCCATATTCCATTTTACCTCCATAAAATCTCTTACGCAACGAAGATGTGTATGTAGATTACGTAGCGGAGAACTTGTGGGAGAGTGTGCGTGTGTGTGGGACGGGGGGGGGGGGGGGGGGGGGGGGGGGGGAAGAAAGGGAGAATCAAAACAACAGTTGCAATCACTGGTATTACTTGCATTGCCATCCACTTTCCCAAGGTTTCCATGACTTCAAGTTACACTATACGCTCTATCATAACAGACCCGAGTTTCCACCGGCCCAAAGCAAGTCAACGTAGACAATTGGATACACCACATCTCGCCCAGACTTCTGCCACACGGAAAACATCAATATTTATACAAGCCAACGACAGTACTGTAGATTGCTTAACATGTTATGACCGCACAGCTCCCGGGGAAGACGGGAAAGGTAACCGGGAATCACTTCCGGTCTCGGCTGACTGCACACTACCTTGGACAAATATTTGGCTTCGCTTAGCAGTCTCTTCTATTCACAGCCAGCCTACACTCATACGGCTTCTACAGGTTTAAAGGGGCATAGATTCTTCTGAGCCCCTGCATCTACAGAGGCTGATGAGAATCTATGCCTATTGCTCACTAAGATCTGTTATATATTTATGTCATGGGGATCTATGCTAAGTTCTTGTTGAGATCGGCTCTCGATCAGAGCAAGTGTCATGAGATTAGATGCAACGTTCTTACTGCAATCAGTTCACGTGCAAGAGGCTTAGAGCCTCACGAGCCCCTGCGACCGCAGGGGCTCGTGAGGCTCTAAGCCTCTTGCTCACGTACGTGTATATCGGCCCCACATTCAGTCACAACTCACGTGTCAGCCCTAAACGTCCATTGAAGTTTCAAGTCAAGTGCTTGACTACAGTAGGCGATTCGCACACGAGTGCACTTCGCATTAGCGTCGTCCAACTTTTGGCATTTCTGGGCCGCGAAAATACACGAACCTTGGCCCCTGGGCTCTCATATATAATATTCTCTTACCACTCCCTTTCCCCTCTCTTACACAAGAGTAACCGTCCTTTGCCGCCCTTGGGAAAGTCCACGGGGACCTCGATTACCAGTCCGAGAACAATCATCTGAATGTTTTGGTGCACACTGATAACAATTGTTACACGCTGATTACCTCCCTCGATAACCTACGCATGCGTAGCGGATCGAGAGAGATAACCAATGTGGCTTTGGTGTTGACAGGTTTATTTGCTTTTGCCACATCTGCTGTGATATCAAAGAGGGCACCAAAAGACATTCCTTACGTGCAAGGACATCGCCATCTTCGGGAACTGAATCTAAATTAAGTTCCTTCGGACGACAATCACGTAGATAAAAATACTCGCAGTCTTTGATCTCACAGATGCTGCCTACAACTGATATCTTTGTTGTTCTCCCAAAGCCAGAAAATGTGGACATAAATCTCATAAATTTACAAACCACTTGTGTCCCCTGTCCCTCTGTTACGCAAGAGTAACCGGCCCCTGGCCTTCAGCCCGTCCATGGGGAGCTTCACAGGAGCGCACGTCTTATGGGACGCTCTGTTGCTGGAGACTTCATCTGGTGCTAGGAGCTTAATTTACTTTTGCCACCTCTGATGTGATATTACCCCTTCGACTGCTGTACTGACAAATACCGTTCAGCGGGAAAGAGGGGCGGGAGGGGGGGGGCGGGGGGGGGGGGGGGACCGCGTAATTCAGATTCTCTTCCGCCGAGCGGTATTGTCGCTAGCAGTCCCGGGCTTAACCCCTTTAATGCCGAGAAAACTGAGCCGCACACACCACCCGACTGCAAGAGGCATAGATCCTCATGAGCCCCCCGCAATTGCGGGGCCCTCGTTTAGAGCTATGCCTCTCGCCGACACCTCACTGCACCCACGATTTGTGCACGACAGGAGATGATTGCCGTTGATTTCACTCATCCCTGCCGTATTTCCAAATTGTGGAGGCGTCATCTGACGACTATGCACCAGTTGCAGGAGACGGGTCGACCATGATAATTCAAGGGTAGTGCCAGATTAGCTTGGCGCCGACAGGTCGACCATGATAATTCAAGGGTAGTGCCAGATTAGCTTGGCGCCTGTCGGCGCCAAGCTAATCTGGCACTACCCTTGAATTATCATGGTCGACCCCTCTCCCGCTGTAGGGCGTCGGGCTGAATGGGTTAACAATGATTTCAAAATCACAATCTGCGTCCACTGGCATCGACGGGGTTAAAGTCGACCCCAAAAAACAGACACTCCGCACGTGCGTCGTCAACATCTCAGATTCGGCACATGAGAATCTCTAGCTTCCTGGCTTGGTTGGTTGGTTGGTTGAGTAGTTCGGGGTTTAACGTCCACGGCACCGAAGTGATAATGGTCGGCCCTGACGGGCGGGTTATGGAGGGGGAGGGGGGGGGAGGGCAGGGAAATAAATTGCCTATGGGGTACGACCTGAACACTGATCAATTCAGGCGCACTGCAACTGTGCCACTTTGATTTACCAGGACCTTTCAACGGATATAATAAGCAACTGCGGGGGCTCATGAGGATCTATGCCTCTTGCTGTCTTTTTTTCCCTGGGTTGCGAGTCCACCTACCGGGGCCGGAACGGGGACTCGAACCCACGACCCGGCGAATCCTTTTCGCTCTCTTGCTCCGACGCTTAACCGCTTGAGCTATTTCGGACTCGTAGCTCCTGGGACCAGGTGCGTGAGTGAGCTCAGTCCTGCGCCAGCCACTAAGCAAAGTGCTCCGCTGGCTCAGGACTAAGCTCACTCAAGAAACCAGCCCCTGGCTTCAGAGTTCGTCCTAATTTACACTCTCACAGCGAGGAAGTTACATGGGGTTTCTGACAATGGACAGTCACAGAAGGAGGTCGACACGGTCATACATAGCAAGACGTGATTTGGTCATCAAAGGGAGCGCAACGTGTCCAAAGGGAGATGAGCGTTGCCTAAGCAGTCGGTGGAGACGAAGATAACTCGTAATCCATCGTAATGTATTGTCCCGTGAGAGGGCGCGTTGGAGAGAAGCAGTCTTTGAATCTCATGGCAAGACGTTCTGACAGTAATTTGCCTAAATTGGTTGACCACTGAGGTAACATGGCGGTGCGTTAGTTGAATGAATGTCTGATTAGTGATTTGTATTCAGTAGTCGTGTTATTTCAGGCTTGAGAATGGCAAAATCTAAATGTAGGGGAGGATCCCCTATTATGAAACAGTGCCTATTATGAAACACCTTGCTTCCGGCGAAACGGAATAACTTTTCCAAATTCCGCCTGTGCAGTAATATAGAACTGCTTTAGTCAGCCCTATTTCAGGTACAAGAATGTCAGGCGTGATGAAAAAGAAAACACGCCGAGAAAATGTGATTTTTGACTCTTCTGCTTCTTACTTTTGCGCCATTTTGAAACACCTGCATCAGCATTCAGTTTTGTGATTTAAAAAAAAAAGCCACTCTTGTCATGAAAAGCAATCTTCGAACATAAGATAACCAGCGGCATTCGTTTGGTTCTCTTTATGTTGTTTTGGAGGCACACATTTTCATGGAGAGGTATCATGCTCCTATTATGAAACACAAAGAGCACCTAATATGAAACGCGTTTTATATTTAGAACAGTGTTTCATTATAAGGAACAGTGTTTGTCTAGCGTATATATCGGAAACCATCCAGCCAGTTTATTCCAAATTTCAGATGTTGATACTTTTTCTCAATACAGAGTACCCCACACCAGGATCATGTCACTTTCGTCAAGGTCAATGTCACAACAGCTACATTTACTATATATGCCATTGTCCAGGCAATGTTACTGTAAACGCCGAAACGATGTGATCCCAATTGGCAAATTGTGATATTTTGTGACGACACAGAGTGCTGCACACCAGAATCTATTCACTGTCTTACATGCCAAGGTCACAACAGCCATATTTGTTTTGTTAGGCAATATCTGAATAACCATTGGGCCTATTCAATCCAAATTTTAAATAATAGTATTTTACCATATCACACATTGCCAATCGTAACTGCGCTTCTACCTCAAGGTCAAAATCATAGTTGCCATGTTTGTCTTGCAGATTATTGAGTAGAGAATACCTCTGAAACCGCTGTATTGATTTGCTCAGAATTTTTAGGAAATGATGCTTTACTCTCATATGTGACGTCTTTAACAGAATGAATTCACGACCTGTAAGGTGAAAGTCGCAGAGGCCATGTTTGTGTGAGCCTTTGTGCAGGCAATATCTCTGAAACCACAGGCCCGATTTCTTCCAAATTTTGCTTGATATTTTTACTTAACCCTTTCACAGCCGAGAAACTCTCAATAGGATCCATCTGCAAGACACAGATCCTCATCCCGCAAATGGTGCCTAATGTGAAACAATGTGTCACTTTTTTCAAACTGGAACTGCTTCTGCGTGGATTCGAGTTTTGAAATTTGGCTTTGTCCCAAGATGCATCAATATAATCTCTATCAAACCCTGGTTTCGGATTGATTCTACCTTTCTTTGGACGGTCGCGCGAGACGTTTTTGCTTAAGTGTTTCATACAATGGTCTCCTCCCCTAAACGATGATTTGAACAAAACATTACTTGGACTTTGAATACGTAACGAGGATGATGCTTTTGAATATTCACACGCACACACGCAAACACACACAATCACAACAGAGAAAATTTTAATATGGGGCCTCCAGTCGGTAGGCAAAAAATATCATATATTTTGTCCTAATACACGCCCGTATTTGTTAGTGGATGTCTGCAAGTATTCATGTTACCACGGAGTAAACTCCGGATATATAACAAACCGCCACAGGACCCCACAGGACCCCACAGGACCCAATATTTCTTGTTGTTATAGCCGATGTTTGTTATAGGGCTCGGGAAGTTCTGCGCGTTGCCTAGGAGAGTCGGCGCGTCAGCCGCCATCTTAAGAGGATAGGATAGTATTCAGCTAGAAGCGAAGTAGTGTTTTAAGACGTTTTTCTTCATGTTTCTTCCTCTTTGGAAACAAACAAAAATAGATTATGGTTAGCGGTTTCCTACGGTGATGGCAAGACTTGCTGTTATTGCCTATAGCACGTCAGGACTTTTCTGACATTGTACTGACAGTGATTTCAATATGAGCGGCTTAGTCCCGTATCCTCACAAGATGGCCGCCACGACTAGCATGATGACGTCAGCTTCCCGAGCCCTATAAGCGAAGTAATTTACGTAGTTAGAGTTCGTCAGGTGAGTGAATGTCCGATTAATGATTTATATTCAGTAGTCTCAAAACGTGTTGCAATATCCGACGTTTGTTATAGCCGGCCTTGTTATAAGCGGAGTAGACTGTACGACTACAATACAAGCAAATGTTCCGAACAAATCAGTCTGTGTGTGTGTGTGTGCGTTTGTGTTTGTGTTTGTGTTTGTGTTTGTGTGCGTGCCTGCCTGCGTGCGTGCGCGCGCGCGCGTGCGTGCGTGCGTGCGTGCGTGCGTGCGTGCGTGCGTGTGTGTGTGTGTGTGTGTGTGTGTGTGTGTGTGTGTGTGTGTGTGTGTGTGTGTGTGTGTGTGTGTGTGTGCGTGTGAGAGAGAATGAATGAATCAATGAAACTTTATTTTACAACGGTTTAGGCATTGACATCGTCATCGACACAGCCATTTTACAAACCTGCCGTTGCTAACAACTACAAGACTAACTACAAATATACATACATATAAGTAAAACATAATACTTGCAAACAATTTACAACACTGTTCACATAGACAGACATACTCATAGACTCACAGACCCCCCCCCCCCCTCCACCACACATAGACAGAGTTGAGTAGTCCTAATGATAAATGAAAAGGATAACAGGCTTAATTGGGAATAAGAGAGGGAGAGAGAGAGAGAGAGAGAGAGAGAGAGAGAGAGAGAGAGAGAGAGAGAGAGAGAGAGAGAGAGAGAGAGAGAGAGAGAGAGAGAGAGAGAGAGCACCGCATGACCTATGCTGTGTGCAGTGTACAGTGTGATGCAAGTGACCACACCGCACAGTGCACAAACGTATCACTCTATCACTCACATCAAAGGTGACCACAGGCCGCGAACCGCCGCTCTGAACAGCCTTCACATTCATCTTACCCCTACAGCCCTGACGCACCGTATGGATCGACCATGATCGTTCAAGGGTGGTGCCAGAATAGCTTGGCGCCAAGCTATTCTGGCACCACCCTTGAACGATCATGGTCGATCTATCTATTGAACTGTACTGTGGTTTTCAAAGGACAACTCCCAGATTTGAACACTTCGAACTGAGAGTGAGCCGTGAGTTCTAAGCGTCAAAATCAGGCACTGAGCTGTCCTTTGGAAACTACAGTACTTTTGCTGAATGAGAAGCGGAGGACACTGGGACTGACCAGCCCAAAAACGCGAACAACAACAACACCACAGATTCACGTGAGTCATTGCGGCTTATGAGAGCGGCGGCTCCAGCTGTTTGGAAATGTTGATGGGCTGCGTTTCAAGCAACCTTGAATCTGCTTTTGAAAATGAAGTTTGATACTCGTTCACTTCTATTCAAGAACTAGACTGAAAGGAAACAGTTCTCTATTCAAGAACTAGACTGAAAGGAAACAGTTCTCTATTCAAGAACTAGACTGAAAGGAAACAGTTCTCTATTCAAGAACTAGACTGAAAGGAAACAGTTCTCTATTCAAGAACTAGACTGAAAGGAAACAGTTCTCTATTCAAGAACTAGACTGAAAGGAAACAGTTCTCTATTCAAGAACTAGACTGAAAGGAAACAGTTCTCTATTCAAGAACTAGACTGAAAGGAAACAGTTCTCTATTCAAGAACTAGACTGAAAGGAAACAGTTCTCCATCACCTAGCAGGCAATTCTGTGCAGAGAAAAACCGGACCAAATTAGTACGTTGAACTTTCCACACTGTCAAAATGTTGAACTTTCCACACTGTCAAAATACATGTATCGTGCGAACTTTTAATACAGACGACCCGACAGTGTTAACCTTCCTATCGTGTTAACCTTTCACGGGTTAGGTCGGAATGGGACCCCCGCTACTAAGTATCAAAAAGCTATCAAATACCTCTACAACACAGGGAAAGAGGAAACGCGTCGTCTGTACCCCGCTTTCCTGTCCATGGGGCGCTACACGCCCACAACTCACATTGGCAGAACGATGACAGCTTTGGAACTCGGAATTATCTCTTCCTTGTCAGTGATTTCAGATGTGTTTGAAATCTTTGCGGATAAGATGCCTCAAGCCCCAGTCGTCCAAGAAATGTGGATACAAAATTGTGTCAGCAAGAAGTATAGAACCTCGTGAGACCCCGCAGCAACAAGTATAGAACCTCGCGAGACCCCGCAGCAAGAAGTATAGAACCTCGCGAGACCCCGCAGCAACAAGTATAGAACCTCGCGAGACCCCGCAGCAACAAGTATAGAACCTCGCGAGACCCTGCAGCAACAAGTATAGAACCTCGCGAGACCCCGCAGCAACAAGTATAGAACCTCGCGAGACCCCGCAGCAACAAGTATAGAACCTCACGAGACCCCGCAGCAAGAAGTATAGAACCTCGCGAGACCCCGCAGCAACAAGTATAGAACCTCGCGAGACCCCGCAGCAACAAGTGTAGAACCCCGCGAGACCCCGCAGCAACAAGTATAGAACCCCGCGAGACCCCGCAGCAACAAGTATAGAACCTCGCGAGACCCCGCAGCAACAAGTATAGAACTTCATGAGACCCCGCAGCCACAGAAATAACTCATACTACCCCAGACACACCACAGTAAAATATGGATCGACCATGATAGTTCAATGGTGATGCCAGAATAGCTTGGCGCCTATGGGCGCCAAGCTATTCTAGCATCACCCTTGAACTATCATGGTCGATCTGTGTCCTGCACTGCACTGTAGTCTTCAGAGGACAACGGCAAAAATTTCGGTCTTGGGGTACAATAACAGACGTGCAGAAATGATTTCAGAGCAACTGGCGCCCCAGTCCCTGGTCCCAGTACACACACCCCTCTTCGTGTCGGGTCCCGGGAGCCGTGCCTTTTTGCCCTTTGACTCCGGCCCTCCTCGGGGGAGTGTTGCAGGTTATCAGACAAAGAGTACAAGACGAGCCTCCTGCCAACCTCACGCACCTGAGACGCGCATGGATCTTCATGTGCCCCCAGTGGCCTAGGCGTTCTTTACGGGGATCCATGACACATCTTTGTCACCTGCTGGCCAAGTGTGAGTATCTATGACCTTCTATAATTGTAAGGCAGAGATGGTTGTAGGGTTTCAGGTTGACGACGAAAGACTGAAGAGAAAGAGAGGGGCTGGTTGTTGCTAATCCCGGTACCCTACACCGCCACTGTTGTCAGTGATAAAGGGTAGTGAGCCGGGATGGGTTGCCAGATTCCATGGGATCTCTTGCAACAATAAAAGAACGATGGAAACAAATATCGTTCAGTTGTTGAAGAAATATTTTGGGATAACGAGAAACTGGACCTCAGTGCAAAACGTTTAGCACTTCACTTTAGGCCTGCGGCTGACATGCTAAAAAATGGAACTTTTCCTCTAAAATTGCAAATTGAAAACATTTGAGACGCGCTTCATCCGACAATGCAGTTTGAAGCGTGTGCGACACGTCCCAAAGGAGTTAACATTTAAACTCCCCGAAATAAACGCCTTTCATTTGACTAGTTTTGGTAGTTTAAAAGTTAACAGAAGTTTAGAGAAACTGACCGATTATTTGAGTTTAAGGCCGTGCCAAGAACACTGATTATCTCACCGCAAACCCGCGTTCACGATACAAATTGACCGGGGTGAGCACTAGTCACGATCGAGAAAGGACGCAAAATTCTGATCTTCTGACAAAAATGTACGTTTTCCCTAATTAAGCCATCATTAATCATCACGTGAGAGACAAAGACAAGAATGCCAGCGGGTGCTGAAGAACTACGTGTGAAAATCGGGCTTTTTTGCCCGGTTTTAATGTGGATTTTGAAAAGAAACGCAGACAAAGCAGGACGCCGTGTGAAGGGACTCACACTACACAGCAAAGCCATGCGTGTTGTTGTGCTACTTTTCTTCGTGTCGTTGCTCGAAAGATGTGGCGACGTAGAACCCAACCCGGGTCCGGTAAAAATAACGGAGGACCAACTTGCGACGTTTATGGACAGAATGGAGAAGAAAATTGAGGACCAGATGAAAGCGCAAGGGGAAAATTTCGAGAGACTGACACAGAAAATAGACGCTAACCATGGACGTATTGAGGAGAAAATATCCCAGTTACACGGCAATATGAAAGATATGAGAGATAAGCTAGCGAGACACACAGCTGATATTGGGAATTTGGCAGAATCGGACTCAACAAGAAACAAGCGCATTGATGAACTGGAGAACGAAATTGACAATCTAGAGACATTTTCTCGCAGAAACAACGTAAAGTTCATCGGTATACGTGAGTCTACAAGAGAGGACTACGCCGCCTGTGCTCAGAAAATAGTGGATGTACTTAACGAGCACTGCGGCACGCAGAAGACATGGTCTACCGACGACGTGGAGAGGGCCCACAGGGTGGGTCCCCGTAAGGAAAACGCCAAGCACCCCCACCCCCGGGCTCTTATCGTGCGCTTCAGCCGCTGGGGGGACAAGATGTCGGTGGTGCAGGACAAGTGCCTCAAGGCCAGCCTCAGGGACAGCGGCATCCAGATGGCAGCGGATCTGACCAGGCGACAGAGGGCAGCGATCGAGCAGGCGAAAAAAGCAGGAAAGTTCGCCTACTACAAGAATGGCCGCCTGCACACGGAAGATAGACGCACCCCCGCGGCCGAAGGTACGGGTCACCCCCCGGCGCCTGTACGCGCCAGCGTACGCGTCCGTGACGACCTCCAGCATATGCAGCAGCGGACGCCGGGTGTTGACTGCAGCAACGGCGAGAGCGAGGGGGATACAGAGGATACGGGTCTCCGCCTACCAACGCCTTTACGCTCTCCTGTGAGAAATTCCCGTAAACACAGGGAAACACCGAGGGATTCCCTGCCAGCTGTTCGGGATTCCTCACGCCAGACACGTGACGCGACCTATGACGCGTCCACTACACACAGCCAGACGGCTAGCACAGCAGGGGGTCCAGGCAGTCGTGACCAGCCGCGTGACAGGAGCCAGCCCCGTGTTACCGACATGTTCCAGCGAGCACCCTACGAGACCCGCTGCCGAAATCATGTCGGGACTTTTCATTAACAGGACCACAAACCCAATCGTCCTTTTAGGAACGGTCCCGTAAACAACGCCAGTCAAATGGAATTCATGACGGGCTCGCAGAAGGAATTTACAGGGACGGCAGCTAAAGTCCCAACTATTTATATACTAGTGACCTTGACTTATTTTGGGGGGGAAGCCCTCCCAATGCGCATGCGCAGCCTCTAGTTTTGTCCTACGGGCATCTGGAAATCATCGTTGAGGGGTCGGCATAACTGCAACTGACCCAGGAAGTTTGCATAACTTTCATTGACCATGTACACCGATGGGTATAACCCAAACCCACCGTTGTCGGAGAGACATAGATCCTCATACTATGGGAGCCTACTACGTACTCCTTACCTAACTGGAAAAAGGAATTTAAAGAACAAACAAAATCGTGGAAGCGAAATCAGATTTGTTAAAAACGCTGAACACAGTATTGTACACAGGATATAATATATGCGCATGATTACTTAGGCTGGGGGCATAGCTACCCCTATGCCACTGACCGTGCATCGCACTACGACTTTCAGAGTGGTAGAAAGGTGGTTGTAACAGTACGTAGCTACGAAAGTCAGCCTGACATGATTCGCCACATCCACTTCGTCTTTTACCGCATCAATTATATCAAAAATCTGTTGACGCGTAAATCTAAACTTCGTGTGCAGCTTTACGTCGTCGTAGTGGTCCAAAGGGTTAGTTCTATCCCTGAAAATGCGGTCCCTCCTTCTCAATTGTGCTCGATGAATAGCCAGCAGTAAGGGCTCAGCCATCTTGGAATACGACTTGGAACGGGACTTTAGCTAAGTTAAAGGAGGGGTGTTGTGCCTCTAACTTACGGGCCCTTAGATGACGTCAGTCGGGACAACAAGTGCTTCATGAATCCCATTGGAATCGCTTTATCGGGTCGGTAGGAAATAACAGGCCGATAGATACCTAAAAGTCCCGTCATGATTTCGGCTCCCGGTCTGGAACACCGGGACGTGGTAGGGGTCGGGGTCATGGTCAGGGGAGTCCCACGGGGAGCGGCTAGCGGTGTGGCCCCGGCCCTGGCGATGCTGTCCGTCAGGAAACCGCTAGGTTCTTGTGTTGGAATGTGGACGGTCTTGTGCAGAAGTTAAGTGAGTCAGATTTCGTCAACTTTATTACTTCTTTTGACTTCTCTTGTCTTATAGAAACATTCACCAATTTATCGTTTGATTTCTCCATCACATTTTGTGACTTTAGTGTTTTCCACGCCCCAGTCAACAAACTGTCGAAACTAGGTAGGGGATCCGGTGGAGTGGTTTTGCTTGTGAAGAAAAGTATAGCACGTTACGTGACCAGGATAGATACTAGTCTTGACAATACCATAGTGGTGAAAATAGCAGGAACTATAGTGGGGTTAATGCAAGATGTGATTTTAGTGTGTTCATATGTACCTCCATCGTCATCACCTTACTACAAAGAGAAAACTGTAAATAGTAACATCCCGTTGCTCGAACAGTTGATTTTCGATATGCAGGAGAAGGAAAATAACTGTCACATTATAGTCTGTGGTGACTTAAATGCACGAACTGGGCTATGGCAAAACAAAACGGACGATGGCAATATTGATGGGTTGATAGGAATTGACCAGGTGGATGATAATTTTAGAAACTCCGATGATGTTGTAATTAACCATTTCGGACGACTATTAATAGAAATGTGTTCCTCTACATCACTGTGGGTGTTAAATGGGGACAGTGATACCAGCTCAGGTAAACTTACTTATGTATCTCCTCATGGTAACAGTGTGGTGGACTACTTTCTGTGTAGCTATGATATTGTGCGACAGTGTACAGTAGAAATTGTACATAGAGTGGAATCGCCCCACATGCCTTTGGTACTGCAGATGTCATGCCATTGTCAAGCATCCGATGAGCCCGTTGAAAAGCAGTTTGTTTCTAAATATATCTGGAATCCGGAGTTGCAACAGGAATACACGGATAGAGTGAATTCTGACGAGGGTCAGATGATGCTTGATGAGGCTCATCATACCATTGATTTGTCTCCAGACATAGCCATTAAACATTTTACGGAGTATCTCTACTATTGTGCAGATTGTATGAAAAAACAGGTTTGTGTGGGCGGTTCCTCTCGCTGTACAGGCTCAGTGTGGTTCGACAATGACTGTCGTGACCTGAAAATAGAAGCGAGGAAAGCGCTGCATGTGTTCAGTAGGTCACGTTGTGATGAGGATAGACAGGCATACTGTGACAAGAGACGTGCGTATAAGGCCATGTTGGTAACTAAGAAAAGACACCACAACCAATCCACGTGCAGACGGCTACTGGACAATGCAAACAACAGTGCGGTGTTTTGGAAAAACGTGCGAATCGCGAACAGAAGGAAACAAGAACAGCCCAAGATAAAAATAGAGACTTGGGAGACACATTTTAGCACTGTGCTCAGTGGTCACTTACCGGACAAGGACGACCGGGAATTCCCGCTACCAACCTGCTCTGTTCCTGGGCCGGCGGACTCGGGAACATGTAGGCACGTGCCCGAGTTGGACGGCCCAATAACAGAGCAGGAGGTCAGACACGCTGTGTGCAAGCTGAAATCTGGGAAAGCGGCAGGCATTGATCAAGTGTTATCAGAGTACCTGAAACATGCAGGTGATACTATTGTGCCATTTTTGACGAAATACTTTAATCACCTGCTCGATAACCAGTACTTTCCTGTTGAGTGGAGTCGTTCCGTGATTGTTCCGATCTTTAAGAAGGGCGATACAAATAACCCAGCCAACTATAGAGGGGTGTCTCTGCTCAGTGTGACCAGTAAAGCTTTTACTTCCATTCTAAACAGTAGACTCTACAAGTGGGCAGAAAAAGAGGGAAAAATAAACGAAGAGCAAGCCGGGTTTCGGCAGGGATACTCGACTGTTGATCATATATTCACTTTGATATCTATTATACAAAGATCCCTTGCTCGAAATAAGAAACTATATGTGGCTTTCATCGATTACAAGCGTGCTTTTGACTCTGTAGACAGGGAAATGTTGTGGTCTGTTCTTACCCATGTACAGGTCTCTACAAAAATGGTTCAGATGCTAAAAGCCATGTATGCATCTGTTCAGGCGTGTGTAAGGGCGGGCTTCCAATACTCGGATTTCTTCGACTGCCCCGCCGGGGTCAGGCAGGGTTGTTTAGCAAGCCCTGTAATTTTCTCTTTGTTAATTAATGAAGTTGCAAACTACGTAAATGAAAATGGTCGACACGGAGTACAACTACTGCCTGGTCTGAGAGAACTTTTTTCATTACTTTTTGCTGACGATGTAGCTCTATTGTCCACAAGCGCTGTGGGGCTGCAGAACCAGATAACTAACCTCAAGCGCTCTTCTGATAGACTTGGTTTAGAGGTTAGTCTCGAGAAAACCAAGGTAATGGTTTTTAGAAAAGGCGGGCGACTGCCAGTGAAAGACAAATGGTATATTGGTGCAACCGAAATGGAAGTGGTTAACAGTTATAAATACCTTGGTTTCACATTGACCACAAAACTATCGTTTACTGTGGCGCTCTCCGACTATGCTGTAAAGGCGAAGGCGAAAGTTTCTCAGTTATTGAGGACTATGTGGAAACTTGGCAACCTTAACCCATGTATTTTCTTTAAGCTTTTTGATACCCAGGTGGCGCCGATGCTCCTTTACTCGTCTGAAGTATGGGGGTTGAAGCAGTTCGAAACAATAGAAAAGGTGCACACTTTCGCCTGCAAGAGACTACTGAGTGTGGATGTCAGAACCCCAAATCAGACAGCTTATGGTGAAACGGGTAGGCATCCACTGCACATAAATAGCATAATAAGAGCTACAAAGTATTGGATGAAACTGATTAAGATGTCTGATACAAGACTTCCTAAGCAGGCGTACAAGATGCAGTTGAACTGTACCGTAGCAAGTTGTTTTTGGGCGAACCAAATTGAAAGCACCCTACACAAGTATGGCTTTGGCCACGTTTGGCAAAACGGTGGTGTGGGTGATGAAAGGGCTTTTTTGTTGTTGTACAGGCAAAGACTGAAAGAGTCATTTGTACAGTCATGGGAAACGAAGGTTCAGTCAAGCGACAGGTTTGCAACTTACAAGCAGTTCAAAACGGTATTCGAACCAGAAAGATATCTATTCCAGATTACGATAAAGAAATTCAGGGACAGCCTTATACGTTTCAGACTGGGAACAGTAGAACTGAATGTGAATAATAGGTATTCAAATACACATGTGAAGAACTGTCCATTCTGTATTGGGACTGTGGAGAATGAAGAACACTTCCTCTTGTATTGTAATAGATACTCAGCACTGAGGAATAAGTACTTGGCTAGCCTTTTGAATGACACTAAGAATGAGGACATAAGTTTGTTGCTTGCAAACCTGGACTGCGACTCTATCAGAAAAGTTGCAATGTTCATATTCTATGCACTTAAATTACGCAATGAACAACTATCTGTGTAATAGGACATTACCTATGGGCCGATGGCCGCAAAACATCTGTTCAGTCTGCCTCAAAGTGGGGTAGACCCCCTGATGCAGCGCGTCTGTGTGCGCTGTGCGGCGTGTGTGTGTGTGTGTGTGTGTGTGTGTGTGTGTGTGTGTGTGTGTGTGTGTGTGTGTGTGTGTGTGTGTGTGTGTGTGTGTGTGATCATTATATTATGAGTACCAATTCCAAGAAGAAATTGTTTCTTTTTATTCATATCTTGTCTGTTTCCTTTCTCGTGTTGTCATTGGTTTTTCCAGTTATGTAATCTCACCCCAATTCGAATGGGTCGTTGACCTACCGAATAAAGTGTTCTGAGTTCTGATACAAATTGACCATGATAGTTGAAGGGTGGTGCCAGAATAGTTTGGCGCCTTTAGGCGCCAAGCTATTCTGGTACCACCAAAATCCCCGGCGACTTCCCGCTCTCGCGAAGGAGAGTTTACACAAAGTATCTCCTGACCCTGTACTGACCAAAGTCGTCTGCTTGTTTCCGGAAACGCGAAGACCGCTACGCGGATTTCACAGCCGCCTTTTTCAATATTTTCCCCTAAATTAATTTTTCTTTTGCGAAAATATATTTTTTTCGCGTATTCTCATTTTTATATTTCGAGGAAATCCGCGAAAAAGTGGGAGCCGCGTTTCATGGTCTATCCATATTGGAGCCGTGTGAACTGGTAACCGTACCCGTCCCGTAGCCATATCATCTTCCCAGTCTCCGCCTTTAACCTGCTTTTTATTCATGTGCTTAGCCCTGCTTGTACTAAATTAACTTTTGAATAGCCGTTCGCTGCCTTCATGAAACACTACCCCATGGGGAAGACGCGTTTAACTCATTCAACTCCACGTAGGTATTTCCCAAATTTAGAAGGCGTCATCTAACGACTATGCACCAGTTGCGGGAGTTGGATCGACCATCATAATACAGGCGCCAAGCTAATCTGGCACTACCCTTGAATTATCATGGTCGATCCATCTCCTGCCGTAGTGCGTCTGGGCTGAATGGGGTAACAAAGACTGTTCACAGTGTCTCAGAATATACTAACCCTCCCATCACTAGGGCTTGCGGTCAAACGATGCCGATTTTAGAGCCCATGCGGCGTCCGAAATAAAACATGAACTGTCGGTGCAGAATTTCCTTTGAAGCGCGGTTCGTAGGTCAGCGAAAGAGGTCGCCAGACCAGACACAAATCTACCCTTAAGGTACCATTACGCGTAAAATTTAAAGACACATTTCAGCACCATTTTGTGTTTATTATGCTTCGTCGACACACACAATCAACTTTAACAGCAGTTCGGACACGCAGCAAAAGCACGCGCGTAATCGCACTTACTTATTCTGAGCTGCCGTTAGCGTGTCGGTCTATTTTTAGCTAGTGTTTCTCGCAGTGATGGCGTTGTATTTCTAGAACGGAGTGGAGTCGTTGTCAGGTTACTTGATATGAAGACGACGTGTGCTGAACTGGATTGTCCTGTGTCTAAATGAAGCGCCATAACTTGTCCTGCGTAGCGTTTCGTAACCATCTGTTACAGAAGTGTATCTTTGAACATTTCTGGCGGTAGTGGGCCTTCAACACATTCTGCCTTAGAACCGAAATCCCCAAATTTTCAAGTTGCCCTCTAGAGACAGATCGAGCATGATAGTTCAAGGGTGGTGCCAGAATAGCTTGGCGCCTATGGGCGCCAAGCAATTCTGGCACCACCCTTGAACTATCATGCTCGGCATGCCCGGCTTGCTGTGGTGTGTCGGGTCTGAACGAGTTAAGAAAACATTGACGTACATGACATGCACAATGAAAATTAAAATGCAAAGCTCAGCAAGGAAGATTTTGTTCGGCCGTACGCTAAAAGCAATGAAAGGCAAGCATTATTTTCCGTTCTTTATAAATACGGTCTCATTGCTGAATGGTTTCATTTCATTCGTGAAGATTTCATTTCATGTAGGCTGCGCCCATCGTCTGCGAGACGGTACCTCTGAGCCATAGTGAAAACAAGACGAAGAGTATTTACTTAGCTGTGAAGTGCAATACTTACGACTTATGTTACTCTTGCGTAATCGTGATTCAGCACCATGTGACACCATATTGTGATAACTGACTTTATCTTGTTCATTTCCTATCATAACTCTCTCTCTCTCTATCTATCCCGTAGTCTTGCCGACCGTTGGGGCACCACTGATGACTTGGCAACCAGCTCCCTCCATTCCACTCTGTTCTCTGCCATTCTTAGTGTGTCGCTTAGCTTCAGTCCTGCCCACTCTGAGATATTGTCCTACCATCTTTTTCTCTGTCTTCCTCTCCTTCGTCCTCTTTGCACAGTGCCTTGCAGGATTGTTTTGGCAAGTCCTGCTGATTGCATGACATGCATATACCACTTCAGTTTGCGTTTTTTTCACAATGACTAATAGGTCTTCATAGGGCCCGATGGCTTGCCTGATTCTGTTTCCCACTTCCTCGTTCGTGATATGATCTCTGTACGAAATGTCAAGCAGCCTTCGAAAACATCTCATTTCAGTGGATTGTATCCTCCTTTCGAGGTCTGCTGTGAGGGTCCATGACTCGCAGGCATATAAGAGCACTGAGATGACTAAGGAGCGTATCATAACTAGATCTTCTTTAGGGACCGCTTCATTCCGCCATGTCATCTGAAGGTGACATGTTCGGGAGAGTCATGTTTGTGTTTAGATAATTTAAAAAATATATAATATTCATGTCATGTCTATGCTGTTTGTTTTCACACGGCATACGACAAATAGCCCACTAACAGCAATAAAGATTAACTGTCTTAGCGCCAGCTCGACCTTATTTGCTTCCTTAACTGCAGAGAAAATTGGATTATCACCACCCAGCTGCAAGAGGAATAGATCTTCATAAGCCCCCGCAACTGCGGGGGCTCATGAGGATCTATGCCTCTTGCTTTGAGTCCGTATTCCTTGAACGGCTGGGGATCTTCGATGTTGAATTTACATTTCACTAAATACACAAACTGTGTCCACCGGCAGTTAACGGTTAACTATTGAGATTTGTGAAAACAAATTTCATCCGTGGTACAACACGCTCGTAATACACTCAAGGCATAAACTTATATCGTAGTACATAGGCTCGTAACACACTCAGAGACTTAATTTATGGCGTGGGTATATTAGGCCCGTAATACACGCCCTCTTTATTCAACCTGGAAAAAGCCCTGGAAAACACCTGCGTCCAGCCGCAAACGTCCAGGTCACGGCAGCAGCCAAGGGCTTGTTACACTACACAGAAGTCCGGCACTGTCTGACCAGCTCACGGGGTATTTCGTGTCAACGGGTCTAGAATCCTTTCCACTGGCAGCCGTCGCAGATCGTGTTTTTGAAAAGTGAAATTTTTGTTAATTCAACGCGAGAGAGCCCAAGCCATCCAGGAAACATGGACACTGTGATGTCAGCAAGAGGCATAGATCCTCATGAGCCCCCGCAACTGCGGGGGCTCATGAGGATCTATGTCTCTTGCGGATGGATCGCGTTCAAATTTTCTCGGTTGTAATGGGGTTAAGGGTATGTCATGTCAACGCGATTTCTTTAATCCGCTTCACCGGGACTATGCTCTTTGACATTTGATAACTTTCAGTACTGTTCACTTCAATTACCAGTCGCGCGAGATGGACTGATCGGCAAGTATAGCTCAAGCTTTCTTACAGCTGTGCTCGATAGAAAACCATCAATGATAAGGGTCAGCACATCATCATTTCAATTCAATTAAACGAAAACCTTTTGTTATCCCTTAATTAAAGGCAATCTCTTCATTACATGGCAAATACGATTTTAGTTTTCATTTCCCCGCTACACTAGGTCCCTTGATGGAAATATGTGTTTAAATATATATCTTTAATAACACTTTTTTTTTTAAATAAAAGAGTTGGGGAGAGAGAGCTGGGGGAGGGGAAACCAACTTTACTGTTCCACCAAGAAAAATTTTAAGCTGCCGTCCCCGCGGCCGGACAAAGACGCGTCGTCATATGAGCCGACAAGTCAACATTTCGACAGGCAGGCCCAAGAGGTTTCCAAAAGCCCCTCCAGCATTGTGTGATGGCGGTCACGCTTAACTGTCTTACCCGGCCACACGGCCACTCGCTGACCGCACATTCGTTTGGGACAGACCAGTCCACCTAAATCCCCAATCACGCCCAGGTTTTCACACCCGCACTCGCAGATTTAACCTAATCTGCTGTCGTGTAAAATTTATACATCTGAAAAAATATATTACAAGAGGCATGTATTCTCATGAGCCATTGCGCTCGCAGGGGCTCATGAGAATCCAAGCCTCTTGCAGACGGAACTGACGTCAAACTTACTGTAACCCACACGAGGGCTCATGAGGATCTATGCCTCCTGCAGATGTACTCGGAAGCTGAAAAAACTGGACTCGCTCACGCCTACCGTGATCCGACACAAATCCCTCGCCTCATTGTCTCCTTTCATTTCCTGCCATTGGTCTGTCTGCTACAAATGTCTGTCACAGACCTGTCATGTTAACTCATTCTACCCCAAACACACCACAGAAAGATAAGGATCCACCATGATAGTTCAAGGGTGATGCCAGAATAGCTTGGCGCCTATGGGCGCCAAGCTATTCTGGCATCACCCTTGAACTATCATGGTCGATCTGTGTCCTGCACTGCAATGCAGTCTTCAGAGGACAACGTCAAACATTTAAGGATTTCGGTGTTGGGGTAGAATGAGTTAAAGTCATCTCTATCTCTGTTAGAAGTTGTGTGTGTGTGTGTGTGTGTGTGTGTGTGTGTGTGTGTGTGTGTGTGTGTGTGTGTGTGCGTGCGTGCGTGTGTGTGTATGTGTGTGTGTGTGTGTGTGTGTGTGTGTGTGTGTGTGTGTGTGTGTGTGTGTGTGTGTGTGTGTGTGTGTGTGCGCGTGCGTGAATGCGAGTATGAGTCCATAAGCGTTGCACTTTGAATGGTGACTTTATAGCTTGTTTACAGAGTGCGTTGTATTTTGTTTTTTGTACTTTTTGTAAATTGCATTTTTGTAATTAGTTATTTTTGTACAATTAGTTTTTGTTAAGCGCCTAGAGCTCTAATCTGAGGTTAGGCGCTATACAAGTACTCATTATTATTATTATTATTATATTATATTATTATAATTATTATGCGGGGCTCGCCATTGAACTCGTCAGCCTGCTGATCAGATTTGAGCGGATTAAATCTGGCCGCTCTCTTACAAATCTCTTTTAACTCATTCTACCCCAACACCGAAATCCCCAAATTTTGCCATTGTCCTCTAAAGACTGCACTGTACTGCAGGACACAGATCGACCATGATAGTTTAAGGGTGATGCCAGAATAGCTTGGCGCCCATAGGCGCCAAGCTATTCTGGCATCACCCTTGAACTAACATGGTTGATCCAGATCTTGATGTGGTGTGTCTGGGGTAGAATGAGTTAAATATAGCTACTTAGACCGCCCGCCTAACGTGCGTTTACATTTTGAACGGTCGGTGCTGTCTGGCCCACGGGACGCCCGCACGAGTCGCCTGAGCAGGACATGAAATGACACGGTTCGCCTGACCAGATCTCCAACAACACCTTTCAAGAGGTCTGCAAGAGGCAACGATTCTCATAAGCTCCTACAGAAGAAGAAACCCGGGCCTGTGGGATGAAGCCATGTTACGCGTATAATTTTTAATTCCAGCTAATCAAGTATTATGTTAACGTTAACCCCTTGACTGTCGAGACACAACGGTGAACAAGATTCACCAGCAAGAGACATAGATCCTCATGAGCCCCTGCGACTGCGGGGGCTCATGAGGATCTATGCCTCTTGCTTGAGATCAATTTGTATCCAAGTTCCTGGGACGGTGCTGGCTTTTGGTCGTTGAATGAACCAAGATTTCCGAGAAACAAAAATGTACGTACAGATCGCGTACTGTGGCATTAAAAGGGTTAACTCATTCGAGACGTGCCGCATGTGACACGTCTCGAATGAGTTAAAAGTACCTTTTAGCTTATTTTTTGTTGCGGGTTTAGTCCTTGTCCTATTTACTCGTGTGTTACATGTGCTTGTATTGATGTTACGAAAGAGAGAAATAAATAAATTAACTCACTCTACCCCAGACACGCCACAGCAAGATAAGGATCGACCATGATAGTTCAAGGGTGATGCCAGAATAGCTTGGCGCCTATGGGCGCCAAGCTATTCTGGCATCACCCTTGAACTATCATGGTCGATCTGTGTCCTGCGCTGCAATGCAGTCTTCAGAGGACAACGGCAACATTTGGGGATTTCGGTGTTGGGGTACAATGAGTTAAGCCAGTCTGTTTGTACAATAAAGTATCCTGAATTTAAATTTCAATTGAATGTATGCGTTCTGCTCTAAGATTGTGACATGCCACCTGTTTTGTACGGTGTACTTGTTTCCTGAAGCAAGTTTCTTTCAGTTTCATCGTTTCCTTCAAGTTGCCAAGACATTAACTTTCATTAATGAATATTTCTCGTCGCCTGTTGGTTATTTCCTCGTTAAAACTGCCTGAGAATATGTACTTCGACCCGGTGTGCATTGGTGCCATTATATAAGGATCCCCTCTCCTCGAAAACAGTAAGCACCTGTGGGGTTTGGTGAGTGGCTGTGACGGAATTCAAATCACACCTCTCTACCTGACACCACGCTAATGACCACTATGATCGCCGGCGCCGTGCTGAGACAAAGAGGGATTAGCATTGGGACGGATTCCTACAAGGAGCTCCTGAAAAGACGACTCGTGCCATACTTACTATACACAATCACGGGGCTAACACTTACACCTCAAGACTTCCTCGTGGCGTAGATCTAAAATAAACTACATAAGAACTACCCTTCTGCAAGTGACAGATTCTTACGAGCCCCCTGTGTGCAGTGACCCTTTGTCGGTAGCGGTTTTTGTCGCGATGATTCCTGCAGGAATCGTCGCGACACAAACCGCCACCGACAGCCAAAGGGTTAAAGACACTATGCTAGGCCCGTGCCCTGACACTACGATTTTTCACCAGGAGTCAGAGAGCCCATGATAGTTCAAATGCTGTGCCAGAATAACCTGGCGCCAGGACATGGCGAGGTCGGACCTCGGACCTTATGACTATGAGCCATAACTACAACCCTAGCAGAACGTAGATTTGCTTTGATAGTTCAAGGGTGGTGCCAAAATAGCTTGGCGCCTACAGGCGCCAAGATATTCTGGCACCATCCTTGAACTACAATGGTTGATGGCTAATTAAATTTTATAGTCTACAGAGGACGACTCTAAATGTTGCTTATTTCGACGCTCGGTGTGTTATTAAAAGCATTTTCTAAAGCAGACCCTTGTCCGGAAATGACAGGCCAAGCCTCTCAAACCTTAATCCGCACAACATGGACAGAAATGAAAACATTGTCCGCGACTGACAAACCAGTACCACATAGGTACAGATTACACAGATCAAAAGTAAAGAGTTTTCATAGTAGGAGTGGCCTCATGGCCTACCGAAGAATGGCACCTTTCACCTCAGTGGGCATCTTGAACAACCGCTAAGATTGATTGATTGTACATTGCTTAACGTCCCGACAGCAACAAGGCTTTCTCAGGACGTGCCTGCACTGCTTGTGAAAAAAAAACTAAACAGAACATTGAATGTATGTCGCCAGCCGGTCAAATACATTAAATAAACCTAACACATGGGGCCTAAATAAAGCTAAGACCATTTAGCAACACACATCCAATATCAAGAGCTACAGGCAGTGCAGACAGTAGGGAGAGTTTTAAAAAGGCAAATACAGGAGAATGGACCTCGGGTAGACAGAAACACATGCCCCAGAATAGAGAGAAAAACTCACCCTGTGGGGCTGACCAGGGTGACCCTGGGAACTAAAAAGTACCTAACCCCACCCAAGTCCCCCAGGGCAGACCCGGGTGGGGAACCGCTAAGAGATGTGGGGGTGTGACCTTGTAAGAAGGCGATAACTTAAAGTCTTGTAACTTTTGTAAACGACAATGATTGATTGATTGTACATTGCTTAACGTCCCGACAGCAACAAGGCTTTCTCAGGACGTGCCTGCACTGCTTGTGAAAAAAAAAAAAAAAAAAAAAAAAAAAAAAAAAAAAAAAACAACTAAACAGAACATTGAATGTATGTCGCCAGCCGGTCAAATACATTAAATAAACCTAACACATGGGGCCTAAATAAAGCTAAGACCATTTAGCAACACACATCCAATATCAAGAGCTACAGGCAGTGCAGACAGTAGGGAGAGTTTTAAAAAGGCAAATACAGGTGAATGGACCTCGGGTAGACAGAAACACATGCCCCAGAATAGAGAGAAAAACTCACCCTGTGGGGCTGACCAGGGTGACCCTGGGAACTAAAAAGTACCTAACCCCACCCAAGTCCCCCAGGCCAGACCCGGGTGGGGGTTGTAAACGACAAAACTGATAGTCAGTAAGGTGTGGTGTTTACAGTGACAGGAAATACTGAGCCAACAAAGAAAGAATCGCTGTCTGAATAACAGGAACGAGATGGTTATCGCAAATTCGGGTAAACCCACTTTTTGAAAGTGAACACACAGCAAGGACAGAGACCTACTAAAAACCAGAACTTTATTTAAGATGGATGGGCGGATGGATGGATGGACTGGATGGTTGGTTGGTTGCGCTGGATTGGACTGGGATGCGCTAACTGACCGACTGACTGATTGATCGAGCGGATGAGTGACTGAGTGATAGACTGATTTTGCATTTTTGTAATGGTAATGTGTCTTAAAACACACTGGCTGTCTGTAGCGCTTTTTGTCGACAAAAAGCGCTACAGACAGCCAAAGGGTTAACCAGCTGAACTGTGCACTGGAAAATGAGGGCGGGCATCGAATGTAACCTGACGTGTACTTGAAATAAGGCGCTACTTATTGATGATTCAACGGACAGGATTACAACCCCGGTGAAAATCGCTGGTCGGCTTGACATTCGGAGGCCCGGGGGTTAAAACGTGCAACTTTCACCCCTTCCCTGTCAAACAGACGCATATTTTCGTTTTTGACAGCGTTATTCATTCGACGGACAAACAGCCACGTGAATAAAAACAGGCCTCACCAAAAGGTATAGATACTCATGAGCCCCCGCTACTGCGAAGGCTCATGGGGATCTATACCTCTTGCAGTTGGGTGGTGTTCAATTTTTCTCCGCAGTGAACGGGTTAACACTATCTGCGTGCACGCATGTGTATGTGATTTTGGACCTTACGGCTTGACGCTGTAAGGTCGAACATTATAGACTAGTACACACATAATTATCTAGGCTTGAGTTGGACATGGAAACAGAGAGGGTGAAAACGACTCAATACACTAATTTAACCCATTTAGCCCCAACGCTCTGCAACAAGAAATGTATGGATCATGATAATTCAAGGGTAGTGCCAGATGAGCTTGGCGCCTTGAAGGCGCCAAGCTCATCTGGCACTACCCTTGAATTATCATGGTCGATCCAACTCCTGCAAGGTTGTTTTTTGTTTTTTTTTAAGAAGGTGAAGGTAAAACCGTCCTCTGAGTTCGAGCACCGGGCATTAGGTAAAAACCCACCTAGTGCGCAAGGGCCATCGGGCCGACGGCGGCCGCCGTTGGCACACGCACTTCCGTGCGCGGGCCAAAGACGGCCGACCCCAGCCCGATAGCCTTTTGCGCACTAGGCAGTGACTCATATGTACTGTGCGGCTTGACTGCGGCAGCAGCTGAAGGTTGGGGATTAGCGGCCAACACTGTGACTGCACATTGATGCGACAGGTTTAAGGTGCTACTCGGAAGATATTTTGGAATCAGATTTACAGATTTAGCGGTGGTATAGTTTTTGAGGGGGGAAAACTGAAAAAAGCTCGCCCGGCACCCCCCACCCCACCCCGCCCCCACCCCTTTACTTGCCCTACTAAGAGACCAGGGGCCAGTTGCATGAGCGAGCTGAGTCCTGCACCAGCCACTAAGCAAGGTGCCCCTTGCTTAGTGGCTGGTACAGGACTAAGCTCACTCATAGCGGCGCACCTTGCTCACTGGCTGGTGCACGACTAAGCTCGCTCATGCAAATGGCCCCTGTCGTCCCCCCCCCCCCCCCACCCCCTCCAAAAAAGATAATTATGTCATGTGTGTCTGTGCGACACGCATATCACTAGCGAATGAATTTTTTTTTTTCATACGGGGAGGGGCGGATCTGATTTCGTTTCAAGCTGCGCGCGTTTATTTTCAGCAGAGTTTTAAATGTTTATTTTCACAGCCAAGACAATCCACAGGCTTCAAAGATGACACTAGTGCTTTACAGCGTGGACACTTGATGTTGTCTGCAGCTGCTGTGTTTGTGTTATAACTGTGCTTTCCTTTGAACACTTGTCGTATAATGAAATATCGCCTAAACAACTCAACACCTAACCTGTCCACTTGTAATACATTGCACACTACAAAAATAAAAATGTCCCTCACAAAAAGACAGGCACGTACAGCGGCCAAATAGAACAGAATTTATTACATTTTTGAACGAAAATGTAATACCCTGTGCTGTACTTTGCCTTCCTAAGTTTGATTCTTTCTTTGTTGGTAGTTTCTTTTACTTGATTCTTTCTTTGTTGGTAGTTTCTTTTACTTGATTCTTTCTTTGTTGGTAGTTTCTTTTACTTGATTCTTTCTTTGTTGGTAGTTTCTTTTACTTGATTCTTTCTTTGTTGGTAGTTTCTTTTACTTGATTCTTTCTTTGTTGGTAGTTTCTTTTACTTGATTCTTTCTTTGTTGGTAGTTTCTTTTACTTGATTCTTCTTTGTTGGTAGTTTCTTTTACTTGATTCTTTCTTTGTTGGTAGTTTCTTTTCATTTTGCGCGCTTGTCGGTCACCCTTTGGTCTGGATGTCGTATTGTACACGACGCAGACACACATGACCAGAACCGCTATTCACGATGATATATTGCATCCGAATAAACTCATATAAATTATATAACTTCGTGAAATCAACAAGACCGTAGTCATGAATGTGGTCGTTAACTCTCTCTGTCTCTCTCCACCCCACCCCCACCCCTCTGTCTCTGTCTGTCTGTCTGTCTGTCTCTCTCTCTCACTATTGTTTCAATCCTTGAGAAATAAAGTATCATTCATTCATTCATTCATTCATTCATTCTCTCAACGTTCATGTTAAATCAGGTTCTCTCTCTGTGTGTGTGTGTGTGTGTGTGTGTGTGTGTGTGTGTGTGTGTGTGTGTGTGTGTGTGTGAGACTGCTAAATTAGTCTTTTTGATATGCGGTTTTGGCTTTCCATTTTTATTAGGTTTTAGTCACGCGCGTGTGGTGAGTGCGTGTACAAGGGCATGATTGAAAAAAAGGTCTGTGTACCTAATCATTTATCCTTGAGAAATAAAGTTTCATTTCATTTCTCTCTCTTTCTATCTTTCACTCTTTGCAATTTAATCCCTGCATTACCGGAAAAAAAATGAATAAGATCACACTGTAAGAGACACAGATCCTCATCAACCCCAGTATATTAACTCATTCAAAGCCAGCCGCATCCGGATACGCGGCATAAAGCCGCGTATCCGGGTGCAGCTTGCCTGGAATGAGAATGTCCTACAATAATGCTGAACCTAACTTGTGCTGGAAATTTGGAATGTCGTAAAAGGAAAGACTCTTCAGTCTTGTCCTTTGTGCGCGGAAGATTGATTGATTGATTGTACATTGCTTAACGTCCCGACAGCAACAAGGCTTTCTCAGGACGTGCCTGCACTGCTTGTGAAAAAAAATAAACAGAAAATTGAATGTATGTCGCCAGCCGGTCAAACACATTAAATAAACCTACAACATGGGGCATAAATAAAGCTAAGACCATTTAGCAACACACATCCAATATCAAGAGCTACAGGCAGTGCAGACAGTAGGGAGAGTTTTAAAAAGGCAAATACAGGTGAATGGACAAAGGGTAGACAGAAACACATGCCCCAGAATAGAGAGAAAAACCCACCCTGTGGGGCTGACCAGGGTGACCCTGGGAACTAAAAAATACCTAACCCCACCCAAGTCCCCCAGGGCAGACCCGGGTGGGGTTGTGCGCGGAAGAGCTCTACCGTTACACACAAACGACAGTAGAAAGCCGCAGTTACGTATGTATGCCCAACTCACGCAGATTGTGAACATAGGCATGACAACATCGACAGCCCGTGATATAATGACATGTTAGCAAGCCGTCAGACAGCAGGGTTCAGTTGCGTGAGTTTATCCAAGTCCTGCGCCAGCCACGAAGCAAGGTGCTCCGCTATAGCTCTCTCGTGCAGCCGACCCCAGATCTCTTTAACCCATTCAGCTCTGCTACACTAAAACAGGAAAACGAACTACTCTAACAGTACATGGTGTGGTACCAGAATGACTTGGCGCCTTCAGGCGCGCTGGTATTTTGGTACCACCCTTGAACTATCATGGTCTTTCTAGGACCTCCTGAACTGGTGTGTATTCATCCAAAATCCGGCGGCACTGACATTCTGACGTTAGCGCAGCAGCCTTGAACGTAGCTTAAAGTAAACCACCGACCACCTGCCTTCCGCAAACGTCACCGCTAACCCACGGGCTAAATTCAACTCCTGAATAAAACACACTGAGTGACACAGGCACATCTTTGGCAAAAGGCACGAGATCCTCATAAGCCCCTGCGTTGCAGGGGCTCATGAGGATCTGTGCTTTTTGCTGATGACCTCGTTCAGCGTTAGTCTTCTGTGACAAACAAGTCCGCGTCCGGTTCTAACAGGCGCCCGCCCCGTGGCATAAAGCGGATTAGGGTAAGAGGTTCAAATGCCGCTGGGTGAACCGCAACAGATTAAGGCGCTAATGGTGCTCCATTCGCTAAGGGTTAAACTGCCCCTTAACCCAATCACGGCCACTCAATGGCGCTCTATTTGGCAGGGTTAAAGCATAAACCCTTTCACCGCCAAAAGAATGGTGTTTTAATTGACAGGGCTAAAAGTTGTCACTCCATCACTTTCAGTTTCAAAAAAAAAAAATCGGTCTGCTGTATTCTATTTGTTTACAAAGCGCTACTGACGTACATTGTGTTGCGGAAGGTGGATCTATCTCCGTTTCAGCATCATCAAATTCTTTTAAGCTCTGACGGTCGATCCGTCTCTGTCCCTCTGGTCGAGACTGGAAGTGAGACTAAGCCTTTTTGGGTTGTTAAGTCTCTTGTCAAACTTATATTCTCGCCGCAGGAACCAGGTGCAGGTTTGACAGAAATAACGCTCTGTCAGCCCTGAGCTTAGGCTTAGCCTCAGACACAGCCCCATCGACACAGCAAGCGAAAGGACCGCGGGCAGACGTCGGCGGTCCTTTCGGTCATCATAATCAGCCAGATTGCCGTTGTAATACGTGTTGAGCAGTTTAGTACTGTAATACTAATAGCATTAACCGGGCGACGAGCATTCTTGTGGGCTCCACAAATAAAATACGAGCAGTGCCTCAACAGCACGTCGGCTTTGTTTATCGACTCATGCAGAGAACCTTCTTATTAACTCATCAAGATAAGATAAGATAAGGTAAACTGTATTGCCATATATATATCTGTAGAAACATTAGGATTTTTTGGCGGCATAACTGACGAGCGTCCATATTTAGATCAACACAAAAAAACATACATACATCACAATCAAGCAGACTCTAAAATACCAAACCACACATACGGATAGCAGTCATTCTACTAAGTATGCACACACATCTAAGTAAGTAAAATAAGATAAATCTATAGTATAATAACCATAATTATGATGCCAACAAAGACCGCCAAGTGAGCCGCAACGAAAACAGATTAGCTAAATTCATATGTATTTGTAAAACTGTATATATCCTGTTTAAGAAGAGGTTTAATAGAACATAATAAAGAACTATAAACAACTAAGATGGACTGTAGGTAATTCTAAAGGGACTTTGAGTCAATGTGCTGAGTTATACATTCTGAGGCTGATTTTACAACAACAAAAAATGCTTATTGTGCTATGAAGGCTACATTACAGATTACAGGACAGACCAACCATTGTAGTTCAAGGGTGGTGCCAGAACAGCTTGGCGCCTCAGACGCCACCCTTGAACTGTCACAGTCAAATGTATTTCAAGCAATAGGTGTATCAGGATGAAAAGGGATAATAACAGCAAACACAGATCAGCATGTATCCGAAGATCGCAGGCCGCCATAAAGATTTATGACCTTACAAAAGTTACAGCCTAACGCCTTTAGGTTCAAAGTCATACGCCATCATGGGCAATGAAATTCACTGCTTCGGCCAGGGTGTACTTAATGACCTATTGTTTACTGCTAAGCGAAATCCGTCGGCTACAGGCCATGTCTATTTTTCATGTGTGCTGGGCTGTGATTTTTGGACCTTACGGCCTTCAGCCATAAGGTCCCAAAAGACAGACCAGCACAAAATATACATGACAAAAAAACAAAGAAAGATGTGGCTGACGTTTGTTTCAGAGGAAATGCCGCTTATCCAAGTTACCATCAAGGTCAAGATGAAATGGATTTCGCGAAAAAGTACAAATGAAATGCCAAATGAGACCCCAACAAGATGGGATGAACCATAACCCACAAAGTCCCTTATGAGAGCTGTTCTCGCTGTCAATAAGTCTCGCAGATCTGCCAATGCGTCAGTGAGTTCTACAAGGGGAGCAGGACATACACGTCATTGATTTGTCAAACCGTCATTTGTCATGACGTAAGTTTTAGTTTTTACGTAATTTCATATTTTACGTGATATGAGTTTCACTTTCGCTTCATAGGCTTGAGAAAATGATGACAAAACTAGAACTTCACAGTACAATTTCAGTCTTGCTATAATTTGTGTAAAAGCAGGTTGACATTACCTAGCTACATTATATACTAAGTACACGGGTCACCTGCATGCTCTTCTGAAAGCGCGTCGATG
Source organism: Semisulcospira habei (assembly GCA_036245525.1). Taxonomy (NCBI): domain Eukaryota; kingdom Metazoa; phylum Mollusca; class Gastropoda; family Semisulcospiridae; genus Semisulcospira; species Semisulcospira habei. Next base: position 207,621,299 of record BTPG01000005.1, read on the forward strand.
TGTGTGTGCGTGCATGCGCGCGCGCTCCAAACATCTCCAAGAGAGCATAGATCCTCATGCGCCTGGAGGGCTAGTAAGTGACATAAATCCTCATGAGCCCCCGCGACCATGAGGGTTTATGCCTACTGCAGCTGGGTAGCGTTCGCTTTGCTCCTGCATTTACCGGGTTAATATGCCGAAGTTTTATTTCGTAAAGTGTGCGAAGGGCACATAGTCGACTTCGGCGAAGCTACTTCGGTCTCTTCGGCGAAACCGTTGGCGTGCTTTCGAACATCGTAGTGCGTGAAAAGTCGTAATTTTCTCCATCCAGGCCGGGACCCGCAGCCGGTCATCTGGCCAAACCGCTATTGTGTCGGAATGCCAGCATCGCAACGTCTATGGTGCGAAGTCTACAATAATACGGACCGAAACACGTTGTAGACCGAAAGATCAAGTGTCCGAAACCTGGAGTCAGTTGCATGAGTGAGCCCAGTCCTGCACAAGCCAATAAGCAAGGTGCTCCGCTATAGCGGAGCACCTTGCTTAGTGGCTTGCGCAGGACTGAGCTCACTCATACACCTGACCTCAGTACCCACGCGGCCCATCCTGGGAATACACGTTCACGACACATGACAAAAGAGGATACCTCAATCCACATGACCGCCAGTCTTTCCGTTTCAGAAGCATTTAGGGCCCTCTTGGTCCAGGAAGGGGCATACAATTATCATGAACCGCTGCAGATGCAGGGTCTCGTGAGAATCTACGCCTCTTGCAAACAAAAGAGGCTGGGCTGACTTGTCTGTAAAAGTGAAAGGTAGGCGAGGCGAGGTGTGATTTACGCGGGATTAAACTGACCCACATGAACAGATACACGCAGCGCCAGGTAGCGCCAGCCATTCGAAATCCCATTAACTCTGTACTGACCGCGGTCTGCGCTGTCCGTGTCGTTCAGACTCTTTGAATTTGTGGCCAGCAAGAATGATGTCTAGTGCGTATTTCACGTCACAAGCACTGTGGCAGAAGTAAACGTCGGAAGCGTCAGTGACACTGTGGCCATTGTTGTTCCTTCAGAAGGATTGCGCCATTAGTTCTGAAGAATTATCGCATTCAAACGTTGACACGAGCTGGTGCCCAAAGGCTCACATTTTGAATATGCCTGCTTAAGAGTTGGAGGGAGAGGGGGGTGGGGGGGGGGGGGGGGGCGGAGGGAGGAGGGTCGCCCAAGATTGCTCGAGGGCCGTGCTTGACTAGCCTGCAGTGCGTTAACCCTTTTAGCCCCGGGACCCTACCACAGAAGATGGATTGATCATGATAGATGAAGATGGATTGATCATGAAGGCCTGAAGGCGCCAAGCTCATCTGGCACTACCCTTGAATTATCATGATCAATCCACCTCCTACAACTGGTACATAGTCGTTAGGCAACACCTCCACAATTTGAGAACTAGGACCTTGGGGCTATAAGGGTTAACTGACAATTCTCGGTATTTTTACTATTTTACCGGCTTATTGAGGCAAATACCGGAAAGGAAAGTAACAACCAATTAGAGAATTGACGGTTACAAAGTAAAGTAGGTTATAGCACTGTCAGGGGAGAGAAATGTGCATGATCGACCAGTGATCATAGATCTACTGTGGCCAAAGCACACCAAAAAAAAAAAAAAAAAAAGAAATAGGAAAGAGAGGGGGCGCTAAGAAAGTGACTGAAAGCAATGCATATGGAAGCCCCCCCGAAGGGGGGCGTATCACATATCTACCGTTCCAGCCACTCAGTGCATGGTAGCTGGACTCACAATCCAGGGGGAAAAAACGGATTTGTTCAATAGCATGTCCGTCGAAAGGTCCTGGTAAATCAAAGTGGCACAGTTGGAGTTCGCCTGAGTTGATCAGTGTTCAGGTCGTACTCCATAGGCAATAGATTTCCCTGTCCCCCATAACCCGCCCGTCAGGGCCGTCCATGATCACCTCGGTGCTGTGGACGTTAAACCCGAACTAACCAACCAACCAATCAGTGCATGGAAATTTAAATCTAGGTCCCCCAAGGAGGGTCCAGATATTTAGCCGGAACAAGACCGAAACAGCTGTCCACACCGGCTAAATATCTGGACCCCCCTTGGGGGACCTAGATTTAAATTTCCATGCACTGAGTGGCTGGAACGGTAGATATGTGATACGCCCCCCTTCGGGGGGGCTTCCATATGCATTACTTTCAGTCACTTTCTTAGCGCCCCCTCTCTTTCCTATTTCTTTTTTTTTTTTTTTTTTTTTTTTTGGGTGTGCTTTGGCCACAGTAGATCTATGATCACTGGTCGATCATGCACATTTCTCTCCCCTGACAGTGCTATAACCTACTTTACTTTGTAACCTTCCTAAAATATTAGCACTGTCGGTCTCCCCTTTTCTTTTCATTTTAGAGAATTGACGATTTTCCGTCAAGAAATCAGCTGAAGAGAGGCGCTATTTTGGTCAGGCAAGAGATGACTGACCGCAAAACAAAAAAACAAAAAAAACCTTAGCGGGAACGCTGTAGCTTGGCGCCTAAACAGACGCAGCCACCGAGATTTCCAGACACCACCAGTGAGCTGTCATGATCCAGGCTGTCGTTGATAAAATCGATACCAAAACAACTTGAACGCAAAGCGGGTAAAATGCACAGAATAAACCAACAAAGAAAGAAACACACTTAGAAAAGCCAGTTACAACACAGTTGTAACTGTCTTTCCTAAGCGGTTTTTTTTTTTCTTCGTTGGGTTATTCTCTCCAAGTTTTAGTTGTCACAGTGGATCCACAGTTGTTGCTAACAGTGAAAGGGTCAACCCAACAGGTAGCTGCCTTCTGACATATGACTCGTGAGCCGATAACACAACAAGTCTGTTTGCGACAGGTCACCGCACCTTCAAAGGGCCGCGAGAGATAGCGCTATCAACTTGAAGCCTGTATCATGGCTCAGGGAAACAAAGCAACACTAGCGACGGTAACAAGACAGACTCGAGCGTAAAGCGGACAATGGGACCAGCTACTGTCCAGCGGCTCTTGTCATGAATTCAGTGCGTGTGTAGCATTCTACCAGCGCTCAAGAACTTGTGGTGATGGTGATGGTGATGATGATGACGATGACGATACATTATTTGTCAACGGTAAAGGTTTAGACAGAAACAATCGCCAAATTGAACACTTGCCGTTGCCACAAACTACATCAATGGGCATAATTGGGGGGGGGGGGGGGGAGGGGTGGAGGGGTGGCTAATTGCGTAGCTAGCAAAGTTATATACACACACAGACACACACGCGCGCACACGCACATACACCCCTTAACCCATTCAGCCCTGATGCGATGGACCGACGGGGCAACAACATCAACACATGATCTCGCGCCAAAATGTCACTTATCTGCATGTGAACCGGCGCCAAGCTAATCTGGCTCTACCCTTGAATTATCATGGTCGACCCATCTACTGCTGTAGTGCGTCAGGGCTGAATGGGTTAATGATAGGTGTAAAAAGAGATTAGTAGCAAACTACTTTGCTCAAGAAGGGATCGCTGCCTTGTGAAAGGCCCATGTGCACTTCACCTCATCCGGCCCTAAAAACCTTTTAATGCAAGAAACAAGCACTGGCCAAGATGATCTTTTGCCTTACTGTTAGCACTGGCCAATATGATCTTTTGCCTTGTACTTACTGGCCATGACATGATGATCTTTTGTCTTACTGTCAGTATCGACGGTGTTCAGATGCAACATAGCAACTACCAATTTTGTGCTTTGGAGAAAAACGAACAAAAGTTTATATTCTGGTCAGAATATGTGATCTCACGTTCGCTTCACAAGTCGGTTGTGAGCACTTCCTGTTGTCTGGAATTCTCTTCCCCAACACCTGCGGAATGCTGAAAACATTGACGTCTTTAAAACCTACTTCTTTCAGCTTGGGTACCATTAATCCACAAATTGAGTGTGCGTGTGTGAGTGTGTGATAATGTTCTGGTCTGCATCTGCATACATATTTCTGTGGCTTATGGTGCCTCACTTAGCACCATCATGGTGACATTGATTACCTCGGTCATCCTTTTGTTGACCGCGTAGCACCATTTTGGTGGCTTTGGTCTTTACATCCTTAAATTATGACCATTTAGCACCATCATGGTGGCCTGGGCGACCACAGATCATCCATTTGTTGAGCGTGTAGCGCCATCGCGGTGGCGCTGATCTTTGGTCTTCCTTCTATTGACTGTGTAGCACCATCTTGGTGGCTTTGATCTTAGGGCCTCCTTTTGCTGACCGTTTAGCACCATCGTGGTAGCCTTGATCCTAGGTCTTCCCTTTGTTGACCGTGTAGCACCATCGTGGTGGCCTTGATCCTAGGTCTTCCCTTTGTTGACCGTGTAGCACCATCGTGGTGGCGCAACAGCATCATCAAAATGCGTTTAACCTGGGAATGGTTTTGTTATGTGTGTTTTAGTTGTATGTGTGTGCGTAGAGTGAATTTGTTTAAAGATAGTGAGATTCTGCACACATTTTTTGTAACGCGCTTAGAGCCCAATGCTCCTGGGGATTCAGCGCGATATAAAATAATGCTCTTTATTATTATTATTATTATTGAGGGACAGGTTCGAGATAATAACAACATAATAATAATATTGATAATAGCAATATAATGATACTCGTCACCATAATAACTTATTGTCCCAAGAGGGCAATTCATCTTTTATCTTTTATTAATTTTCTTCAGAAACTGGGGGGGGGGGGGGGGGGGGGGGGGGGGTGGAGGTCGAACGGGGCAACAACATCAACACATGATCTCGCGCCAAAATGTCACTTATCTGCATGTGAACCCAGTCAATATATTATTTCACACTGTTCAACCAGGAAGTCCCGCCGATAGCGAACCATCACCAAACCAGTGGTACATTTTCGGGAAAGCGGGAGACGCGGCCCATTCAGGGAATCGGACGAAATGTTTGTTCGGCGTGACAAGGCTACGCTACGCGTACTCATCTTGTTGAGACAAGCCAGTTCATTCAAAAACGACCCCGAGACGCCGGTGTTATGGGGACGTGTTACGACACTCCCTTCTACTCCAAACACGGCGATACCATGACACCTTCACCTTGACCCACTCCTGCAAGAGACATAGATTCTCATGGGCCCCTGCTGTCGTAGGGGCTCGTGAGAATCTATGCCTCTGGCTGGGCCGCATCCCTCATGCACACCTGTGCCTTTGTGTGATTATTTCAAAAGCGATACCCTGCGGGCTAAGTACCTACCGCTCCCCTCTCGACGCTAAAAGGTGAAACAAACATCCTCTTCGTCAGAACAGGTATAAATAAGAGTGAATCCATATCAGCAAGGAACACAGATAATCACAGACCCCTGCAAACTACAGGAGTAGTATCTATTCCTCTCGCCGAGAAATTAAATTTGACTGCTGTATGTTTCGTCTATGTAGGTTGTGACTGAGCCTACCCTGCCAGCGGGGGATTTTATTGTGTGAAAAATAAGCGTCGACAACAAAAGACATCACGCGCGCATCATTAAACGTATTTGAATACGAATACAAATCAGCGTAGTTAGCACTGATGCAGATGTCAGAGCACGAATCGGTAAAGCCAGAGCAGCCTTTCTCCAGTTGAAAATAGTGTGGAGTTCCAGAGAGCTGTCACAACACACCAAAGTCCGGATTTTCAACTCCAATGTAAAAGCAGTTCTCCTATATGGAGCAGAGACTTGGAGATTGACAAAAACCACAGTCAACAGAGTACAGACCTTCATGAACAGTTGCCTTAGAAGAATTTTGAAAATCCACTGGCCAGAGAAGATCAGCAACGTCAGACTCTGGGAGAGAACAGAGCAGATAACAGCAGAGAATGAAATTGGGCGAAGAAGATGGGGATGGATCGGTCACAGTCTGAGAAAGCCAGCTTCCAGTATCACTAGGCAGGCATTGTCATGGAACCCCCAGGGAAAGAGGAAAAGAGGTAGGCCGAGAAACTCCTGGCGTCGAGACCTCCAAGCAGACATCAAGAGACTGGGAACCACCTGGAGTAGAATCGAAGGAGAAGCACAGGACAGGAGTTGCTGGAGGTCTCTCGTCGACGGCCTATACCCGGGTAGGGGTGACAGGCGTAAGTAAGTAAGTAAGTAAGTAGTTAGAAAAATAATGACCACGACTATTACACACACACACACACACACACACACACACACACACACACACACACACACACACAAAGGAGAGAGAGTCTGCAGGGGATGGGTACAGAAATACCGTAGATTGATTGATTGATTGTACATTGCTTAACGTCCCGACAGCAACAAGGCTTTCTGAGGACGTACCTGCACTGCTTGTGAAAAAAAAAAAAAACTAAACAGAACATTGAATGTATGTCGCCAGCCGGTCCAATACGTTAAATAAACCTACGATATGGGGCCTAAATAAAGCTAAGAACATTTAGCAACACACATCCAATATCAAGAGCTACCGGCAGCGCAGACAGTAGGGAGAGTTTAAAATAGGAAAATACAGGTGAATGGACCACCATGAAACCCATGCCCCAGAATAGAGAGGAAAACCCACCCTGTGGGGATGACCAGCGTGACCCTGGGAACTAAAAAGTACCTAACCCCACCCAAGTCCCCCAAGGCAGACCCGGGTGGAGAGAAATACCATAGAAATTACTCGAAAGTCTGAGAGAAAAAGTAAGTTTTTAATAATAATAATAATAATAATAATCTAATAATAGAAGCAGGTTTAAAATAGTGATCGTTTCATGGTCATTAAGGATTTTCTCAACTGCCGTCACAAACAAATAAGCGTAATGAATGAGACTAATGAATATAATGTATTTACACACACACAAGCACGCTGCCCACACACCCCACAACACACACATACACTGACACACGTGCAAGAGAGATTAGGCATTAGGTGTGATGTTTGCGTGTCAATGTGTACCAAGCAGACTTCCTGCCTTTTGTGCCCGCGTTGTGCGTGTGGTGGACACAGTAACTGCCGTGCCTACGGCTAACGTTTTTCACGTTACTCGAGTTTCTCGCATACTTCGCACACTCACACTCCCAGCGAACGCCTGTCGTCTGCTACATCTGTGCACAGACCCTCAAAAGCAGCCGTGTCAAACTTGTAATAAACGCAACCCGTCTTCTACAAGTTTCTAACTTGCAACAAACTAATGCAGGTTTCAAACATGTTGGGTAAAATACAGTAACTGAAACGCTAGCGAGAGGAATAGATCCTCATGGGCCCCCGCAAAACGCTAGCGAGAGGAATAGATCCTCATGAGCCCCCGCAATTGCGGGGGATCATGAGGATCTATTCCTCTCGTTAGCGTTTTAGTTACTGTATTTTACCCAACATGAGGTCCGGAATAGATCAACAAAGTGCCCTGGAATAGCGAGGGCTCATGATAATCAATGGATTTTGCATGCAAAAATTCCTTCCGCGACCCTCGGACTGAGGTGGTTTGTGGGTGTTCAGTGTAGGTGCGTCCGTCCCGAGGACGGCAGTTGAGTGTTTCAGGGGCTTCCCCGGGACTTCCATTCCGTCACAGCCCACGCCTAGCGTGCCGGCCAGAAACTGGCGGGAAAAGTTCACGTGGCGGTGCACGGGCCCGGCCGGCAGTTTTTACTCAGTCAGTGTGCCGCGAAAGCAAGACAGGGTGTCATTCAGCCGGGTCTCCTGGTGTAGTCAGTGCGCAAGTTTATACACTAGCCCTTTTAGCATCGGATCCCTGCAGGAGATGGATTGACCATGATAATTCAAGGTTAGTGCCAGATTAGCTTGGCGCCTGAAGGCACCAAGCCGGATAATCTGGCACTACCCTTGAATTATCATAGTTCAAGTTATCTCCTGCGACTGTCCCCCACCCGGGTCTGCCCTAGGGGACTTGGGTGGGGTTAACTACTTTTTAGTTCCCAGGGTCACCCTGGTCAGCCCCACAGGGTGGGTTTTTCCCTCTATTCTGGGCGGGCATGTGTTTCTGTCTACCTGTTCTCCCTACTGTCTGCACTGCCTGTAGCTCTTGATATTGGATGTGTGTTGCTAAATGGTCTCAGCTTTATTGAGGCCCCATGGCGTAGGTTTATTTAACGTATTGGACCGGCCGGCGACATACATTCAATATTCTGTTTATTTTCACATTTCACAAGCAGTGCAGGCACGTCATGAGAAAGCCTTGTTGTTGTCGGGACGTTAAGCAATGTACAATCAATCAATCCTGCAACTGGCACATAGTCGTTAGGCAACACCTCCAAAATTTGCGAAATGGGACCTTGGGGCTCAATCAGTAAAAGGGCTGGGCTGTTTACGTTCACGTCAAACCGCCACTGCTTGGAAGTGACAGACAAATTGTCTTTTCTAAGCCCGCCGTGAGATGGCCGTAGTCTGCTCGGCGTTAAACCCAACTAACTAACTCTTTTCTACGCGCGTTTCTTCCTCCGCTGGGTTCCTCTCTCCATTACACGATTGGCAGTCACCTTTTTGGTCTGGATTATATGAACTTAGATGTCTCTTCAGGAAACGACCAATAATAATAATAATAACAATAATAATATAACGGCCGTTAAAATAAATTCTGCGCCCCGCCCAAATTTGTGAATCGGCTCAAAGCGCCGCGAACAGAACCCAACAGGCACGCTCACGTGAAATACGAAATCACTCTACAGAAAAATACAGTACAAGACAAACACAGGACATTAGAGTCTGCGAAATGAGGGTTGGTGGTCCCGGGGGGAAGGGGGGGGGGGAGGGGGGGCTCTCGATGAGTCCTTCGTATCAACAGTCCTACTACGTATCGATAATTACTGCAATGCCACTTCTACAAGTTGTCACTTCGACGCGCAACGACACGATAAGCAGCGAAGTGTAGTCTTGTTTGTCTATTTTGGAGAAAAAAAAGGTGGTTTTTTTTTAATCCGAAATATTAATAAAATGTGTTGTGACTGTCTTTTCTAAGCGTGCTTCTTTCTTTGTTGAATTATTCTTCAGAAATTTGGGAATATGATCAAATACCCCCTTCATCCCGCACGACTCAAGTTTACACATTTTTCTTCCGCTGTTAACCCTTTTAGCCCCCCACCCACCCCGGATCTCTATAGCAGATGGCTTGACCATGATAATTCAAGGGTAGTGCCAGATTAGCTTGGCGCCTGTCGGCGCTAAGCTAATCTGGCACTACCCTTGAATTATCATGGTTAAGCCATCTCCTGCTACATAGTCGTTAGGCAACACCTCCAAAATTTGAATGGGACCTTGGGACTAAAACGGTTAAGACGTTCACAACAAAATCAGTAGCCCTACTGGGATCCCACTCGACCAAAGGATGGCTTCCCGCGATGTGTATTTTGATAGTAAAAGTAACACTCATTCCACCCCCTCCCCCACCCCCTACCCCCACCCCCCATGGTATCTGAACAAATTCCGTTCCAAACTGTTTTCAGTCAATCAGGGTGGCTGTTCTCTGTATGCATACATCATGTCATGCCATCAAGCTGTAAAAGTGTAACGTCCGGTCTCACAGACCAGCACATACCAGGATCGGTGCGAATAAGGTGGGGGGGGGGGGGGGAGGGAGGGGGGAGTACCATCACGGAGTCACGACGGTTTATTTTACCATTCACAAATTACGAATGCCATAAATGAACAGTCGCAGGGGCTCATGAGAATCTACGCTTCTTGCAGACGACACTGTACATCTCTAGATTCTTGACGAAATTTGATAGTGGTGGTGCATAACCTTCACCGCCTTCCTCAAAATCAAACGACGGGGGATGAGGGTGCCTGAAGTTTCTAACTTGTCTGGCAACAGACTTGCATGTTTCACGAAATAACCAGGGGCCAGTTGCATAAGCTCACTCATGCAACTGGCTCCTGGACGTTTTCACGAATCACGAACTTCCATTTTGGCTATCGCGTGTTAGGACGAGCTCTTCTTTCACGGATCACGAGGATGGAAACTTTGTAATCACAAAAACACAAAAAAAGCCAATCGCGAATCACGATATTAGGCATGACTTACCCCCCCCCCACCCCCCCCCCTCCCTCAATTAAAGCACGGGCCGGACCGTTAGTAGCAGTAGCAGGCCTAATCACCTGTTTTCACCCTCTAGTACTCAAGGGTTCCTGACAACAGTCCCCCATAAAATGGCCATTTCTTTACGCCCAATTCCCGACACTTGCAATTATATTTCAAACGCTCCCAGACTTGAAACCTGTAACGACAAAACTACCACGAAAGGCTGGGCACTGTAAATAAAGTGACCTACATTCTAATCAATGCTTTTCCACCTGCGCGCGAAACACTATTATCATCAAGTCAACGACTGAATGGGACCCACTTCTGTCTTTCAAGTCAAACACACCCCAACTCAGGTGAGGCCATTTCCTACGCGACAAGAAAAGCTTTTGAAAAGAGTTTCTTAGGCCTTCGAGGCGAGTTTCTTTAGACTGCATTATCCGACCGTTTCACCTCTATGTAACCCAGCTGAGACTCGTTATAACATCCTCAGTCGGAAAACTAGAAGCTGGAGCCGAATTTCTTTCAAGAATCAAGAGATGTTCAGTGTCGTCTGCAAGAGGCGTAATTCCCATGCGCCCCTGCGACTGCAGGGGCTCATGGGAATTACGCCTCTTGCAAATGGAACTATTCAGAATGGATGATGATGCGTCAGTCGTTTACAAAGCCAAGCCGGTCACATCATCATCATCGTCTGTTCCAGACGACACTTTTTTTTTCACGCGGCAAAACGTTCGTAAGTCTCTAGTAAAAGACTTAAGAGTTGAACATGTTTAAGCTCATTTTTTTGGCATCCTGTCTCGGAAGACAATGGAGTATATGCGCTTGCTGGGTCAGTCACTAGAGTGACCTCTCCAGGGCGCAAGCCTGGGCGAAGTGTATGGAGATCCTGGGGTGCCCAGTCGTCAAGATCCCCCTCTCGGCCTCGCTGATGTATCCAAAGGAATGCAAAGCAGTACGTTTGGCACCAGTTTGGCTGCAGGAGCTGCCAGAACAGTGCGTGAATACAGGCAGCTGTCTGCCTTCGGGGCTCCACTCCTGATTTGAAGGGTTTACTCCCCCACATTTGGCCGTTGGATCCAACCTGATCTCCTCCGTCCTCACTAGCCGTTGGCTGTCAGAAACAGCTCATCCGCCTAGTGGTGCAATGTGAACACCACCCCCTCACGTGGTTTAGCCCACCAGCTGAGGTGGTTTGCCAGAGCCAGCACGTGAGAGATTAAGGAGATGGATGAGGACCAGTGATGCCCGTCCGTCCTATGTAGGACGCAGCTGCCGAACAGCAAAGGTGCTACCTCTATCCAGAGCCCCCTACACCCTTTAAGCTCATAAGTACTGCTTGATTAGCCTGAAGAGGCGCCAAGTTAATCTGGCCGCTATACTTCAACATGCATGATCATTCAATCCATCTCAAACCTTTGGCGCCGGAAGTAAAAGCAGATACAACGTTTCCCTTTGAATTCACGGCTTGCGCCCCTTTCAGCCCCGTTTGAATGGTGGCGTTTCCTTACAGCTTTTAATTGCCAGTCCCAGTATCATCTAATAATTGCCAGGAAGCAATAGCCGATCGGGCCGATGCCGGCCCGCGCACAGACGTGCGCGGGCCGACATCGGCCCGATGGGCTATTGCGTCCTAGGATGTCATAAAGCATAATCTTCAACAGGCGTCTCAAAGTACTATGAAAATTAACTTGCCGTACACGTTCTACTGCACTACAGAACTGCTGGCCATTACAGTGCGGTGGGTACTCAGGTCTAAATCGTAGTTAACCCATTCCACCCCAAGACCGAAACCCCCAAATTTTGCCGTTGTCCTCTGAAGACTGCATTGCAGGGCAGGACACAGATCGACCATGGTAGTTCAAGGGTGATGCCAGAATAGCTTGGCGCCCATGGGCGCCAAGCTATTCTGGCATCACCCTTGAACTATCATGGTCGATCCATATCTTGCTGTGGCGTGTCTGGGGTAGAAGGAGTAAAATAAAGGATAAGTGTATGTTTTACCGTGCTCATCAATATTACTCTGTAAAAGGATGATTGTGCGAACTGTGCAACTCCTAGCTTTTGTAAGGAGTTTGTGCTTTTGGGAACTACCAAAAATTTCAAGTCAGACATTGTTATAGACCTAATGATTCTGGTTGCCAAGTTTCATATTTATAAAATTAATGCAGGTTACAGGAAACTCAGCCAAAAATTGAACACTTCATTAACTGTATGAAAAGTCGCTTTAAAGTGGAAAAGTACAGATATGGGATCATAGGGCAAACTGGAAAATGTAATACTAATAGACTGTGGTTTCCATACAGAGCACTATTCTGTCAGTAGACACTACCCCACATACACTTCCTTCTTAGTACTACTTCACCTTTTCGAATCTCTCATAGAATATGGCAATCTTCTCCCTTTCCCCCAATGTTGTGGTTTAGCCTGGCAGTTCGTCGGTGTTTACGTGTGTGGGTGTGGGTGTCTGTGTGTGTGTGGGGGGTGGGGGGGGGGGGGCATTTACGCGTGAAGCCAAGGGTATTTTTTGTTTGTTTTGTATTGTACTCCTGTATTGTTTTGTACTACTACGCTTTATATTGTTTTACAGTGTACTATATTGTAGTGTATTCTGTGCTGTATCGTAGTCTGCTGTATTGTGCATTGTAGTCTTTTTTGTATCTTGTGATATGGATATAATGCAAAAACATGAATTAAAAAAAAAAAGTATTACTCTGTAAAACAAGCCAGGTGCTCTCTCTCTCTCTCTCTCTTTCTCACACACACACACACACACACACAAACCCACACACACACACAAGCGTGCACACACATGCACACCCACCCACACAAAAAAAAACACATGTACACATGCACGCACACACACACACACACACACACACACACACACACACACACACACACACACACACACACACACACACACAGTATCCTCCGGTTTGTACTGGGGTGAGATAAAGACTGAGATCTTTAAAGTGTTTTTCCAATATTAAGTAAGCAATTTTGGCACACACACACACACACGCACACATTAAGCATCCAGTCTGCATTGGGATGAGATAATGATGCACACACACACAGTATCCTTCGGTTTGTACTGGGGTGAGATAAAGGCTGAGATTTTTTATGTGTTTTTCCAATACTAAGTATGCAATATTGGCACACACACACACACACACACACACACAATCACATACACACACACAATCACATACACACACACAATCACATACACACACACACAAAACATGATTGATTGTACATTGCTTAACGTCCCGACAGCAACAAGGCTTTCTCAGGACGTGCCTGCACTGCTTGTGAAAAAAAAATAATAAACAGAACATTGAATGTGTGTCGCCAGCCGGTCAAATACATTAAATAAACCTAACACATGGGGCCTAAATAAAGCCAAGACCATCCAGCAACACACATCCAATATCAAGAGCTACAGGCAGTGCAGACAGTAGGGAGAGTTTTTAAAAAGGCAAATACAGGTGAATGGACAAAGGGTAGACAGAAACACATGCCCCAGAATAGAGAGAAAAACCCACCCTGTGGGGCTGACCAGGGTGACCCTGGGAACTAAAAAATACCTAACCCCACCCAAGTCCCCCAGGGCAGACCCAGGTGGGGAACACACAAAACAGAACCATACAGTTTGCACAGAGAGGGCAATTTGGGATAGAGATCTTAATTTTGTTTTCCAATACTGGTATGCGATAAATATTATTGTGCCATCTAGACATTTTACGAGCAAGAACATACGTCATATGAATTCGATTACAATAATTTTAAGATGAGCTAGTGCGCTCTGCTATGCCGCTCAGGTTTATAATGCGCATCTCAATAAATGAGACAATTTAACCTCTTCACGTATGCAGCCTCCGTACTGTATACAGTACTGGTGGCTACATGCATAAGGTTAACTCATTAAGGCTTGAAGGCGAATTTGTCAAATTTTGGAGATATCCCCTGATGTCTGAGTGTCACAGTCCTGGAAACTGATCGACCATGATAGTTCAATGGTGGTGTCAGAAAGGCGCCAAGCTATTCTGACACCACTCTTGAACTATCATGGTCGATCAGATCCTAACACATCGTGTCAAGAGTTTGTTAAGTGTTAAAACTTCTCAACGCACTCCCATAACTATCAGTGCGTTGACCTCAATGTTTTGTGACATATATTCAGATATATATGAGGGCATTCTCGAGTGGCGAGATAGTCAAATTGCTGCTGACTCATTAACGTACTAAACTATACCATGGATAGATGACACACAGAGATATTTTTTACAGGTATTTTTTAAAAGATACAATAAAATCGCCCCTTTGAAGCGGAATGAGTGTGTGAAAGCATGACCGAAGCTGGTTAACAAATTCGACAACAGCATACTCTACTAGTCCTGATCATGTTTTCTGACTGAAGATGCAGTGTGAGTTGTCCAACAGCGTGCCAATCACGCAGAACACGACACAATATGTAGATTAAATTAGATTTAACCTATTAACTGCCTGGGGGTAAAGCGAACGCTACCCATCTGCAAGAGACATAAATCCTCATGAGCCCCCGCAGTCGCGGGGGCTCATGAGGATTTATGTCTCTTGCCGTTAGTCAGTCTTATGTCAGTTTTGTATGCCGATCCAGTTTCGTGTACGTTTTTCACGCAAAATGTCGGTCAGTGTGCTATGGCTCAGTTTTCGACGCGAAATACATGATCACTAGCAGCTAAAGGGTTAAATGTTGACTGCTTCTGATTTCCAGATGTCTAATTTTCACTTTGTTCGGAAAATCCATCGAAACATTATGGTCCACACCTTAGCCGGACCGCATTGGTTGACCCAGTCGGCAAGAGGGTAAGCGGTCAAAGGGAAGTAACCCCCTGCGTACTACCCCGTCGCGACATAACAAAGAAACACTGAAAAATTGACCCTGATCCCGAGGTATGGGGCAACAACCACACGCCGCGAAAAAACAGAAAGATTTATTTTCTGGACATGACGCAATAGACAACTTCTCAAAGACAATGATGAAATACGTTGTCTAAACTCGCGCACAGGCGT
Source organism: Semisulcospira habei (assembly GCA_036245525.1). Lineage (NCBI taxonomy): Eukaryota > Metazoa > Mollusca > Gastropoda > Semisulcospiridae > Semisulcospira > Semisulcospira habei. The sequence goes on from BTPG01000005.1 coordinate 207,636,362, forward strand.
ATGATGATCGTTGCATAATCGCCTACAGATGAGCTGATCCGTCTTCAATCACCTCAGTCTACAAAGAGTTGTAGGAAATAGACAAATGTCTTTTCCTATTTACCTGTTGTAGAGGTGATCAAAAAGCCATTATATTGTTGAAATGTCTGTTTTTCGCACTACCTGCTGTTCAGGTGAACCTGTAGTCGATTACGCAACGAGCATCCCCAGATGCCTGTGGTCTCACAACACACAGTGGGGTAGTTGTTTTGAGACTACCTGTGCTATGCATAACATGCGTTAATTATCATACAGATATCATTAACCCATTAACCCCAAATTTTGGAGGATTCACCCAACGACTGTGAACCCGTTGCAGGTCGATGGGTCGACTATGATAATTCAAGGGTAGTGTTAGATTAGCTTGGTGCCTAATGGCGCCAAGGCCGTCTGGCACTACCCTTGAATTATCATGGCCGATCCATCTCCCGCTGTAGCTGGTTGGGGTTACTTAGGTTAACGTGACATACATATGCTAGAAGCTGTCAGTGCTCAAAGAGACCTAATCATGCTAGTCGGCCTGTGTACAGCCAGCTTTTAACTGAATCTGAGGTTACTGTGTGTGTGTGTGTGTGTGTGTGTGTGTGTGTGTGTGTGTGTGTGTGTGTGTGTGTGTGTGTGTGTGATTTTAGTCTTAGTAACTGACATCAAGACAAATTCCAATGTTTTTATTGTTTTGTACAAGGAAACATATGGCAAACTATCTTATCTTATCTTAATTGTAACAAATTTAGTGATAGTCTTCCAAACAGATTTTTTTTCCAGTTACCTCTAGACGAACACGACTATACATTCCTGATGCACACAAAGTTGAGAAAGAGGCGACGCTAAAATATCTGCAATTAAGAGCAATAGATCCTCCTAGACCCCACCCTCTCCTCAAGGAATTCACGAGGATCTAGATGCCTCTTGCTGGAAGTATTTACGTCAGTGTTCCTCAGCAGAAGGTGATCATAGGGTGTTCAATCAACTGCAGGTAGTGTAATGGAGGAACAAAGGGCTGGATTTGTAACGCAAAGAGACTGATTCTGCAACGGAATGGATGACACCAAAATCCTCTCCTGACGCACATCAAACAACCCATTGCACTCAAAGCGCGGAACACGGCTGTAAATACAACGAGGATTCTCGTGAGCCCCATCCTCTTGCGAGGGCCGATGAAAATCTAGCAGACAAAAAGACACTGACAAGGAATGGATGGACACCCGCACTCTTGCCCCCAAGGAACAAAAACAACAAACAAAAAAAGTTTTCGGTGGAAAAGAATGCAAAATGAAACAAGCAAGAGGCATAGATTCTCATGAGCCCCCGCAAATGCGGGGGCTCATGAGAATCTATGCCTTTTGCAGACGGACCGTTCTGTTCGCATGATTGTCCCCCCCCCCCCCCTCTCCTTCCCCACACCCTTCCCACTTCGAGGGTATGGAAAGTATGACGATAATGCTCAGCAGATGGAAACAACAGATGCTGGAAAACACACGGAGACGAAAGTCGAGAGACAGCCTTCATATGATCACCCGATGACACCCTCTCCTTGGGACTTTGACTCAGACGTAAGGTGGGACCTGCTGGAAGCAGATAACGGTGTGTGCTCTTGCAGCCTTCTGGAGATCATGAAGGTCCGTGTCTCCTGCAGATGCCGAGGTTGGTGTGGTGGTGAGACAACGAAGGCTGACGTCTGTTATAACAAAGGCGGAAAAGTGAGGACAAAGACACATGACGTCCTCAGCCAGTTTCATCTGCAACAGGCATATAAATACATGCTCGTGAACTCCTGCATTTGCTGAGGCTCGTGAGAATCTGCGCCTACTGACGGCAGAAATCAGTTACATTTACAAGAAGAAACTACCAAGTCAGTAGGAAAAACCACTCTCAGGGGAGAGAATTGTGCATTATCGACCAATGATCATTGATCTTCTTTGGCCAAAAGCACCCCCCCCCCCCCCCAAAAAAAAAAAAAAAAAAAAAAAAAAGAGGAAGGAATAAGAATACTTTATTATCTCGAAAAGAGAAATTCGTCTCCCCACCTCAGAGAGATGCGCGAAATAAGTGACTGGAAGCAAAATGCATATCTAGCCCCTTGGTGCATGGAAATTTAGATCTAGGTCACCCAAGGGGGGGGGGGGGGGGAGGGAGTCCAGATATTTAGCCGGTGTGGACAGCTGTTTCGGTCTAGGCGACCTCTTCAGCACACCTTCGGCAACACTGGAGGAAGAGAAGGAACTTCTGCCTACCTGCAAAGAAGACCACATTTTACTGTGGTTTCTGTTACAAAATTTACATCCTCAACCTGAACTCAGGGAGTGTTCGAGGTTAAAGTCTGCGACTCTCGTCTCAACCCTCGGTCACAGAGCGTAACCAAGAACGAGAACCAAGACCCGAGGATGTAGATCAGTCAATATTGCCGATCTGTGGCTACAAAAGGCGTAGATCCTCATGAGCCCTCGCAGTTGATGGGGTTCATGAAAATTCATGCTTCTCGCAGTGGCTGCAGGGGCCCATTGAAATGAGTATGCCTTAGGAAGATACTACGGCAGGATCTGGATTGGGGATGTGACCCGTCTTCCACGTCTGAGATCTGGGTCTGTTCCCACTAAGCAAAATGTCCCGGGCAGTAACTGGGACCGGTCGGCAGGAGCTGGGACCAGCTATGATTGAGTTTAGTCCTGCACCAGCCACTGTGACTAACCCTTTCAGCCCCAAGGTCCCATTTCTCAAAGTTTGGAGGTGTTGCCCAACCACTATGTACCAGTTGTAGGAGACGGATGATCATGATAATTCAAGGGTAGTGCCAGATGAGCTTGGCGCCTGAAGGCGCCAAGCTCATCTGGCACTACCCTTGAATTATCATGATAAATCCATCTCTTGCGGCTGCAGGGTCCCAGGGCTAAAAGGATTGATTGATTGTACATTGCTTAACGTCCTGACAGCAACAAGACTTTCTCAGGACGTGCCTGCACTGCTCCTAACACATGGGGCCTCAATAAAGCTAAGACCATTTAGCAACACACATCCAATATCAAGAGCTACACGCAGTGCAAACAGTAGGGAGAGTTTTAAAATGGCAAAAAAAATACAGCTGAATGGACCAAGGGGTAGACAGAAACGCATGCCCCAGAATAGAGAGGAAAACTCACCCTGTGGAGCTGACCAGGGTGACCCTGGGAACTAAAAAGTAGTTAACCCCACCCAAGTCTCCCAGGGTGGAGGCCCGGGGCTAAAAGGGTTAAGCAGGGTGCTCCACTATGTCACAGTATGCACCCAGTTACAGTTGTATGAGTGAGCTCAGTCCTGCGCCAACCACAAAGCAAAGTGGAGCGGAGCACTAGGCTTAGTGGCTGGCGCAGGGTTAAGCTCACACAGCCACGGTACAGAGGGGCACCTTGCTTAGTGGCTGGCGCAGGACTCGGCTCACTCAAGCAACCAGCCTCAGCTAGCCGGCCTTAACTCATTGTACCCCAAGACCGAAATCCCCAAATTTTGCCGTTGTCCTCTGAAGACTGCATTGCAGTCCTGGACACAGATCGACCATGATAGTTCAAGGGTGATGCCAGAATAGCTTGGCGCCCATAGGCGCCAAGCTATTCTGGCATCACCAATGAACTATCATGGTCGATCCATATCTTGCTGTGGTGTGTCTGGGGTAGAATGAGTTAAAACGACAGTGAGCACGTGGACTGGATTACAAGCCGGTACGGCTGTGTGCGGGCGAACCTCGGCCCCAGGACCTTTGGCTCACTGCGCGGGGAGTGCGGGGCACGTGCTAACGGTTTGTGGCGCGTGGAATGCTGGCGTGCTATGTGAGATGTCCTGCACGACTTGCGCTCGACATTTCAATGGATCACTCCAGCATGTTGTCTGGCCCAGTATCACCCTTACCGCACGCTGCAAGACATGCTTCCGGCGTGGGGGTGGGGGTAAGGGTGGCGGGGAGGGTCGAGGGTAGGTATCTGCGTCGTATCAAAGAGTTTACCCCTGACGTGACGAGTACAGTCTTTGGCTGTACATGTATACACCCATCAACCCATCTACAATCCCGATCCGCAACAAAAGGTGACTGCCAAGCCATGTAACGTGCACAAACCATAGGGGCTCTATGACACTAGTAGCTTTGACTAATGCAAATCCACTGCACCACCGCGCGCGCCAGCGCCTATACTAAGCTCAAGACAAAATACAAGTATAGTTTGTCTTGAGCTTCGTATAGGCGCTGGAGCGCACACAGTGGCGCAGTGGATTTGCATTAATCAAAGCTACTGTTATCGAGCCTCTATGCTATGACCCTTAGACCTGCGCAAGCCACTAATCAAAGGTGCTTCGCTATAGCGGAGCACCTTTGATTAGTGGCTTGCGCAGGACTAAGATCATAGCGGAGCACGTTGCTTAGTGGCTTGCGCAGGACTAAATGTTATAGCAGAGCTCTTTGCTTAATAGCTTGCTCAGGACTAAGGATCATAGCGCAGCACCTTGCTTAATAACTTGCGCAGGACTACGGATCATAGCGCAGCACCTTGCTTAATGGCTTGCGCAGGACTAAGGATCATAGCGGAGCACGGCGTTGCTTAGTGGCTTGCGCAGGACTGAGAGTTATAGCAGAGTTCTTTGTTTAGTGCCCTGCGCAAGACTAAGGCTTTTAGCCCCAAGGTCCCATTTCTCAAATTTTGGAGGTGTTGCCTAAACACTATGTACCATTTGTGGGAGATGGATTGATCATGATAATTCAAGGGTAGTGCCAGATGAGCTTGGCGCCAAGCTCATCTGACACTACCCTTGAATTGTCATGATCAATCCATCTCTCCCAGCTGCAGGGTCCCGCCGGGGCAAAGAGGTTAAGGTTTGTACACAAACCAAGGGGAATCATTCAGCGCTGGACAGACAAACAGTTAGATCCCCTGTTCCCGCCTATCAGGCACCCATTCGCCAGCCCACAGAGAAATACGCAGGTATAGAACAAGACGATCATCTACATCCCTAAAAAAGATGCATCAGGTCTCGCCTATAACCCGTGTCTTTCTCCGGAACTTAGGAAGTAGGCAGGAGAAACATACATACACAAACACGAAGATGCATTACTTACTATATGTGGTCGGGTAAATACCCTGATTTCCCACAGTAGATGCACAGAACATTACACAACAATGTAACGATACAAGTTTGTACAATTCTGGAAGCGCTAGCCTCACCTATCTGGTTTGTGAGTATCTATAACTCGAGGCAAACTTGTATCGTTACATTGTTGTGTAATGCTGATAGGCGGGGGCAGGGGATCTAACTGTTTGTCTGTCCAGCGCTTAATGATTCCCCTTGGTTTGTGTACAAAGAGGTTAAGAATCTATGCCTCCTGCTGGCACGGGTCGTCTCCGAGTGTGTTCTTCAGACTGAGTGTCGTCTGGTTTTCTCACAAGGAATATAAACGGGTAGAATGTTTTATGATATTGGGGCGGCGAGACAGATCTCGTCATCTACTTCGACCCAAGCGTAATGTGCAGTCAAGAAAACGTTATTCTGATCAACACACGCTGACACGGCCGGGTCGTGACTTCTGACACCCGACTGACAACAGGAATAGAAGAGATCAATGACCTCTGTTGCTAGTATGAATGTAGGTCCAATCAAGCTGACCTAAGGGCACACAATCAAAATAAAAATAACAAATAAACCATGGAACGTCACGCGATGACTTACTTACTCTGTATTAGGAATAAGAGACTTAATGAATAATAATAATAATAATTACGGTATGCATAATGCGTTTATCTTATAATAATTATAACTCTAAGCGCGCACTCACAACTCACGAAAGCATGTGCACGCTCTTAACTCATTCTACCCCAACACCAAAATCCCCAAATGCTGTCGTTGTCCTCTGAAGACTGCACTCTAGTGCAGGACACAGATCGACCATGGTCGATCCTTATCTTGTTGTGGTGTGTCTGGGGTAGAATGAGTTAACAGTGACTCACATACCACAAATACGTTACGACGGTCTGCTGGGGAGGGGGGGGGGGGGGGGGGGTGGTGGTGGCGTTAGAGTGCTAGAACTGTTCAAAGAGGTGAGTTTTGAGACCTGACCCGTTTACCGCCGCGAAAAAGGTCAACAAGATCGAACAGCAAGAGACACAGATCCTCCTGGGCCCCCGCAGGTGTGGGGGCTCATGAGGATCTATGCCTCTTGAAAAGCCACTTTGTATCAGTCTTTTGACGGTTGGGGGCCTTTGAATTTACCCCCCAAAAATTCCAAAGCACATTCAGTCAGCGTCTACTGGTTTAGTGTGACCAGCAATAGTAGATATCCTCCCCTCACCCCCCACCCCATCCCACCCCACCCCACACACTTCGTCTGCCGGGGACCATGAAGATCTATGATCTAGATACCAAAGTCAAGATGGATCATAAAATGTATGCGACCTGGTCGTGTTTCAGGTCTTGACCCAAAAACCACCATTTTGACCCCCAGGTAAACTGACAATATACTTGTACACACAATTTGGACAAACGGATCAATATATCTTATTCATCACCGTACATACTGGGACCTACTGACATGACCTAAAAAGTTAAGAAGGCGGTCAAATGGTATCACATATGGCGCAGTTTTAACCTGAAAAAAAATCAGCACAAACTTGTAGGTCAGGGGTCGAAAACTGATCACAGATCGTAACAAGAAAGGCAAAGCCATAATGGCTCAGGTGTATGACCGTTTTACATTTATGTGTGACTTTTGTGACAAGGGCTGGCTTATGCAGCAGCAAAATCCATGTTTTCTGAAAATGTAAGCATTTTTCACACATCTGTCAAACCTCCGTGACTCTTGACCTTTGTGATGAGTCGACTAAATTAGTATGCATAGGAAGGTCTTATCATCAGCTATCTTTGTACCAAATTTGGCTAAATAATTTGCAAAAATGTTGATAATACCTACATAAAATCGGCATTTTACACACTTGCCAGCCTGTTGTGACCCTTCACCTTTCAAATGGGTCATCCAAATTATTATGCATAGATAGGTCTTACCATCAGGTATCTCTGTACCAAATTTGGGTTTGAAGTTGTGAATAGTATTTGAGAAAAAAACATCTTTTGTCAAAATATGGCTATTTCGGACCTATTTCATGAGCACTTCATGACCCTTGACCTTTTCGAGGGGTAATCCAAATTAGTATGCATAGATATGTCTTACTATCAGGTATCTCTGTACCAAATGTGGGTTTGAAGTTGTGAATAGTATTTGAGAAAAAACATCTTTTGTCAAAATATGGCTATTTTTCACCTATTTCCTGAGCCCTTCGTGACCCTTGACTTCTGACTGAGGGATCAAACAAATTAGTATGCATAGAAAGGTCTTACCATCAGGTATCTTTGTACCAAGTTTGGGTTTGAAGTTGTGAATAGTATTTGAGAAAAAATAAATTATGTCAAAATATAGTTATTTCTGACATTTTCTGATCGCCTGTGACCATGGCCTTTGTGAGAGGTCACTCAAACTGTTATGTTTAGAAAGATCTTGCCACAATGTATCCTTGGGCCAAGTTTGAAGAATCTGGCTTGAATATAGAATAGTCTCTGAGAAAATGCCAACGTTAAAGTTTACCGTACACGGACGGCAGCGGACGGACAACGGACGGACGACCACTGGCCCAAAACATACTCACTTTTGCTTCGCACGTGAGCCAAAAATCTGGGGAACATGTTATGTCCAAACTGTCCACATTATCTTGTAAACATGGCCTGTGAAGCTGTCGCAGAAAACAAATAAAAACAAATAAAATTAGGTGCTGCCTAATGACTATATACCTGTTGCAGGAGATGGATTGACCATGATAATTCATGGGTAGTGCCAGATTAGCTTGGCACCTGAAAGTGCCAAGCTAATCTGGCACTACCCTTGAATCATCATGACCAATCCATCTCCTGCTGTAGGGACTGCATTGGTTACTACCCTCGACCCAAAGAAATTCCCAGAAAGGACAAGCACGAAACAGCAGTGTTGTATTTGTTATATTAAACCCATTAACCCCCCCACCCACCCCGACCCCGACGCACTACAGCAAGAGATAGACCGACCATGATAATTCAAGTATAGTGCCAGATTAGTTTGGCCATAAGGCACCAAGCTAATCTGGCACTACCCTTGAATTATCATGGTCGACACATCCATTGCAACTAGTACATAGTCTAGGTTACACCTTCAAAATGCGGTCTGGGTATTAAATGAGTGGGTGTTTCTTCCTTTGTTGGGACTGTCTCATTGCATTTTACACGCTTGGCACTCTGTCTGGGGTCTCTCTCGAACCGCCATGTAGTGGATCGAGGGAGGTAACCAGTGTGGCCGTGCGACAGCCAGTGTGCACCATCTCGGTTCATTTCTAACGCTGTTAGGCCGCACCACAACTGATAGCCACTGGAGCCCAGATATTGCCCGGGTCGTACCCTTTCCAGCGCATGTCGCTTGTACTATCTGTAATTCTGTAGGCGCGAATTGCACGTGCACAAGAGGTGAATGAAAAGGTCATCTTCTGACCCGAGACACACAGGGGAGCCCACCTGGACGACTTCCCCTACATTCACTTAGTAGGGGTGAGGGGTTCGGGGGAAGGGGGGGGGGGGGGGGCACAGAGGGAAGCTGGACGGGCCACACACTAAAGCATGTAATAACACCAACAGGATTACTCCGTCTGAGAAACAGATGCACACGGTATGAAACGTGAAAGCCAGAGGCACAGCTTCTCGTGAGGCCCTGCATCTTCATGAGAAGCTGTGCCAAAGTTTCTGGTGGACCTAGAAACAAGCTGCATGTTCTCCTGATCACGGGACTGGAAGAAACGGTGATACAGCGGATAGGTTATGGGGGGGGGGGGGGGGGGGGTGGAGAGCGGAGAGGAGGTTGAGGATAAAGCATCTCTTACTTATAAATACAAATAAGATACATCAGTTTACATGGGGTTCATCAACATTTTCATTCATCGACCTTTTCCTGTCGGTGCCTGCCGGGTTTGAACACGCGACCCCAAAGTGCAAGCCAGCCACAGCGTACCGCGGTGCCCGGGAGCCACAAAGTCAGAATGTCATCAATTCTCCAGTAAGCGAAAGGTCCTCGTGCCAACGCCAGCCGCAGTGGGCCCGCGCACAGCTGTGCGCGGGCCCACTGCGGCTGGCGTTGGCACGAGGACGTTTGCTTAGTTAGTCGCGATCGCATTGTAGTACATGTAGTGAATTACAAATACTTCAGAAGGAAAAAAACGCTCAAAGGTCCTCAGGCGGACGTCAGCCTTATTAGTGTCTCTGCAATACACTCCCACAGATCTGCAACAGGCCAGTGTTTCCCTGGGGCAAAAGAGAGTCGGGCACATCAGTCACATTCTCCGATGGCGATGTATAGGTATGGTCGGTGTTTGGGTTAGTTCACGATCTATGGCAATTACCCGTGACCCGCATGCTAATACAGCTACAGGAATGTCCGGTAATCTGTTTTATGCCGACCAGGATGATCACAAACTGACGGAAGACGGATAGTAAAAAACAAGTCGTCACTCACTCTCCTGGCCTCTGGCCATCTCTCTCTCGATCTGTGTGTGTGTGTGTGTGTGTGTGTGTGTGTGTCTGTGTGTGTGTGTGTGTGTGTGTGTGTGTGCATACAACAGTATACTCATAACAATGCCCCCTCACACCATCCCAATGACCATCTTCTCCTCTTCCTCCCCCTCCCCCCCCCCCCCCCCCACCGGGGGGATTGAACACGTGGCCGCAAAATCTCGATCTGTGTGTGTGTGTGTGTGTAAACCCCAGTAAACTTATGTATCTTATTTGCATAAGTATGTGCGCGTGCGCGCGCGCACGTGTGTGTGTGTGTGTGTGTGTGTGTGTGTGTGTGTGTGTGTGTGTGTGTGTGTGTGTGTGTACAACACTAGACATCATAACATTTCCCCCTCCCCTCCATCCCTCGAAAAGGTATGAGATCATATGATCCTATGATGAATCCGTGCCTATCAATACCTATGAGTAACATTCACATGACTAAGACACTACTTGGACTGGCCGGGAAGGCTACTGCACATTTTAACCCTTTTCATCCTGATACGCCTATTGCTTGAAATAAATTTGACTGATAGTTCAAGGGTGGTGCCAGAATAGCTTGGCGCCTGAGGCGCCAAGCTATTCTGGCACCACCCTTGAACTGAAACAGTTGATCCATCTCCTAATCTGTAATGCAGCCAACGCAGGACAGTAGGCACATTTTACAAAATTCAGCATCAGGATGTAATGGGTTAAAGACACTTTGAGAATCTGTTCTTTATGCGCCTTCCAAAAGGGGCCATATTCTTACGCAACGACTTGGATAACCAACAAGGAAAGAAGCACGCTTTGAAAGAACAAGCCCAAAACAAGTTCACTATAACATTCACCCTTTTCAACCCTTTCACTTCTGAGAAAAAATGAAAACCCACCCAACTGCAAGAGGCACAGAACCACATGAGCCCCCGTAGTTGCGGGGGCTCATGAGGTTCTGTGCCTCTTGCTGGTCCTACTTTGTATCCATGTTTCTCGGACGGATGAGGGTCTTCGGCGTTGAGCTGATAAACATTTCAGAAACACAACCTGCGTCCGGCAGCAGGGACGGGGGTCGAAGCGGGCAAACAAGCCAGAAGTAGACGGAGCTGTACTTTTCTTTCGGAGGCAAACTATGCATTTTATTCGCCCGCCGTGAGATGGCCTTAGCTGCCTGCTCGGCGTTAAACCCAAATAACTAACCAACTTAATTTGCTTGAGTGTTGGCTCTCACCCCCGAGTCTTTCTAACCCCTCGACTGCCGAGAAAAACTGAACACCACCACCCAACTGCAAGAGGCACAGATCCTCATAGGCCCCCGCAGTTGCGGGGGCTCATGAGGATCTATGCCTCATGCTAAAACCACTTCTCTTTGACGGCCGGGTCGTTGACGTTGAATGTCCCCCGGCTTGGCGCGCCCCCGACGGTTGAGAGAATAGCGCATATCAGTATTAGGGTTGGTTAGTTCGGGTTTAACGTCCACAGCACCGAGGTGATCATGGACGCGCCTAAAGGGCGGGTTATGGGGGAACAGAGAAATCTATTGCCTATGGAATACGACCTGAACACTGATCAACTCAGGCGCACTCCAACTGTGCCACTTTGATTTACCAGGACCTTTCAACGGACATGTTATTAAGTATATCAGTATTAGCCTAGTCTTATGATATATATATATTAACCAGTTTCACACCCGACTGTGATCACTAAATTAGTGACATATTTACTCTATGATATTCTGTTTTCAGTTTAAACGATGCCTTTAATTAATTTAGACTTCTTAGATTAATAGGCGTGTGTGTTGTGTGTGTGTGTGTGTGTGTGTGTGTGTGTGTGTGTGTGTGTGTGTGTGGGAGATGAGCGTGGGTGTGTGAATGGGTACGTATTGGTTTGTGAGATTAGTTGTTTAGTTTTAAAGTTTTGACAGTGTGTGTAGAGTATTGGATTTGTGTGATAGAGTGTAAATTATTTTTTTTATTGTTGACTGTGATGTTTGTAATTGTAACGACACCAACACACATTCCTATGCTTTATGTTCTTAAGGCAAATGGCAATAAACAGTATTATTATTATTATTATTATTATTATTACGAACGCAATCTGCGACCGCCTACAGTGCACGGCGAAATGCGCGGGTTTATTCAACCTATCGTCAACAATTAGCCCGTCACGGAATCCGCTCAGTCAGTGTACGGTCTACCGTTCGATTCTCGCCCGACATTGTTGTCACTCAGGTCCACAAGTCAGCCACACCGTGCACTGGAAAAGATCTGCACCAAAGAAATGTCCGTGAACCGTGAGGGAGTCATAATTTTGCTGCCAACTACGCATTAGGGTTAAAAGTGCAAGGACCGCGCCAAAATGCGCGTGATGTTCGAGCGAGTCTGGCTCAGCCGCGATCTATCTGCAAGAGAAATAGATCCTCATGCGCCCCCGCAACTGCGGGGGCGCATGAGGATCTATGACTCTTGCCGGTTTACTGTACATCGGCGATCCGCTGCCGTAGTAGGTTCAGTTACTGGGACATGTACACTACATTGCCCGTGTCAATGCCAGCTGGGCTGTCGTTATAAAGTCTTTTCGAAGGATTGACAGCTACATAAAGACCTTGGCTACAATATTATCGGATGAATAATATTGTAAACACATATTTGGGTCCAGCTGCAGCTCTGTTGCTATCCCACCCACCACCCCCCACCCACCCCCACCACCACCCCCCACCACCACCACCCCCCCCCACCCCCCACCCCTCATACGTTGCTCAGTTTAACCCACATAATCCCACGGCCGCATTTCCAAACTTTTTGAGCCATGACCAAACGACTATGTACCCGTTGCAGGTGGACTGACCATGATAATTCAAGGGTAGTGCCAGATTAGCTTGGCGCCTTCAGGCGCCAAGCTAATCTGGCACTACCCTTGAATTACCATGGTCGATCCATCTCCTGAGGGCGTTGGAGCTTCATGGGTTAGAGAAAACAAGGAACCGGGGCTTGTACACTGTTTTAACCCCTTTTTGCCCCCAGGTCCCATTTCTCAAATTTTGGAGGTGTTGCCCAACGACTATGTACCAGTTTTTAGGATGGATTGACCATGATAATTCAAGGGTAGTGCCAGATGAGCTTGGCGCCTGAAGGCGCCACTGAAGCTCATCTGGCACTATCATTGAATAATCGTGATCAATCCATCTCCTGCTGCTGGGTCCCGGGGCTAAAAGGGTTCAAAGCGAAGTATTTTGTTTTGTCGGATCTCTGAAAAAAAGCGTTGCTAAATAGAGATTTTTGACCGTAGGTCTAACGCCGGATACAAAATGCGAGAAAAAAAAAATTGATAAATGGGTGTTCTAGTCTTTTCTAAGTGCGTTTCTTTCTTTGTTCCGCATTTGTTTGCAATGTACAGGCTTGGTCGTCACCTTGCTGGCCTGGATTCCATAAGTCTTTCATCTATTATATATACGACATGCTGCGGCCGAGAGTGATCGCAGTGTGTTGTTGCTTCGCAGATTCTTGCATGAGGACGAGCGTGTTGTTTGTCTGCTTGGTGTTGCTAGCCGACCGATCTATATTTACGCTAATAAATTATCTCCTTGTCGTCTGCACCGAGGTATGAATGACTGTACTACAATATCCATACCACATCCAGTGGAACGTACGTAAGTTGTCCGGTGTGGTAACTTTGTGAATGAACTCTGCTTATTGTTGCCTGAAAAAAAAAAGTAGCGTACAAAAATGGGGATACAGAGAGAAAGCGGTTCATCGTACACTGAACACCCCTAGACATCCTAATATGGGGGCACACAGTGGAAAATGACACCACCAGGAGATAGAGATTTTAACCCTTTTAGCCCCATGGTCCCATTTCTCAATTTTAGATATTGCCTAACGACTGTGTATCAGTTGTAGGAGATGGATTGATCATGATAATTCAAGGGTAGTGCCAGATGAGCTTGGCGCCTGAAGGCGCCAAGCTCATCTGGCACAACCCTTGAATTATCAAGATCAATCCATCTCCTGCTGCAGGTTCCCGGGGATAAAAGGGTTAGCTAGGTAAAGATTTGTTCAGGAGCTCTGAATTACGATTGCCAAAAAATCCATACAAAAGGGTGGCTGCCAAACACGCCAAATGAAAAAAAAAAATTCTAATCAACCTAATCAAATGATAGAAGCGCTTTACAAGAACGCCTGCAGCGCGGTTCTACTTAACAATCAGTCAGGCGAGTTCTTCAGGACGACGATCGGTGTCCGTCAAGGATGCCTGCTCTCTCCTGTCCTTTTCAACATATTCCTGGAGAAGATCATGCAGGAAACCCTCCACGACCACCATACTTCAATCTCTATTGGTGGCAGATCCCTGTGCAATCTTCGATTCGCAGACGACATTGACCTCATGGCAGGCAGCAATAGTGAGCTGCAAAACCTGACAGACAAACTTTCAAGTAGTGCAGGGTCTTATGGCATGGAGATCAGTACGGATAAAAGCAAAGTGATGATCAACACCACAAGCGACAGCAGCAGCAACATTCACATGAACGGCCAGAAGCTAGAAGAGGTCAATAGCTTCAAGTACTTGGGAGCCACCCTGTCCAAAGACGGTAGTTGCATAGCAGAGATCCGTATCAGGATAGGTACAGCAACATCCGCAATGGCCAGGCTGGACAGGATATGGCGAAGTAACTCCATCAGCTTCACCATCAAGTACAGGCTTTACAAGTCCCTCGTAGTGTCTATTCTACTCTACGGCTGTGAGACTTGGACGCTGCTTGCAGACTCAGAAAAGAAAATCCAGGCCTTTGAGAACAAGTGCCTGAGGAAGTTGCTCCACATCTCGTACCGCGAGCACAAGACCAACGAATATGTACGTAGCATCGTCACTTCCCTGGTGGGCCCACATGAACCCCTTCTGGCAACCGTGAAACGGCGCAAGCTTGCTTGGTTTGGCCACGTGACCCGACACAACACCTTGTCCAAGACTATCCTCCAAGGCACTCTCGAAGGAAGTCGTCGGCGAGGTCGTCAGAGAAAGAGTTGGGTCGCAAACATAAAAGAATGGACCGAACTCGAGATGCCAGACTTGCTTGCCACCGCCCAAAATAGAACTCAGTGGAGAGCACTGTCTGTTGCTGCTGCCTTTCAGTCCCCCCAACGCCCAGTTCGGGCAAGGGACTGATGATGATGATGATGAATCAACCTAGGAAAGAAACGCGCTTAGAAAAGTATGACAGACAGAGCATTTCTTGTGTGTGTTCATTTTAACAACAGAAAAAACAGAGTTGGAATTGTCCTCTCTCTAAACGTGTGCTTCTTTCTTTGTTGGGATTTTCTACACGACTGCAAGAGGCATAGATCCTCATGAGCCCCCGCAATCTGAGGGGGTTCATGATGAGGATCTATGCCTCTTGCAGACGGGGAGCGACTGACTAGGGCATAGATGCGGGGGTGGGGGGGGGGAATGAAAAACAAGCTTGAATCATCTCGTGTAAATCACTAGGGGGTCCTGCGGTCCACAATGCACTGAAATAGAGCTAGCAGTGAGTAATAAGTGGATTACCTCTCAACACTCAGTCACACCCGCGACCATTACAGATTATTATGCCAATGTTAATTCGCAATAATTATAATACGATTAATTGGCAACGCCGTTCCCACTGAACCGCAACCCGACGCAACCCCCGTGACAAGGAAAGAGACATAGATACTCATGTGCTCCCGCAGTTGAATAAGACAAAGAGTCCTCATGAGCTCCCGCAACTGCCGGGGCTCATGAGGATCTATGTCTCTTCATTGGGTTAAGACATTTAGCCCCCACACACTACACCCGGAGAGGGATCGACCATGATAATTCAAGGGTAGTGCCAGATTAGCTTGGCGCCATTACTGAGTTATCATGATCGATCCATCTCCTGCAACTGGTGCATAGGCGTTAGGTGACGCCTCTACAGTTTGGGAAATGCGGCCTTCGGGTTAAATGGGTTAATGATTGCAAACAACGGGCGTGAGGGTTGAGGTGGGGTTGTCTACTGATATTCAGTTCAGGTTTCCGTTTACAAAGGGATGCATGTTACAACAGCGG
>BTPG01000005.1:207652025-207737025 GCA_036245525.1 Semisulcospira habei
TTTTTTCAAACCCAGAAATCCTGTACAAAAGAAGTGCATGCAGTGCACACACGATCAATGGGCCCTGTCCCCGACAACCCCTCCTAGCCTCGGCTAGCCAAGCCCACACCTCATTAGCATATTGAGGGGTTTTCCAAGACGCCGGCGTTCTTGGTGTCCCATGAAGGCGACTGCGACCCCACCCGTTCGACAAGAGACATAGATCCTCATGAGGCCCCCCGCAATTGTGGGGGCTCATGAAGATCGATGTCTCTTGTAGGCTGTTGTTTGTGCATTTACACCTACTGTTTTGCAAAGTGTAGGACCTGTGCCCACGATGATAAAGTTAGTGTAGTGTGCCTCGGCGGCTGTTTCAAAAGGAGTGTAAAGGTGACAGCGTGAAGATTGTAAAAGCAAGCGGAGAAGTGACACAGATCAGTTTTGAGGCAAGGGATCGTGCATACATAATAGGGTGCTGATACAGCCATAATCTCGCCGTGAAAAACGGGAGTGGCTAACTCTACCGACTCCCAAACTATTCATGTATTATGCTGTTTACTCTTTAGTCCACACACCTCCACCACCTTCCCCTCAATAAGTTCCACTCCCTAAACGTAACCTGGTGAATTCAAACGTTTAGGACACGAGTCGGATTAAACTGGTTATTGAATTTGTTGTCAAAGTTTGAAAAATCAAAAACAGATTCCTTTGTCCAGTGAAGCGAGTGTAACCGGTGCAACTACCAGGAGTGGATTTCACATGCCATCATGCGTGCACAATACCTAGAGGTTTTCAAACATAACTTAACTTCACCAGCAGCCGAAGTGTGCAATAATTATGAAAAAGATGTAAATTCTGCAGATGTGTAAACAGCTCATGCAATTGCTCATTTTTACCCCTTTTCATCCTGATACACTTACTTACTTACTTACGCCTGTCACCCCTACCCGGGTATAGGCCGTCGACGACAGACCTCCAGCAACTCCTGTCCTGTGCTTCTCCTTCGATTCTACTCCAGGTGGTTCTCTTGATGTCTGCTTGGAGGTCTCGACGCCAGGAGTTTCTCGGCCTACCTCTTTTCCTCTTTCCCTGGGGGTTCCATGACAATGCCTGCCTAGTGATACTGGAAGCTGGCTTTCTCAGACTGTGACCGATCCATCCCCATCTTCTTCGCCCAATTTCATTCTCTGCTGTTATCTGCTCTGTTCTCTCCCAGAGTCTGACGTTGCTGATCTTCTCTGGCCAGTGGATTTTCAAAATTCTTCTAAGGCAACTGTTCATGAAGGTCTGTACTCTGTTGACTGTGGTTTTTGTCAATCTCCAAGTCTCTGCTCCATATAGGAGAACTGCTTTTACATTGGAGTTGAAAATCCGGACTTTGGTGTGTTGTGACAGCTCTCTGGAACTCCACACTTTTTTCAACTGGAGAAAGGCTGCTCTGGCTTTACCGATTCGTGCTCTGACATCTGCATCAGTGCCGCCTTTTTTGTCTATGATGCTCCCGAGATAGGTGAAGGACTCCACCTCCTCCAACGGGGTGCCAGCAAGCAAGACTGGTTCTTCCCTGGTTGCGTTCAGCCTCATTGTCTTTGTTTTCTGTTTGTGAATGGTGAGGCCCACTTGGGACGAGATGTCAGCAAGCCTCGTGGTCTTGTCCTGCATTTGTTGATGAGCGTGGGACAGTAATGCCAAGTCGTCTGCAAAATCGAGGTCGTCAAGCTGTGTCCACAGTGTCCACTGTATTCCACTTCGTCTGTGCTCTGTGGTCATCTTCATGACCCAGTCTATGGCCAGTAGGAAGAGGAACGGAGACAGCAGACAACCCTGCCTGACACCAGTTCTGACCTGGAGCTCTCCGGTAAACTGCCCTTCGTGGATCAAGCGACATGTCATGCCATCATAGCTGCTCTTGATCAGGCGGACGAGCTTTGTGGGTACACCGTAGTGTCGTAGGAGTTTCCACAGAGTCTCTCGGTCCACGCTGTCAAATGCTTTCTCATAATCCACAAAGTTGACGTACAGCGGGGAGCTCCACTCCAGAGACTGTTCCACAATGATGCGGAGAGTGGCGATCTGGTCTGTACATGATCGGTTCTTCCTGAATCCTGCTTGCTGGTCTCTCAGCTGGGGGTCAACGGAGCTCTTCATTCTCTCTAGGATGATCCTGTTGAAGACCTTTCCTGGTACTGACAGCAAGGTGATTCCTCTGTAGTTGGAACACTTGCTGAGGTCGCCTTTCTTGGGAAGCTTGATTAGGTACCCCTCCTTCCAGTCAGCTGGCATCACCTCCTCTTCCCAGATCTTTCCAAACAGTGGGTACAGCATCTCCACTGTTGTCTCTAGGTCTGCTTTCAGAGACTCCGCTGGGATGCCATCTGGCCCTGCTGCTTTGCCATTCTTCAAAAATGCCACTGCTTTTCTGATCTCTTCCCGGCTGGGTCTGTCACAGCTGATGGGTAGGTCGGTCTCTGCCGGCTGGATGTCGGGGGGGGGGGGGGGGGGGTCGGGTGGGCTAGGTCTGTTCAGTAACTCTTCAAAATACTCGGCCCATCTGTCGAGTTGGTCTGCTCTGTCTGCAATAGGCTTGCCTTCTTTGTCTTTTACTGGTCTTTCTGTATGGCCATACTTACCCGACAATCTTCTGGTAATGTCATAGAGCTGTTTCATGTTGCCGCTGCCTGCTGCCTTTTCTGCCTCTGCTGCCAGGCTGTCTGTGTAGGCCCTCTTGTCTGCCCTGATACTCCTCTTCACCTCGCGGTTGGCTTCCCAGTATTCCCCCTGTGCCCTTACTTTGGCTGCTCTCGTGCGACTGTTGTTGACCGCTGCTTTCTTCTGCTTCCTTGCTTCTATCTTCTTCAAGGTCTGTGCCGAAAGCCAGTCCTTGTGGCGGTGTTTCCTGAACCCTACAGTGTCTTTGCAGGTTGAGTTCAGCGCCTCTCTAACTGCCTTCCACTGCTGCTCTGTGGTGACCGCCTCCTCTTCATTTACTAGCTTGAAACCGGTTGGACAGCACCAGTTTGAACTCTTCTCTAACTCCAGTTTCTCTCAGGAGGCCTACATTATAGCGCTGTCTTCTTGTTGTCTCTGTGTGGCTTTTCTTTAGCTTGAGCTTCATTCTTAAGGTAAGCAGATGGTGGTCTGAGGCGATATCTGCTCCCCTCCTCACTCGAACATCTTGAAGGGATCTTCTAAATTTCTTGCTAATGCAGATATGGTCTATTTGGTTCTCCGTTGTATGGTCAGGTGAGACCCAAGTTGCTTTGTGTATTCTTCTGTGTGGGAAGATGCTGCCTCCAATGACAAGTCGGTTTAGAGCACAAAAGTCTACAAACCTCTCCCCGTTCTCACTCATCTCCGAGCCTAGTCCCTGTCTCCCCATCACCTCTTCGTATCCGGAGTTGTCCTCCCCTATTTTGGCATTAAAATCACCCATGACGATGGTGATGTCTCGCTCCGCACATTTGTCCACGGCACTCTGGAGTCGGTCGTAGAACTCTTGTTTCTCTTCCTCGTCACTGTCATTGGTGGGCGCATAACACTGGATGACGTTCAGCTTGAGCTTTTTCTTGGTTCTAAAGGCTGCTGTTATAATTCTTGGCCCAAGAGGTTCCCAGCCCATCAGCGCTCTCTGTGCCACTGGTGACAGCATGAGTGCTGCTCCTTCTGTATGGGGGGCATTCTCCTCTTCATGACCTGAATACAGAATCATCTCCCCACTTAACAGCCTTTTCTGGCCAGACTGCGTCCATCTGGCTTCACTGATACATCCTGATACACACATTGCTTGAAATACATTTCACTGATAACGCAAGTGTGGTGCCAAAATAGCTTGGCACTTGAGGACAAAGTTGGTAGTTTAAGGGTGATGCCAGAATAGCTTGGCGCCTCATTCTGGCATCACCCTTGAACTAAAACGGTTGATCTGTATCTCCTAATATGTAGTGTAGCCTTCATAGGACAATAAGCAATTTTTTTCAAAAATGAGCCTCAGAATATAATTGGTTAAAGTAATAATAATAAATACCAATAACATTCTTATTGCTTTGATTTTACCATTAAATATGAAGTCGTACTGCACCAACAAACGACACAACATGGCACGCACACACACTTCAAACACATTTTCAATGAACAGGGAAATTTTACAACTTTCACATGTTTTTTGCGAACCAGCAAGAATTCTGTCTTGTTGGTGTTATTTACTGGCGACAAGTAATAAGTGTGTGTGTGTGTGTGTGTGTGTGTGTGTGTGTGTGTGTGTGTGTGTGTGTGTGTGAGAGAGAGAGTTATTTGACCCATTTAGCCCTGAAGCACTACAGCAGAAGCTAGATCAACCAAGATAATGCAAAGGTTGCGGCATCAAGCGCCAAGCTAATCTGACACTACCCTTGAATATCATGGTCGACCCATCTCCTATGAATGGTACGAAGTCGCTAGGGGCAGTTCAAACACTCGGGAAATGCGTCCTTGGGGTTAAATGGGTTAATAAGTGCCGTTGTACGTTCTCTCCACACTTGCACAATATTTACTAAGCTCAACAAAGACACTTGGGGAAGATCCGGCAACTTTCAATCATACACGTAGTAACCACGAAATCACACCCTAAACTTGACGAACTTCTTGAGCCAGCCTCGGTAAACAAGATGCACAGATTCTCATGAGCCCCTGCAATTGAAGGGGCTCATAAGAATCTATGCACCTTGCAGACGGGAAGATTTTCATAGACACTTAAAATACTAGATCCGGCAAGTCAGTCTGCCCCCATATCGCTCAGCGACACTGCAGAACCTTTGTTCTAATGCGCTTCTCTGAAAAGGACCTCAATTTATCTCCGTATCTCCTTCCCGTTACGTAAAAGGTCCTCGGGCCGACGTCGATGGTAGTCGGCCCGCGCTGCGCGGGCCGACTACCACCAACGTCGGCCCGATGGGATATGCCTTACTGGGATCTTCCTTGTTTCAAGTCAACGACACGCCGGGGCAAGAATGTGGTTGTCCTAAAGCCCACTCGCTCCTGCAGTGAAAAGTGCACGTTGTGACATGCATTATCATCAGATTACTGGGTTGAAAAAAAGACACACACACACACACACACACACACACACACTGACAGATACGCAGTGATGCGCGCACACACGCACAATAATAAATCTTCGCGGCACACGTAAACTGACACGAAACCTGTAGGATGCATTGTGTCGGGGACCACAAAGGCAAAACGACAACACAACAAACAAATCGACTGGAGCGATGGAGCACGACAACGCAAACGCAACTTACTGCACCGACGCAACTGAACAACAAAAGGGTTTAAAACCCTTTGGCTGGCGGGAAAAGGTGAACACCACCAAACTGCGAGAGGTATAGATCCTCATGAGCCCCCGCAATCGCGGGGGCTCATGAGGATCTATGCCTCTTGCTGAGACAAATATGAACAAAGATTTCAAAACTGAACAAGATGCATGCCCACTGGTCACAAAACTGCTGAGGTTCTAAAGGATGTGCAGACTGCGAGGCGTGAACTAAGGGAAGCAATTCAATTTATTAGTAACAGCACGAACAAAAATGGTCAAAGCGAAATTACTCCCCCCCCCCCCCCCCCTTTTTTTTTTTTTAAAGCCGCAGATGGAGCAGACACACTGAATATCTTATTTTCCGCCGATTTGAACATAATTATTTACAAATAAATGAAAATTATTTAACCTGATTGTACTAAAAAGAACAAAATATTTTCCTTCATCTTCGCTTGAGAAATTAAAATCTAGATACATTGGCAGGGTATTGAACAATTTTACACATTGACACACCAATGCCCTCAACCCCTCTCCGCATTCATTTCAAAGTTTTCCACAAGCAGGGACATACTCTAACTTTTGAAATCCTAGATTTTAAACACCTGACAAAAAATTACTTCAGAAAAACTTCCTGACGTTGATGGCATTGGCAGTCGGCCCGCGCGCAGTTGTGTGCGGACCGACTACCATCAACGTCGACCTTATAAGCTATTGCTTACTGGGATCTTCCTTGTTTCAACGACACACTGGGGCAGAAGGCGTAGCAAGAATGTGGTTGTCCTATAGCTCACTTTTTTATATAGTGATAAGTGCAGGTTGCGACATGCATTATCATTAGATGTACTGGGTTGAGAAAAACAGACACGCACACACACACACGCTGACAGATATGCACTGATGCGCACACACACACAATAATAAATCTTTGCAGCACACGTAAGCTGACATGAACGTCTGGAGTGGGTTGCATAATTATACAATGCTTGCTTATAACGCTAAGACAATGCATAGTGCTAAGATGGCTGACACCACAGCAAGATACGGATCGACCATGATAGTTCAAGGGTGACGCCAGAATAGCTTGGCGCCTATGGGCGCCAAGCTATTCTGGCATCAACCTTGAACTATCATGGTCAATCTGTGTCCTGCACTGCAATGCAGTCTTCAGAGAACAACGGCAAAATTTGGGGATTTCGGTGTTGGGGAAGAATGAGTTAGCGCGCTAAGACAATGCTTAGTGCTAAGATGGCTGACTTAGCCGAGTCGAGCTTAAATTTAAGGACGATACCCCCCTTGCTTAGGGCCGTTCTTAGCTAGCGATCAAGCTTAGCTGACGCCGCACCACTTCTCACACAAGAGTATCTCTGTTGTGTACAACGCCGATTTTGCAGTGGCTGACAGTATGAGGATGCAGAAAGCTTTTGTACAGAGTAGATATCTTTCACACTTACCATTTTCCCCACAGTCATTATTTTCAGTTCGTTCAACAAAATCCATGATACTTCAGACACGCAGACCGTATGCGTCATCGCCGATTGCAAAATCTTGTGGCCGTTTACTAACACTGTGTAATCATGACCGGAGACTATAACAATTCTGATACTGTGTATGTTCTGCATGTCACCTGTTCAGTGAGAGTGCGAACTTTGTGTCTGAAAAAATGAACGATTTTCTGATCTGACTCTCCAATTTTCTGTCTACTGATGCTGCCCAAGGCTGAACTTTGAGTCGCCATTGCCCCATGCCTCGGCCCGCGTGCACTGCGTGTGTATATGCAGACGGTCGCAGGCTGAGAAACTAAAATAGTGCATCTTCATTAGTCAGTTGTTACCGCATATGGGGAACCCCGCTAGGGGCTAAAAATAAGAGGTCTGACCTTGGGCTATAGCAAAGTTTTTATGCTACGCCGCCCCATACAACACAAAACTTTCGCGCACAAAGAATTTCTTTACTAAGCACGGAAAGCACTAAGGCGGAGAACTTACGGCTCACTATTTAAGATCGCTACATGCAATCCACCCCTTGACCTGTAGACTTCATTGTGTCTTCGCCCACAAACAAAAGCAAAATGACAACACAACAACAAAAATCGACTGGAGTGATGAAACAAGACAACGCAAACACAATACTGCACCGACGCAAACAACAAAAGGATTAATCCCTTGGCTGCCGGGAAAAGGTGAACACCAAACTGCGAGAGGTATAGATCCTCACGAGCCCCCGCAATTGCGGGGGCTCATGAGGATCTATGCCTCTTGCTGAGACCAACATGAACAAAGATTTCAAAACTTAACAAGATGCATGTCCACTTGTCACAAAATAAAACAGCTACTGAAGGTTCAGAAAGGTTGTGCAGGCTGAGGCATGGACTAAGGGAAGTAATCCAATTTATTAGTACCGCACGAACAAAAATGGTCAAAAGCGAAATTACTCCCCCTATCAAATCCGCAAATGGAGCAGAGGCACTGAATTTCTTATTTAACGCTGATTTGAACATAATTATTTACAATTAAACAAAAAATTACTTAACTTGATTGTACTAAAAAGATAAAAATATCTATCTTCGCTTGAAAACCTAAAATCTAGATACACTGGCAGGGTATTTATGTAAAAATTTTACACATTGACACACCAATGCCCCAAACCCCACTCCACATTCTTTTTCTCTTTTTTTAATTGAAAAGTATTTATTGAACAGATACAGACTTTCCACTTCAATGCACATACTACAGTACATTTACGTTTGCATACATGTAGTCACGCACAGACAGTTCTGTACGTAAGCTTTTCAAATTCAAATTCAAAAACTTTATTGTGTCAGTCTAGCAGACAAATTTTCTTTTGTTGGGATCACATGCGCGCGTAAGGTTTTAGCCAGATTATGACAATCATGAAAAAAAAAAAAACAACAAAAAAAACAAACCTTCAGACACCACTTTTAAGCGCAAGCACACTGCAAGAACTTATAGAACTGTTCTACTTCTAGACACTCAGACTATACATTCTGTCCCCACTTCATGTACCCTCACCACAGTATGTGTCATAGCTTCTCTGTCACTACCAGGTATTTCAAAATACATGTACACAGGCCATGTACATCTACTGAAACATGTTTTTTAACATCCCAGCACGTCAAAATATCTTGCAATTACAGATTGTAATATGTAAACCAATGGTATTAACACCTTCATTGCTGAGAAAAAGCAAACACAATGCAACTGCAAGAGACATGGATCCCTATGAGCATTTGACACCAACCTGAAACCATATTAGGTGAAGCTCTTCGACAAAAAAAAAAACCAAGAAAAAAACAAAAAAGGATTTTAGAAACAAGCTGCATCCCCTGGCAATGAGGGGGTCAATACAACGTGTGTTTTCAAGGGTGGTGCCAGGATAGCTTGACGCCCATGGGTGCCAAGCTATCCTGGCACCACCATTGAAGTATGTTTATTGGGACTAACTACAGGTTAGCAACAAGTGGCAATTTCAAATTACAAACTCAACTCAAACACTTCACTGTGAGATGCAGTGTACTTCTAACATGAATGCGAGTTCCAGGAAATCGCCATCTATAATTATGTACCAAATGCACATTATCTGAAAATGGAAAAACATTTCTTTTCTTTTTTTCTTTTTTACACTACAGATATTTTTAAAATATGGTCTGTGTTGTGCCATTTTCCCTGTGCTCATGTGCAAATTTATTTCAAAGTTTTTCACAAGCAGAAACATGCTCAAACTTTTGAAATCCTAAATTTTAAACACCGCACGAAAAATTATTTTCAGAAAAACTCATAGTACAGTTGCAAGTATTGTTTACGATTCTAAAATTTGGACCAGTTTGAAAGCCCACTACTGCTGTAACTGTTCAAAGATACACTTCTATAACTGATGGTTACAAAACGCAACACACATCTAGTTATGGTTTATTTAGACACAGGAAAATCCAGTTCAGCACACCTCGTCTTTATATCAAGTAACCTGACAATGACTTTACTCGGTTCTAGAAATACGACACTTTCAGTACGAGAAACAGCTAAAAATAAACGGCCATGAACAATAAATAAGTGCAATTATGCGTGTGCTTTTCCTGCGTCTCCAAACTGCTGTTAAAGTTCATTACGTGTGTTGACAAGGCATAACAAACACAAATGGTGCTGAATGTGTCTTCAGATTTATGCGTAATGGTACTTTAAGTGTTGTGAAAAGTAGAGACATTGTGGGCATATAGTTCAAGGGTTGTACCTAGGATGGTTAATCCCTTGACTGCTACAAGTTTCCGATAGAGTTCGGCTGAAAGGCGCATAACTACGCATCTTTTCTGTCGAACGGTATTGTCTGCAGCGGTCACGGGGTTAATCTGCCAAATTCAAATATCTTTATTATCCATTAAATATATTAGTATAAAATGGAAATCTGTCTTCGGCTCACAAACACGAACAAGCAATTAAACACATATTTAAATAAAAATCCCTCCCCGCGCCTGTTATAATCAATAATCCTTGCCGAATCACATTCTATTTCTATTGATCAGATTGAATCACTGCCAAGCTAATCTGGCATTACTCTTCAACTATCGAGGACAATACCACTCCCACAGTTGGTGTTTACACGCACCTTCCAATGCTAGTACAATCCTTAACCCCTTCACTGCAGAGAAAAAAATGAACATCACTGAAACGAAAGAGGTATAGATTCTCATGAGCCCCCGCAGTTGCGGGGGCTCATGAGGCTCTATGCCTCTTGCAAAAACGAATGCCTGTCCACGTTCCTTTGACAGTGGCGACTTTTGGTCAGTGAACAAACAAAACATTTTAGAAACAAAAAATACGTACAGTGGCAGAGAAGGGGTTAAAGAGGCTGTCACCAATGTTTATGGTTGGCAAAAATATTTTAAAAAAGCAAAAGTTAACCCATATCATACCGACGCTAAAAGCTTCAAATTTGTACACTGCCATATGCAAGCTACATTATTATAATTATAGTACTTACAGATAAGGACATAGACCAATGGCTTTAGTTCAAGAGTGGCGCCAGAATAGCTTGGCGCCTAGCTATTCTGGCACTACCCTTGAACTATTTTAGTCAAACTTATTTCACACACTGGTGTATTCCGAATGATAAGGGTTAAAAAATTTTTTTTAAAAACTCACCTTATACAGCAGCTCTTTCGATGGCTGAAGTAGGAATACACAGAGCCAAGATGACCTGGGGCAACTACCAGGCAGGGAATGGTAGTCTGGTGCACGCGCTTTCCACAGGTATCCACATTACACGCCCAAGCTGGTAATCCAAAGGGTACTTCCCACGTGTGCACTGGCAATTCAAAATTATCCGCCCAGAACAGGTACGCGCGTTCATGGGATCCGCACTGCACGAGAGGTATCCGGAGGACAAATCCGCTAGCGTGTAGTATCCTTCATCCACAAGAAAACGCACAATCCAGGTTGGTTAATCTGCATGTTGCATCTTTCACCCACACAAGAACACGCAGGCACAGTAATCCAGACGATGGTCTAGAAATCCACGTTGCCCAAGCCAGGTAATCCCGGCACTGGTGTGAAGATCAAGTACAGGCATATGCAGTACCCGTTTTTGTGTGCTAGTGTGTGATTTTGGGCCCCGACAGCTCCAGGTTGCAAGGACAAAATCACTGACCATCACACATTTTTAGCCCCGACGCATTACAGCAGGAGATGGATCGAACATAATTCAAGGGTAATGCATTACCCTTGAATTATCATGGTCGATCCATCTCCTGCAACCAATACAGTTGTTAGCGGACACCTCCAGATTGCGGCTGTGGGGTCAAATCGGTCAACGTGTCAGAAGTCTGTGCTGTATGCCCAACCCACATACAATTTTCAAACCACGTCTTGCGTCAGATTCATTTCATTATTGTACCATTCTCACTCATGCTTGGTTACAGTAAACACAGCAGAACCTGTATTTAACAACTCCCCTCGAGAGATAACCTGTTATCAAAGACCATCATTTAGGTGGCCGCAGTCAGGTAAAATGGGTCTTTAATGACGGGCGACACTTTGTGACCTTCAAGGCTTCTCTTGAGAGCGCCTGTCGTTTACGACCACTTTGCTTGCAAAACGGGTTCTACAGTATACATATGTAGACATCTACAAGTGGTTCTTCCCGAGTGTATTTACACATGCAAACTTTCGTTCGTCTTTCCTTCCACTAGAGACGACATAAATTGAATTCACTCGATAGCTTTAGATGAGCGTTTCCGTAGTCCTGATGTGGATCATTGTAAATAGTCTTTGTCACAAAACTTTGATGGCTAATTCAGAAGTTTAATCTCCAAGGTCCCATTTCTCAAATTTTTGGAGGTGTTGCCTAATGCATGGGTGGGCCCGAAAAAGTTGAATCCTGAAGCGAGGGTTTTGGGGCACTTTTTAAAGTGAAAAAAAATAAATAAAAAAAATAAACAAATTAATCCGGAAATCCGGCTGTAGCCGGAAAAGTCCCTCACATGCTAATGACTATGTACCAGTTGTAGGAGATGGATCGACCATAATTCAAGGGTAGTGCCAGATGAGCTTGGCACCCTCAGGCGCCAAGCTCATCTGGCACTACCCTTGAATTATCATGGTCCATCCATCTCCTGCTGTAGGGACTCGGGGCTAAATGGGTTAACAATTGACAAATAGTAAATCAAATTTTACAGTGGCATCTTGAAAGACCCCCCCCAATACTCCATACTACAATACATAAAATCTACGTCCGACCCCACACCAACCCATCATCATGTATAAGATGGAAAAACAGCCATCAGAGCATTATAAAAGTCAGGATGCCATAAGATCTTAATGCAGTTTTTAGTCACTTGATTATTAGGGCAGTAAAGAAACGATGTTTTAAAAAACTGTCCTTTTCAGAGAAAATGATGGTGAATGGATCAGTGCATGGACTCTCAGAGCGGCTGCGACCACAAGACACAGACTGAGATCTGTGTTTCAAACCAAGCATCATCCACACCACACGTCCGGCAAACAGCCATCATCATCGAGTCATCGCACAAACAGGATCATGGACATAGGTGAAGAAGTGAGAAAGTAAAAACAAAGGAAAACACTTGAAAGAGAAAGAAAATAAGAATGCTGTTTTTTTTTTCTCTTTCACACATTCAATGAAATTCCACAAAGACAACAAACAACATTTTTTTCTCATGTATTTCTCCTTTAAAAAAAGCAATGCAACAGTGACGCAACAAAATGTACAACAAGCTGATTTTGCTGTCCTTTATGACCTCCTATTATGCACGTCACAATTTGCTTCCACAAAACAGTTAAAATTACTCTACGTAAATGAATGGTAATTCTATATTATTTTATGTTCAAGAAATAATGTACAAGCCTCACTCACAGTGCCAATAACAACAACAAAAAACAACAACATGCATATTATTGCATATAAAACAGGAAGAAACAACAAACCAGAAAGCAAAACAAGTTTCAACATAAGTATCACAAAAGTCATTAAATCTGCTGCACCCTTTTCATGGTGTCAATCTTTGATGAGCTTCCAAGGGGGACTATGGATGCTGTTGTGGCATACACAGTTTCAACCATCACTCTACTGTGCTCCAGCTAGGCTGTGCTACAGCAGTACCTGGCTTGGACTTATGAGAGATCACCCCGTCATTAAAGACCATCAGCTAGGTGGCTGTAGCCAGCAGTACCTGGCTTGGACTTATGAGAGATCACCCGTCATTAAAGACCATCAGCTAGGTGGCTGTAGCCAGCAGTACCTGGCTTGGACTTATGAGAGATCACCCGTCATTAAAGACCATCAGCTAGGTGGCTGTAGCCAGCAGTACCTGGCTTGGACTTATGAGAGATCACCCGTCATTAAAGACCATCAGCTAGGTGGCTGTAGCCACCTAAATGATGGTCTTTAACCCTTTTAGCCCCAAGGTCCCATTCTCAAAGTTTGGAGGTGTTGCCTAATGACTATGTACCAGTTGCAGGAGATGGATTGACCATGATAATTCAAGGGTAGTGACAGATTAGCTTGGCACCTACAGGCGCCAAGCTAATCTGGCACTACCCTTGAATTATCATGGTCAATCCATCTCCTGCCGAGGGACTCGGGGCTAAGTGGGTTAATGACAGGTGATCTCTCACACAGGTGTAGCCACCTAATGGTCTTTAACCCATTACATCCTGAGGCTGAGTTATTTAAAAAGTGCTTATTGTCCCAAGACGGCTATATTACAGATTAGGAGATAAATCAACCATTTTCGTTCAAAAGGTGGTGCCAGAATAGCTTGGCGCCGGAGGCACCACCCTTGAGTAGCGTAGTCAAATTTATTCAATAATAATAATAAATAGTTTTTGTATAGCGCTGTTCTCTAGGAACACACTGGACTTGCTGCGCATTTTTCAAGCAAACTAGTGTATTGGGATGAAAAGGGTTGACACCTTTTGCCCTTGAAGTCTTCCCCTGAGAGAGGACCACTTCTTTCACGCCACACAAGTGGTTGCTGAACGCAGGTTATGCTGTGTATCCATAGTACAGTACAGTTAACCATCTGCCAAACCAACGTAGCCACCGAGTCAACATCCACAGTCTCCAACACATTCCCCCAAAGCCGTCATCTCAAAAACAGCAAAAACACACCACAAAGTTTTTTTCAAACAATTCATCACCGATCATAGTTTTTTTTTGTTTCCTTCGTCTGCCCTAGAATTGATGCCCCCACATGTAAGGTCAAAACTATATTCGATTCCTCAATGCAGCGTAGGCTGAAGACAAACAACACAGCACACTACGTACAGTCAGTCAACAGACAACGCTGTACTGCTGGCTAACTGTACACATTTAAAGCCAGCTTATCCCATGTCTGTTGAAACCCCACACTGTACAAATCAAATTTAACCCCTTCACTGCCAAGAAAAAGTGAAAACAATCCCGCTGCAAGAGACATAGATCCTCATGAGCCCCTGCAGTTGCTGGGGCTCATGAGGATCTAGGTCTCTTGCTGACACCAGTTTGTATCCACGTCGCTAGGATGGATGGAGCTCACTGGTACTGAATTAAAAAAGACTACTGAAAGAAATGTGTGATCACCGGCAGTAAAGGCGTTAAAAGCTTACCACTAAAGTTGCTTTAGAAAAAAAAAAGAGAAAATGATTCAGTTGTCAGCAAAAACCCTGCAATTGGCAAGACACAGAAAACACACAAATGTGCTTCATTGTAACTTCAAAATTGCTGCGTTTTACTAACAAAATTGTTTCCTACAAAGTAAAAAAAAATCTGTAATTCATAACTTAGCTCATTCTGCCCGCGACACACCGCAGCAAGATAGGGCTCGACCGTGATAGTTCAAGGGTGGTGGCAGAATAGCTTGGCGCCTATAGGCGCCAAGCTATTCTGCCGCCGCCCCTGAACTATCATGGTCGATCTGTCTCCCGAATTGTAAAGCAGTCCTGAGAGGAAAACTCCAAAATGGGGGTATTTCGTACCTCGGGCACAAAAATGAGTTAAAGACCCCTCTAGAGTAGTACAGTACACAAGAGCATACAAGGTTCAGGCAACTAACCCATCGACAGGAAAGTCTGACACATAAAAAAAAAAATCGTCATCATCATTGTTGTTTTTGCTATGACTACGATTGATTGATTGTACATTGCTTAACGTCCCGACAGTAACAAGGCTTTCTCAGGACGTGCCTGCACTGCTTGTGAAAAAAAAAAAAAAATAAACAGAACATTGAATGTATGTCGCCAGCCGGTCAAATACGTTAAATAAACCTAACACATGGGGCTAAATAAAGCTAAGACCATTTAGCAACAAACATCCAATATCAAGAGCTACAGACAGTGCAGACAGTAGGGAGAGTTTTAAAAAGGCAAATACAGGTGAATGGACAAAGGGTAGACAGAAACACATGCCCCAGAATGGAGAGGAAAACCCACCCTGTGGGGCTGACCAGGGTGACCCTGGGAACTAAAAAATACCTAACCCCACCCAAGTCCCCCAGGGCAGACACGGGTGGGGGGCTATGACTACGAAATGCTAAACAGGGGTACCAAGCGGCACAGGTTCTCATCAGCCCACACGTCCATGGGGGCTCATGAGCATCTATGCCTTTTGCAATTTAGTAGAGTTTGTTGAACTCTGACAGGAAAAGCTTATCAAAACGCTTTGCTTGTGTCAGGATTCAAGACAACAACAAAAAACCCTGTCAACAGGAAGAACAGTGATGAGTGTATTTCCTCAACTTCCGGTATCACAAAGATCACTCAGCAGTTCCCAAACTTCAACATCTTTGTCCATAAAAGGTCATGTTATTTGTGAGGGAAAAATAAGGAAGGAAAACTCAATCTAATTGGGCAAAAAAAACAAAAGAAATCTAACGTCCTATGTTGTACTGTACCAACAGACACAACGCATTTCATACCTCATCTCTTCTCCAGGACCAGTGACATAGAGCCTCAGCAAGAGGCATAGAGTCTCATAAGCCCCTTATGGATGCACATAAGCCCCTTATGGCTACAGCTGTAAGGGGCTTATGAGACTCTATGACTCTTGCTGACCTCATCAGCTGCTGGCACACCTCAAACTGTGTTATTTAGGCATGAATCATTACATCCTGAAGATGAAATTACATATATTTTTTAGAAACCCTTTGAGGTCTATACCACAGCTCTGGAGACAAGATCGATCATGATAGTTCAAGGGTGGTGTCGGAATAGCTTGGCACCTGTAGGTGCCAATCTATCCCAACACCATCCTTTAACTATCATGGTCGATACACATCATATCATAGCATGTGAGGACTTTATGGATTAGGGGTATACGTACCACTAATCCCGAGATAAACAATTTACAAGCTAGGGAGGGGAATGCAAGTAACAAGTGAAATATTTCCAGATTACAAGTCAGGGATGAAAACAGTGAGCACACTGGCTTATGCTTTTTGTGAGGGAGTGCAAGGAAGGAGATCAAAAGATTCTTTTTAAAAAAAAAACACACAGATGAAAACTGCCATTCTCTTCAGGACATGTATCAAAACAACAGATGATGTTATACTGGGTGGGAGTTATGCTGGGGGGGAGGGGGGGGGGGGATGTATGCATTAAGATAGTGGCAAATTTAAACAGAAAAACATCATGAATATAACAAAATTACAACCCCCCCAAAAATATTGTGCCTTGTTTTTCCACTGATTTCCACTTAGCAAAATGTCAGCTCCTTCAAAACGTCATCAAAAACAGAAAAGAGGTTACAGAAAAAAAAGTCCAATATCTTTGTCCTACAGTTCACAAAGTAATACTGAACCAAGCACGTACCGTACAGTGAGATTGCAACCAACACAAGGGCCAACAGATACAGCAACATACTACTACAGCAATCTGAAGCATGCCTATATAACACAACCCACAAAACAAAGGTGTGGGTGAAAATTGGAAGACCTTGGTTCGGGGGCCATCTATAGCTGGTGGGTTGCCAGAACCTAGGGCCAGTTGCATGAGTGAACTTAGTCCTGAGCCAGCCACTAAGCAGCATGCTCCGCTACAGCAGGGCACCTTGCTTAGTGGCTGGCTTAGGACCAAGTTCACTCATGCAACCGATTCCTAGTGTGCAAAGGTCCTCGGGCCAATGACAGCCGCAGTTGACCTGCAAAACGGCTGTGCACTGCAGCCGTCATCAGCCTGAAGACCTTTTGCTACCGGAGATATGATTTCGTCGTGCATTTTCCAGACAAATTTGTATCTTCTCCTTTGTATCAACTACACAAAGTTTGTATTTTCGCTATGAAAAAGCCGTTTTAAAAAATAAATATCAAAATGTTTCAATTACAAAAAGTTTAACCTACAGATTCCTGATTTTAAATGGCCAACTTTCACCCAAGCCTATGTCTACTGGAGACAGTGCCGGTATGAATAAATACATCTAGGAATGAACACAACTTCTACCTGTAAAACCAGCCTGTGAAGGAGAAGGGTGTCATGGGTATGCGAGTCACGAGAGATGCGGTGATGTGGCCGAATACAGTTAAACTCTTTCGAGACGTGCCGCATCCAGATGCGGCACGTCTCGAAGGAGTTACCCCAAAACACCCTGAGCAGAATTTTTTTAATTTGCGTTTTGTCCTATGAAGGCCACATTCCAAATTTGAAGATAGATCAACCATTTTAGTTCAAGGGTGGCGCCAGAATAGCTTGGCGCCTGGGGCGCCAAGCTATTCTGGCGCCACCCTTGAACTATCAGTCAAATTTCAAGCAAAGGTGAGTCAGGATGAATAGGGTTAATTTTAAAAGGAAGGAAGGTTCCAAATACAAGTAGGTGTACCAAAATAAGCTGAACCCATTTACCACCAATGCACTACCACGCAAGATGGATATACCATGGTATTTCAAGCGTAGTGCCAGATCAGCTTGGCGCCAGATGGCACCAAGTGAATCTGTCACTACCCTTGAGTTATAATCGTCAATGCATCTCCTGCAACAGGTGCATAGTTGTTGGGAATTTGGGAAAATTGGGAAATGCAGCCATGAGGTTAAATGGGTTAACACACTTCGGCACAAGGCCAAGGGCACTTTGTACAGTACCAGTGGCTGCATGAACAACGGGGCTACAATTTGCACTCGTCAGCTGAAATACCAGTATATAAAATGAGATACTTTCTTCAAGTTAATGATGGCATCTCTCTCGCTCTCTTTTATCAAGTGAAAATATTATGTATGAGCCTCTCATTCCACAAGCTGTACCTTGGAAAGTTGTCAATAAAATTTTTTTTAAAAGCTCTCACATGATGTTGTTTTGCGTAAAAACCCCTGTGCTTGGAATGTGATCTTTAGAAAAATAATATTCACTGGTAAAATTTTACCCTTACTTGTGCCCTGGAACACATCAGCCATACATACAGTCGCCACTCCAGCCCCACTTTCGTCACAAAGATGCACAGATCCTCATGAGCCCCTGCAGACTCATGACAATCTATGCCTTTTCCTTTTTGGATAACGGCTCATTTGCATCCAGATTGCAGAATTTTTGCAGCATCAATTTAAGGGACGCATTTTTGCTTAACCCATTTAGCCCCAAGACCCTACCGCATGAGATGGATGGACCGTGATAATTCAAGGGTAGTGCCCAATTAGCTTGGCGCCTGAAAGGCGCCAAGCTAATCGGGCACTACCCTTGAATTATCACGGTCCATCCATCTCCTGCAACTGGTACATAGTTGTCAGGTGACAACTCCAAAATTTGGGAAATGCGACCTTGAGGAGAGAGGGTTAAGTGTTGACTGTATGTGAGGCTTTAAGACTTGCACATCTACAATAAAAATGTTTTTCGTCAAATCGTAAACCAGTCATACTACCGGGTACTCCAAGGACAAGTAAAAAATCCTGAGATGCATATTTCTATTATGGGATGGAATGTACAGCCTCTTCACCTCTGGACAAATATTGCGGACAAACTATGTACACGCCACAGTAAACATTAATTTAAATAATCGTAAATCGTACAATTTATCAGATCCTGATTACAAATGAATACACAAGCAAGCGAGAGGTAAGGATGGGGGGGGGCTAGGTAATGGCAAATGATTCTCAAAACATGCGAATGAAGAATATAAAGATAACAATATTACTTACAACAACAGATTAATTGTAGAAAGAAAGCTTAATCCAGTGATATCATCATTGACTTTGGAAGCACACGAAGTGAAAGCACTCACACAGCAATTAAAGCTGAAGCATAGCAAAAATAGTCAAAAAAAAAAAAAAAATAGCACAGCATCAGAGGAAGGAAAGCCAGAGTAAAAACAATCTGCATCGTGGTCTGTGATTTCAGACTTTACGGCTCCTAGCCATAAGGTCCAAAATCACAGACCAGCACACAGTTCATAAATCAAAGCGCAGCAAAAAAAGTTTGTCAAAAACGTGAAAAAGGTGACGAGACAAAAATATGTGCTGCTCTGTGAATTTGGACCTTGCAGCAAAACGCTGCAAAGTCTAATGCCACAACACAGCACACACCTTATCATTGCAGTGTACAATAATCCTACATTAAATGTAAAATGACAGACGCTCCCTACGAATTTACAGTATCCCCAAAAAAAGAGATACCGAACAAAATTTCATGATCACCTTTCCTAAGCAAATGTTTTATCTCACGTGACACGAACATCGTAAAATATACTTACGCCATACAAACACACGCAATCACACAAAAACTGTCAATAGTTCACAGAACTAATAGCTGTCTTCTTTGCTAAACCTGCGCCAAAGTGTCTTTGCTATACTGACAAGCAAAGGAAATGCGATATCATTGCATTCATCAGAAACACGAAGTGTTTCCGATGAAAGTGATGGATGTCGCATTTCTTTTGCTCATCAGTATAAATGTAGTAAAAAATAAAAGTTGTAACAAAATAAGTGTCAGCCGCTCATATTTTCCTAACCCTCTGATTCTTAGTGGCACTTTTTGTTGAGGTCCATCCTGCAGGAATCACCGTAACAAAAAGCTCTGCCCGCAGCCAAAGGGCTAACAAAAGTGACAAAAATATTTTCGATAAAAACATGCTGACCTCAAGTCTACTTCCATAATTGGCCCAAACGGATGTAATTAAAGTTAGGCACTTATTTATCTTTTCATTGTAGTGCTTTTCATTGTCATGACTTGTCAAAGCTCTTCAAACACTGATGGCAGAAAAATGAATGAGGACATAACCGATAATGAGACTGCTACAGTATACTACTTCCTTATAATTACAGTGGAGCAGACTTTGGTAAAATGTGTCCAAATTACTGAGCTTAAAGCCCAATGCAATAGGCGTCTATGGCCATGGGCGAAAGTGACAAAAACTGAAATAACTGAAAACTGTCCACCGACCGACGATGCCCCACAATCACTCCAGCAAGCAAGAGGCATAACTCTCATGAACCCTGCGCATGCACCAGTACAGTACTGCGGATGCAGGTGCTCATGAGAAGTTAGGCCTCTTGTACATGGCACAGGCCGGCAACCAAAAACGCTAAATTCTGCTCTCAGGAATTTCAAAAAAACTGACTCAAGTCTCCAGGACTGAAGACCGTCACCCAAGTAGAGCATGGCCCAAGGAAGGGAAACACTGTAACTGCCTTTTACATGGGACAAATTGGGTTTTAACTCTTTCAGCCCGATGGCCGTATTTCCCAAATTTTGGAGGCGTCATCTAATGACTATGCACCAGTTGCAGGAGATGGGTCGACCATGATAATTCAAGGGCAGTGCCAGATCAGCTTGGCGCCGGCCGACAGGTGCGAAGCTAATCAGGCACTACCCGTGAATTATCATGGTCGGCCCATCTCCTGCAGTAGCGTGTCAGGGCTGAACGAGTTAAAAAAAGATCTTTTGCCTGTGACCAAGGCCCTGATTTTGCTCTCCCCAAGGTGTGGGCTAGTCTAAGACCGTAGACCTTATTGCTTGGAGATGTAAGAGCCAGCCACAGACCAGCACATGTGCTAAAAGTAACGTCAAAGGTTGGAGTGAACCCCAGTCTCTGCTTTTTCCCCAGGAGTGATTTAACCTCCCAAACCCACGAACAAGTGTGATTAACCCCCCCCTTGTGAATGCAACCACTCAGATTGTTAACCCGTTCACTGCCAGCGATCACCAACTGCATGTCTGAAATGACAGCTCACTGACAGACATTTGTGTGAAGAAGCAGATGTAAAAGAGACAAAAATAGGCATTGGACTAGCAAGAGACATAAACCCTCATGAGCCCCCCGCGATAGCGGGGGGCTCATGAGGGTTTATATCTCTTGCAGCTTGGTAGTTTTCACCTTGCTCCGGCAGTTATGGAGTTAACAGTACTGATGGCCGCATGCACAAGGAGGTTAATGTGAATACATTCAGATGCACGTACCCTGAATACCGAAAGACCAGCTCTTCAGGAAAGAGGACTCAAAATCCACACACAAAAACACGAATTAAACACAACAAAAGCACCACTAATGAAATAAGACCTCATGGCATGATTGTTGCATCGTATGAAAAGATGACTCAAATCAACAGAAATGAATAAATATAACTAATATTAAATAGTATCCGCCTACATCCGAAAAAGAAATCTTACAAACATCAAGTACTCTCACACAATTCCTTTAGGAATCATCATGACAAAAACCGCCAAGACAGACAAAAAGTTTAAATATCAACAGAGGTGCAATTTGTAGTAGTTCAAAATCTCAATGAATCAAAATTTGTTCAGTTTATGTGACCACCAGATATCGATTCATTACCGTCACAGCGACCCTATGAACAGTTAAACCAATCATAATGCATTTTGTACAAAAAAATAACCCCTCTCCTTCTGCAGCCCACATAGATATTAACCCTTTAAACATACTCTTTTTAAAAAAAATCAAAAACTGATCTGTGAATCAGTAGAGATTTTTTTAAAGGTTTGGAAAAACGTTTGCCATGTAAATATATTTGGAATGTGCCATCTGAACCACTGGTACAACTAGCTTCTTTACATCCATCAAATGGCTCAAGGTAGACTGGTCAGCTAATCATGACATACAAATCACAGGAGATGGACTACTGACCATGACAGCTCATGGTCAGTACCTGTGTCATCTATTTTACAAATCAATTACTTCGCAAATGTCGCTTTTATCCACAATCCCCTTCATAACTGAGAACGACAAAAAGACGACAATATTCAATTTCTCTGAACTACATGTACTGAGCACCCTAAAATTATGATCACCTCAACACATTTAGCTCATGGTTAAAATTCCTGTATTTGAGGGTTGTTGTATGAAGATAACATACCATCTCAGAGGGTATAGCCAACACTCCACTATAGTTCAAGAGTGGTGCCAGAAGAGCTTGGCGCCTGTTGGCGCCAAGCTCTTCTGGCACCACCCTTTAACTATCAAGGTCGATCCACCTCCTGTTGCAGTGTATGAAGGCTGAACGGATGAATAGTAAAGCTGGTAAAAAATTTTCGGGTGGTGGAAAATGTGAGGAATCATGAAAGTTCAGCAATAACATGTGAACATGCATCTGCAAGAGGTCAGACAACACACCATAGCCAACTTTGGGACAGTACTGATGTCTGATGTACGTTTAAATACATAAATTTCAATGTCAAACAAGCAACATGTATGTATTATGAAACACAAACTCATGTTGTGTCTAAATTCTATATCGCTGATTCAACTCATGTTGCATAACTCACATCCACCTCTCCTTTCATTATAAATATATCTTAGAATGAATAAACACGACTATTCCTCATTCTCATCAATATGTATGTTGTCGAAATACAACCCCAAAAATATGCAACAAACCATTCATATGGTATCTTCAGATCGTTAAGACATCTATAATACTCTCAAACATGGCACAAAGGCTGAAATTTCACACAGAAATCTACACACAAAAATGTGACGACTCAACCCACTTAAGCACAAATGAATAATCTGCGCTGTTCGTTTAAAAAAAAAAAAAACTGCAGTCTATATCATCACACAAAGTGACACTCACAGATGAACGTCAAACATCCCATGACTGAGTCCCATGATGGTCGATCCACTCTAGGTAAAATATGGCACCTCGGCCGATTCAAGGGATGGGTTGACTTTGCACTTCAATCAAATGGTCGGTTATGCATGGCATAGGAGATGGATCTACCATAACAGCTCAAGGGAAGTGCCTGATTAGCTTGGTGCCTCCGGCACCAAGCTAATCAAACACTGCCCATGAACTGTCACAGGCAATGTATCTCCTGCTATCGACTTCAGAAGTGAAACAGCGAAAGCAATTTGTTGACCATTTAACACCTGACTGGACAATCCGGCAATTGATGGTCTGGCTGATTAGGGTGACAATAACATGCTTCCCCAGTATTCCCGCCTCGTTTGCTACGCCAGCAGCATCTTTATCTGTCTTGGTGTCGACTCGTCTTGCAAGTGTTTGGTTGTGTACCTGTCAAATCAAAACGCAAACATGAAAAAAAGCGCATAATACCACATCAGTTCAATCCTAAGAAGCCCCTGTAGGGAACCAACGGACAAATCATCATAAACAGACTGCCTGTTTTTGACATGCTTACTGCATAGCAACTTAAGGTTTGGCACATTGAAACAAGCTCTTTGTGCTTTGGACTAAATAACGCAGCAGGGCCGAGTTGCATGAATGAACTTAGCCTTGCGCCAGCCTTTAAGCAAGGTGCTCCGTTACAGCGGAGCACCTTGCTTAGTGACTGGCGCAAGACCAAGCTCACTCAAGCAACTGACCCATGAGCCTACAGTAATGCGGGGAGAAAGCTAGACTGACCTTAGTGCGTTCAACAGGCCCTCCACTTTGCCTGGGTCCTGTTCCTTCAGCACCTTCACAGAATGTTTCACCTGGAAAACACAACATCCAATGATGCCAGATGCCGCAGCAAATGCTCGACCCCTTCACGGCAGAGAGCAAACGCAAGCATGAACTAACCGCAAGAGGCTTTCCACAGACTTTTCCCCCCAAAATGTGAACACCGCCCAACTGCAAGAGGCACAGATCCTCATGAGCCCCCGCAGTTGCGGGGGCTCATGAGGATCTCTGCCTCTTGCTGGCAGTGACAACCACTTTGAACACGTTCCATGGATGGCTGGGGTTCTTTGTCGGTGAAATAACAGATTTCCAGAACACAATCTTTGTCCTCTAGCAGTGAAGGGGGTCAAATTACACCACCCACACGCCCAC
Organism: Semisulcospira habei; assembly: GCA_036245525.1. Lineage (NCBI taxonomy): Eukaryota > Metazoa > Mollusca > Gastropoda > Semisulcospiridae > Semisulcospira > Semisulcospira habei. The sequence continues at coordinate 207,676,014 of BTPG01000005.1, forward strand.
TTATTCCCAAACGCAAACTGGACAGGGGCACATTTGGTTTCAGGCAGGGGAAATGGGTGGCTCGGTGGTAGAGTGTTGGTCTCTCGACCATAAGGTTCCAGGTTCGAATCCAGCTTGGGTCAAAATTTGTTCCCCACTTCGGTGCCCTGTCTTTGAAATCACCTTCGTTGTGGACAAAAGACGTTAAAGCCCCAACGTTTTTTGGGGGGTTTCAGACAGTGCAGTCAAACTGACTTTTGGCACACACATAAACTCTAAAACAGGCATTACAAATGCATTAACCCCATCCAGTCTAATGGCACGTAGCCAAAGACAGGCTGACCATGGCAGTCACTAGGAGGCACACCGAGATACCCAGGCACTTCACAGAACTATCATGGTTAGTTCATCTTTTACAACTCACACTTATCTGATGTATACCCGATATATACCTGCACACCCGAGTCAATGATGTAACAAAGATCAGCAACATGCAAAAATTATCATCAGGGACAGCAGGAGGCATAGATCCTTATCAGCCCCCGCAAATGTGGGGGCTCACTAGGATCTATGCCTCAAACATGTGCAACATTCACAGCGGGAGCAAGTGGTTCCCACAGTCATGGCAAATTTACCTCTATGCCAGAAGTTTTGACAAAGGCACCGACAGGGTGGACGTGATCGTACAGTATGATGACCCCAACCATCACCCGCAGGCAGAAAAACTTAGTCTCCTCATTCTTGAACCGAGAACTGTACTCTCTGCCAAAAAGAAAACAGAGGGACCATGTACGCGCAAGCCACCCTGCTACTAATTAGTAATGAAACCGAGCCCCTGACACAACAAGCATACAATAATCGTGACAATGTGCACATACATATGCTAATTATCACGAAGGCTGAGTACCAGTTGCAGGAGATGGAGCGACTATGATAATTGAAGGGTAGTGCCAGATTAGCTTTGCGCCTGATGGCGCCAAGCTAATCTGGCACTACCCTTTAACCCTTATCATTCGGAATACACCAGTGTGTGAAATAAGTCTGACTAAAATAGTTCAAAGGTAGTGCCAGAATAGCTTGGTGCCTCTAGGCGCCAAGCTATTCTGGCACCACCCTTGAACTAAAGCCATTGATTTATATCCTTATCTGTAAGTACAATAATGTAGCTTGCATATGGCAGTGGACAAATTTGAAGCTTTTAGCCTCAGTATGATATGGGTTAATTATCATGATCGATCCCTCTCCTACTGTAGTGATTGATTGATTGATTGTACATTGCTTAACGTCCCGACAGCAACAAGGCTTTCTCAGGACGTGCCTGCACTGCTTGTGAAAAAAAAACAGAACATTGAATGTATGTCGCCAGCCGGTCAAATACATTAAATAAACCTAACACATGGGCCTAAATAAAGCTAAGACCATTTAGCAACACACATCCAATATCAAGAGCTACAGGCAGTGCAGACAGTAGGGAGAGTTTTAAAATGGCAAATACAGGTGAATGGACAAAGGGTAGACAGAAACACATGCCCCAGAATAGAGAGATAAACCCACCCTGTGGGGCTGACCAGGGTGACCCTGGGAACTAAAAAATACCTAACCCCACCCAAGTCCCCCAGGGCAGACCCGGGTGGGGCCTACTGTAGTGAGTCAAGGCTAAATCAAATGGGATATGACAGAAAAAGTTGCAACAAATATATACTAGGTGGCATGCTAACCCATACGAGGCAAATAGTATGTGCACTATGAGTATGAACCATGCTCTCCTATTATGGAGAGTCCAAACAGGAAGAACACCATGGCAACAGAGGGAAGTGAGCACTCATTTTGTAATTAAGATTATATCATTAATGCCTACATGTTAAAACATACCAAAACCAGGGTTTATTTTGGGAACTTGCAACCTGTCTATTATCATGGTCAATCTATCTCCTGCATATCCTGGTATAATCATTAACCCATTACACCCTGACTGATTTTGTAAAATTTGCTTAGTGTCCTATGAAGGCTACATTACATGTTAGGAGACAGATCAACTGTTTTAGTTCAAGGGTGGTGCGAGAATAGCTATTCTGGCACCACACTTGAACCATCGGTCAAGTTCATTGCAAGCAATGCATGTATCCGGATGAAAAGAGTAAAGTGACACCTCCAAATTTTGGGAAATGTGGACTTGGGGTTATAAAGGTTAAACCAATGTAGCATGTTTATGTATTAGGAAAAACTATAAGCATGTAACTTACGGGTTTCCAATCATGATTCTGCAGATATTGGCCATGGTACTCAAACAATCTGTTGTCTGCTCCACAGGCAATTCTTTGTGCTGGAAAAAACCCACACAACTGTGAATCTTTCAACGCCAATAACTGAATACTTATATAAGCAAGTATTGAACACCTATAGACGAGACCAGCATTGATTGATAATGTATACAGTAAACTTCCTTTATAACAAGTTCAGGTCACAAAAGTCAGTTAGAACAACGCTTTTTCAGAGGTCTCAACTCTATTTTTTTCTCCATGTAAATTCCTTTGCTTACCGATTCATGTAATGACAAAAAAATAATAGCAACCTGAACAAAGTAAAAGATGTGTACAGACCTGTGACACAAAGTGTGTAGTGACGTCACTGAGGCGTTTTAGCATGGGTGTGGCCTGAGCATAGAAGAGGGACATGCGATTGGCCATCTCATTCGTTACCTCTACTTCCCCGTCCTGTATCTCATCCTAAACACACAAGAGAAAACAATGACAGCAGCTTCAGCATGGAAATACTGTCATGGAAATCTACCCATATGGGTGTCAGCGGCGATTATGGTCGAGGTGATTCCTGCCGCAATCACCTCAACCAAAGTTGCTGACATCCAATGGGTTAACTCATTCACGGCAAGCCACATCTGCATGCGGCTGGCCGTATGAGTTAAAACATACATAAAGCACAAGACCATTTATAACAATCACACACACACAGCCTACAGTCAAACCCCTCATCATACATACTAAACTTGAACTAGTCCCTTACCTCATTGGCCATCTTTCTCCTGCTTAATGTCCGTCTGTAGTAGCTGAAATCATTCTGTATTGCTGGGTTCGTCATCTGTTTACAACATAACAGCACATACACAAAGCATAAAAAAAGTCATAAGCAACCACGCTTTGAACCCTTTTGGCCCCACGGGTGCATTTACCAAATTTTGGAAGTGTTATTTAACAACTGTGTACCAGTTGCAGGCTGCGGATTGACCGTGAAAATTCAAGGGTAGTGCCAGATTAGCTTGGCACCTAAAGGCGCCAAGCTAATCTGGCACTACTCTTGAATTATCATAGTCAATCAGTCTCCTGCTGTAGGGTGTTGAGGCTAAAAGGGTTAAAAATAAATGAAAAAGAAAAAAAAAACATACTTGTCATGTAAGTTAATGTTTGGAGCGACTCTCACCTTTTATCTGTACAGTGTAATGGGTATGAACTCCTATTTAGCATCCAATAAGCTTCCGCCAACACAAACTAAACAACCCAACATTTCTTTTTCGTGTATTTCTCGTTGTGATCTTGAAAGAGGTCATTATAAGATGTGCTTTAATATTGGGAAATATAAGTGTGATGTGACCACAAAACAAAACCACGGGTGCAGCATATACAAACATCATATATAAACACGCTCACAAACTCCAGTCAAGGTAGATCCCATTACACTTTACAGAGGCCCAGTGGGTACAAGCAGCCGATTGGTTCTTCGCCCCCTCATGGCCGAACGCAATACAACTTAACCCATTTAACCCCACGACTACTTTTTCTAAATTTTGGAGGCATCATCTGCCCACTATGTACCAGCTGCAAAAGTCGGACCGACCATGATTATTTAAGGGTAGTGCCAGATCAGCTTGGCACCAACTGGCAGCACCCTTAAATAATCATGGGCGTCCCATCTCATGCTGTAGGGTGTTGGGGTTCAAAGCAAGAGGCACAGTCCTCATGAGCAATTGTGGGGGCTCTGTGTATTTGCACCTCTTGCTGAACATAATTTGAATCCATGTTCAGCGGACGGATGACATTTTGCACCCAGCGACACGGAAGAGAATAACCCTTTTACCCCAAAGGTCTCATTTCTCAAATTTTGGAGGTGTTGCCCAACAACTGTGTACCAGCTGCAGGAGACGGACTAACCATGATCATTCAAGGGTAGTGCCAGATTAGCTTGGCGCCTTCAGGCGCCAAGCTAATCTGACACTACCCTTGAATGATCATGGTCAATCCGTCTCCTGCTGAAGGAACTCGGGGCTAAATGGGTCAAACTGTTTAACCCCACGGCAGTACTTCCCACAATTTTTAGCCGTAACCTATTACGACTCTGTACCTGTTGCAGGAGACAAATCAACATAATTCAACTAGAGTAGTGCCAGATTAGCTTGGTGCCTGATGGCACCAAGATATGGCACTACCCTTGAATTATCATGGTCGATTCATCGCCTGCTGTACTGCATCAGGGCCAAATGAGATAAGTTATTGTTTCTAAACAAAATGAAGTAAAATACAACACAGCAAGCAACGAACCTTGAGTTCATCAAATTTCAGGACGAAGTCGAGGATCTCTGCGAACTGTTTGAAGAGGGACTGCTGATGTTCCAAGTGCTCCTCAGGCTTCATATCCGCTGAACACAAAACCTGCAGCAACTCTGGAATCACCTCCTCTGCAACAAACACAGCACACACACCTCAAAATCCAATAAACATCTTCAAGAAAATCACTTCTCTTGATTGTCTTTCTCTATGGAGAAATCAGCTTTGCTTGCTTCATCAGAAAGAAAGGAAATGAAATTTTATTTTCCAAGGATAAAAGAATAGGTGCGCAGACCTTTTTTCATCTGTCACCACCCTTAACTATCGCCTTGGATCAACCACGATTATTTAGAGTAGTGCCAGATTAGCTTGGCGCCTAATGGCACCACGCTAATCTGGCACTACTCTTAACTAATCATGGTTAAGAGAGAGTGTGTGTGTATGAATGCATATAAATGTGAATATGTGTGTTCACATAACAATGTTCCCAAAGGCACAGTAACCCTTGTCATCCTGATACACCCATTGTTTGAAATAAATTTGACTGATAGTTCAAGGGTGGTGCCAGAAAAGCTTGGCGCCTGAGGCACCAAGCTATTCTGGCACCACCCTTTAACTAAAATGATCTATCTCCTAATCTGTAATGATGCCTTCATAGGACAATAAGAATTTTTTTAAAAATCAGCCCCAGGATGTAAATAAAAAATAATATAAATAAATCAGCGCATTAAATAGGCGCTTTATCCCAACTGAAAATCGGCTCAAAGCGCCACCGTGAACTGAACCCAACAAGCACGCTCATGTGAATCACGCGCATTCACTCATACACTGTACACAAACACAGAATAATCACCTGGTGCTAAGGGCAAGCTCAAACGAGCTACTAAAGTTTTGGAAATTCAAATCGTTTGTATTTGAAATTTGATTAATTGGGCTGAAATTGATACCAATGTAATGGGTAAACATACATGTATTCACCTTTAACCCTTTTCAATTTGATACACCCATTGCTTGAAATAAATCTGATATTTCAAAAGTGATGCCAGAATAGCTTGGCGCCTCAGGCGCCATGCTATGCTGGCACCACCCTTGAACTAAAATGGTTGATCCATGTCCTAATCTGTAATGTAGCCTTCATAGGACAGTAAGTAAATTTTACAAAATCAACCTCAGGATGTAGTGGGTTAATAACAGTATTCAAAGAGGATTAGACGGCGCAGGAAATTGCCAGTTTAGCTGAGAAATGAAAAGAAATAACCCGACAGAATAAGAAGCATGCTTTAATCCTTTGTGTGCCGGTAGTGGTTCTAACTTCTAGTCACGATGATTCCTTCAGGAATCATCGCGACTGAAACCACTGCCGACACGCAAAGGGTTAAAAATACTGAGACAGTCCTTAATGGCTTGGCTTACACTGACAGATTTTGCTTTAATCCTTTGTGTGCCGGTAGTGGTTCTAACTTCTAGTCACGATGATTCCTTCAGGAATCATCGCGACTGAAACCACAGCCGACACGCAAAGTGTTAAAAATACTAAGAGTAAGACAGTCCTTAACCCTTTCATTACTGCCGCCCGCTATAGCGGGGATGGAGACACGCCTCCTCTGCTTACGGCCTCCCGGTATAGCGGGACCGCAGCTTCTACTCCCCCGCGTACGGCTGCCCGCTAAAGCGGTTTGCGCTGAGAGTGGCTACCTAATTAGCGGCGACCTTGACAGCGCTAGAGTGGTACCGCCAGGCGCATAGTGTTTGTTATTTCCGGCTCGGGGCCTGAGAAACAGGATGCGGAGTTTATATAAAACAAAATTCCTTCCAGAACTTTGGTTGTGCTTGCAAAAATGGCGGAGAGAGAAGAAAGTGACCGTGACAGCGACGAATTTAGTGATGATGAGTTTTGGGATAGAGGCGATTTTGGAGAGATGGATTTAGTTCAGTTGACAGAGGAAGAAAGGGCTGATTTTGTGCGTGTTGTGCGACAAGACACTAACAACAACAACGATAATGATCGCGATGCCGACGATGAAAGTGGTGATGAACTTGATGATGACAATGTGCCACTGTGGTTCCGAAATCCACAATTTGAATGGACAGCAGGACCATTTGTTGCACCTGAGCGGGTGACATTCACCCGAATGCCAGGTCCAACACGTGTAATTGACACATCTGTCAGTGCGTCCGGGTACTTTAAACCTCTTCTACTCTGAGACTACCTGAGCTTCAGGCTGGACCTGGCCCATGAGTTGGTAGCCGACTATCATCTACGGCGACCGTCCGTCGGCTGTCCCCGCTCTGCCGCCAGCAACAACGAGACTCGCCTTGACCGAGTTGACCATTTACCTGTCAAAGGGGAGGGCCGTGATCACGGATGTGCTCTGTGCTACAAGCGACACACCCACTACAGAGACGCAAACCCAGGGGTTAGCTATGCAAACAACCCTTACAAGAGATGCAAAACTGTTATCATGTGCCGGAAATGTGAAGTGTACCTTTGTTGTAATGACAACAATTGTTTTATTTTGTACCACACACAGGTACAACTGTAAATACAGGATGACAGTGTATGACAGTGTATAGCAGTGTTGTAATTTCATCTTCACCCTCCTAGTAACTGTACATAGTGTATGCGTAAACATGGACAATCAAGGTGTATATAATAGTGGATCTTTTTCAGTTACTTTTTGTATTTTAGACACCTGTGTGTGCATTGCGGACACTGCTATGTGACAGCAATAAACAGACAATGACACAGTCACAAGTTTGGATTATGCGTTTCCAACACATCATTGTCACGGTAAGAGCATGCAAACACTTTTAGATCCGTTTTCATGCACGTTTGCTTGCTTCATAGGTGTGTGTTGTTAATGTACTGTCATTTTGTCACATATTTGCACCTGTGTGTCACCAAATCAATCACACGACCCTGACACATGACGTCAATGTGTAGCCCGTCACAGCAATATAGGGTTATGGGTATCTGCGGTGGATGAGTACTCTGCTATCAGCCTTTCCCGTACACTACTATATTTTGGTATTTTTCTAGTCTCTAAACTCAGTAAGCAGGGGTAATACAGAACTTTATAAACGCAGTACTCAGTGGTATTCACGAACCAGAGAATTCAGTAATGAAAGGGTTAAATGGCTTGGCTCACACTGACAGATTTTGCTTGTGGCAATGTGTGGTAAGCAAACATTTGCCACCTGCCACATTGGCTTCATGGCACGTTTCAACGTGCACGCAATGTGTTTGTACTGACTGACCTGCCATTACCATACACAAATATGGATCAGCTCTCATGCGCTATTACCGATAGTGCCTCCCTCACTTGATCACAGTTGAAATATTCTGAGCTGCAGGAGTCCCATATGCATGGGAACTCTCGGACAAGGTTGATCAGTTTAACTCATTGGAGATGTGCTGCATACGGATATGCGGCTATTCGACACATTTCCGCATGCACTCTCTAATGAGTTAACAGTACCAAAGCCGTCGTTCAGCTTCTCCACCATTATTTCCAGCTTGAAAGTGACGCGAGGACACCACTGATTGGTTGAGAGCTCTAGCAACGTCACAAGAAAATAGACTCGGATTGTATTGCGTGGCAAGTTGTGTCGGCAATATTGCTGGCACCCCACAATCTGGCCACAACATTGCTGCCACACAAATTGCAGCCGGCAATAGGTGTTTGTGGTAGCGTGTGCCCAGCCCTTAAACTTGTTTCTGTCTTTGGTGGTTATTCCTTGCATTTTACACACTGGGGCACTCTTTCAGTGGATGTAAACATAAATGAAAAGACAAACACAAAATGCAATGACACAATGTGTGTCAGGGAGTGGCTGTCACTGTCAGTAATAAGATAGCTTTGCATCCATACAACCAAATGTTTAAAAGCAGTGTCTTACCTAGCTTAAGGGAAAACTCGTAGAAGCGTTTCAACTTTGCGACAATGGGACACACCGCCTCCCATGCCTTCTCCTGCAGAGCTTCATCTTTTGGGTTAGAAATTGCCTGTACAAACACATGCATATCAATAGATAACATCAAGGAAACACTTTACTTCAAACCGCACAATGAAGTGGCAGTATGTCGAGACATACAACAATACGCTGGGTACATGCACAACACAGAAGTCTCCCATGTGACAAATAGCATTTGCCATACTTGCCAAATGTCTCAGATATCTCCTAAAAGCTGAAAATGTTCATCTAAGTTTGTAAGTTTTGGAGACTTCTTTAACAGAAAATCAGACATTTTAGATGTTTCAAACTTCAGATTTTACCAATCACCCAACATAAAGCCAAGAAAGACCATACAACAATCAAGTGTCACAAATTTTCCAAACCCTCTTGATGTCAAAGAATGAATATATGACTGTGTAAGTGTACATGTATATAACATACAAAGGATCACACTATACGACACTATAGGACTTTTCCCTGTTGAATTTACAACCATTTCACTCAGACACATCTGTGACCACTGCCAACAGCCAGGACGCACCACAGCAGGAGATGGATAGACCATGATAATTCAAGGATAGTGCCAGTTTGGCTTGGCGCCAAGCTAGTCCGGCACTACCCTTGAATTATCATGGTCGATTCATCTCCTGCAGCTGGTATATAGTCGTTAGGTCACCTCCAAAATTTGGTAAATGCGGCCATTGGGTTAATTATGTGTAAGCAAAGTTACGTACCAATCGTATTTCATCTGATGCCCCAACATAGTTCTGAAGTTCCCTCAAGATGGCCTGTGACTGTTCTAGCACAGCCTGAACAAGATTATAGGTGGCCTGCTCGCTCTCTGTTGGCTGTGCATCTGTTCACAATAAAGTGTCATGAAGTACATTGTACGTTCTAGAAAAAATATATTCAAACAAAAAGATGAAATCAACAAACGCATCCACTCAAACACACACAAATTCTATATGAAACTAATCAAGACCAAACCCCCCAAATTGTAACTTCATCTTTCTAGCACTCTTATTAAGAAATCAATGACAGTAATCGGAGTAGCGCCTATACCAAACAACAACTGTGGTCCAAATCCAAACAAATAAACAAAATACATGTAAAGGAAAATGCTCTTACTTTCAAAATCAACAAATATGTCCGCTCCCTTTGCAGGTGATTCGGAATTCAATAGAATCCGCAGTAAATTTCCCATTACCGAAGAGCTGGTGATGGGCTGAAACATTGGAATTAAACACACTCTTCATATTTGTCATGCAGAGACATAACTCTACACGACACTTAACTCCTGAAGCACAATACAACAGGAGAAAGATCAATCATGATAGTTAAAGGGTGGTGCAATAATAGCTTGCCGCCTCAAGGCGCCATGCTATTCTTGCACCACCCTTGAACTATCATGGCAGACCTGTCTTAGGTGTCACTGCCCATGTTTAGGAATGCTGACCCTGCGTTCTCAATGTGTCAAAGTTAAACAATGATCTATGCTCCAATGAACTCCATTTACATGTTCATGCAATATCTAGCAAATAATTATACACTGCTCAATATTTGCTACGGACATTCAGTTCACACATGGATAAAGGTCAATGTAACGGTAAGGTTCCAGAATGCACACACAATCGCTCTCAGTTATTTCAGTTAACTACTGACGACTATGTCTAAACAAATCTGTGTGTATTAACCCATAAAGCTCTAACCCGCAACCACAAGACCTAGATCAGCCATGATATTTCAAGGGTGGCGCCAGAATAGCTTGGTGCCGTTAGAACTGGTCAATCTGCCTCTAGAACAGTGACGTAGACATCAAATGGTACACGGTGTCTGAAAAATGGATAATTTCATCCTCAAGATGTAATCTCTGGACCCCGATGGAACTGCTGATCACAGTCAGCATTTTGATGGTCCTGACCGAGACATACAAAGAAACACAGCGTTCATAGGAAAGATCAGCTGAATGGGGTCTGTTGCAAGCTGCTTTATGAAAAAAATGGTGACTTCTGGTGCACTGGTCAAGTCAGCATGCAGCTTAGTAACGTGTGGAATCAATTTATGTAGATTTCAGAAAAATGGAAGATGCATTCTGCCTGAGTTATGGCCCATTTTCTGCTCACATGATGTTGCCCCAAAACGCTTTGCACCTGGCTGTGTTTCTTGGAATGTCAGGAATTAATGATAACTGCAGGCATCCCGAAAGAATTTTGCACAAAGAGCCAAATTTATGCATTCTAACACAATTTTATGCTTTCTGACTTTCCAAACAGCACATCCATCTTTGATAGATTATTTCCCAACAAAATGAAAATGACCACAGGCTATCCAATGCCTATGCCCCAATCAAAACTGTTAAATTTGTAAAGTACCATTACGAATAAATCTGTAGACACATTTCATCACCATTTGTGTTTGTTACGCTCGTCGACACACCTAATGAACTTTAACAGCAGTCTGGACACGCAGCAATGGCACATGCGTAATCTCACTAATTTATTCTGCATGGCTGTTAGCATGTCAATCTACTTTTAGCCGTTTCTTGTACTAAAAGCATTGTATTTCTAGAACAGAGTGGAGTGATTGTCAGGTTACTTGATAAAAAGATGATGTGTGCTGAACTAAATTGTCCTGCTTGGGCACAGACGCTCGCTACTTATACTTCCCTTGGTGAGAAAATGCTAAACTTCCCCCAACCCTTATGTTGGAAAAAAAATGTTCTCTCTCTCTTTTTCATGCTGCTTATTGCTTATTTAATTTGGTGCTGCTTAACTCATATCATACTGAGGCTAAAAGTGTCAAATTTGTACACTGCCATATGCAAGCTACGTTGTAGTACTTACAGATTAGGATATAGACCAATGGCTTTAGTTCAAGGGGGGTGCCAGAATAGCTTGGGGCCTAGAGGTGACAAGCTATTCTGGCACTATCCTTGAACTATTTTAAACTTATTTCACACACTGGTGTATTCTGAATGATAAGGGTTAACTATGCTCCTTCCCCCCCTCCCAACCAGAAAACAGAGCAAACCCTGTAGTCTCCTTAAACACGTTATCTATAGCTCATTTTTTTCACCTACTGATCTATTCAAAGATGACTGGACAAGTGATCCCCACCACACCTCACTCCCAGAAACAAACACATGCAAACTCTTTCAGTGATCTCTTCAGCATTCTATTATTAGTGACGATAACATTTATTTGACTTGTGCCACAAAATAACAGATCACATGGAACAGAATTTTTACAAAATTCTCTTCCTTCATCTTGCAATGACAATCCAAATACAACTGCAGTAAACATGCACACCATATTTAACCCTCATCAATTGGAATATACCAGTATGTGAAATAAGCTTGACTAAAGTAGTTCAAGGGTAGTGCCAGAATAGTTTGGCACCTCTAGGCGCCAAGCTATTCTGGCACCACCCTTGAACTAAAGCCATTGGTCTATATCCTTATCTGCATGTACTATAATGATAAGTACCCAATGGAGAAAGAAACAAGTTTAGAAAAGACGGGTACAACACAATTTATTAATATTTCAGGTAAATACCCTTTGTCAAAATAGACAAACAAACAAACAGAGAGATCAGCCGCTACTTATCTTCATTCGCAGAAGGAATGTGGCAACTTATATAGTTGCCACATTCCTTCTGCGAATGAAGATAAGTAGCGGCTGATCTCTCTGTTTGTCTATTTAGAGAAAGGGTATTTACCCAAAATATTAATAAATTGTGTTGTACCCGTCTTTTCTAAGCGTGTTTCTTTCTCCGTTGGGTACTCTTTGCATTTTACATGCTTGGCAGTCACCTTTTTGGTCTGGATTTTTTATAATGTAGCTTGCATATAGCAGTGTACAAATTTGAAGCTTTTATCCTCAGTATGATATGGGTTAATGTGTGTACATGACATATAAATCATACTGACATTGATTATGAGTTAATGACAATTAAGCATTGCACTAAAGTGTTAAATCAAAACTAGCCATAGCATGCAGTAAAACTAACATTAAACTAAAGACACAAGAAAACCCTATATGGCATAAGTACATTAAAAAAAAAAGCAACAGTCATGATCATTAGAACTAGCAGTTTTAAGAATGTCCATGCCACATGCAAAAATAATGCATGTGCAGCACTTTTGGATCATAATTCATTAGTTGTTATAGAACTACAGAGAAAACAACATGATCTATCATTAATTGTTTTCCTTGCATGATCATATCCATGAAAGCTTTCATAAATGTACACGTTGAAAGTTTCTTCATTCTGACATGAAAACAATTTTTTCATTCTCGGGCATCCATTGTGACAACCTCTTATGACCTGCCTGCACGTGGTGGGGTCAACATTTTGCCAGCAATAAACACTGGCACGGTTATCATTACATCTTTGTTGCTCGGCAGATTACAATTAAACCAATTAAATCACTCATTTTCAGAATAAATGCAAAAATGTCAATGCTTACGGGCAGTTATAAATAGTCCAAGAAAAATAGCCTGTGCAACTGTGAGAGTATAAAGATCGTCTCATCGAGAGCACTGCAAAACGATCCGTGATAGAGGAATTTACCTGCTTTATCTACATCCCTCTCGTTTGGTTCAGTTTACTTTGAACAGTACTCAACAACAACACTTCTCCCATAAGGTAGATGTACAACAGACATAATGCTGCCAAATAATATTGTTTAAGGAAAATCTTATACCAACCTCACGATCAACTTCCTAGCGCAGAAGGAGGAAGTAGATTCGTCTTCCGGGTTAGATCATCGCAGAAACTGAAGAAAACAAACAAACAAAAATGCATAGAAAACCTTTGCCCCGAATAAATCGCATGATTTGTAAGAGTACATTCACAGACATATTTTTAATAACCCATACTCTTTCTCTCATTTTTTTTCACGCACCATTTTAATGCTCCAGATTTGTCACGTGATCATTGTCCGAAGTCGTCAAGTCAGTGCCTGAAGAGAAACAGTGGTTTTGTATGACTAGATTATCTGTAACACGCATTTAGCGTAAAACGTGAGTATGACATTATTTATTGCTGAATATGTTTACATAGTGCTACTAATTTATTCCTGAAGACAATTTTCTGTTGTTAGAGCTTGCGGCGCTTGTGTTAGTTTTATTAGAAAGCCATGCCTGAAAGTTAGTTATAGCAGACGACGCGGAACCAGCTATCGTCTGCTACAAGCAGCAGCGGATGTCTGTGAGTGCCGCCGTCTGTCGTCATTACTGGCGGATCCGAAGTAGCTGCGTTCTTTCTGTTTGTTTCGGTCCACAGTAATAAGGACACTGCCAAAGACAGATTAAAATGCAGGGTATAACTTTTTTCTGGTCAGTTGTACGGCCGGTACTGGCAGCCGTGAGCACTACTAAGATGATGTCCGGCGCTTGGCCCGCGGCGCCGCGGGCGGGCAGTGCCGCCGGCCGACGGCCGGTCATCCCGGGCCCTGGCCGGAGCCGGGCGATCGATAGGGACTACTTCAAGTTCATCTATGACTAACATTGTATGCATTGAATTACCTACATATCATGATGTATATTGAATATTTTGGTTAAGTCAGTTCAGGCAGACTGAGGTTGTAGGGGTTCACTGTCGGCCCACAGAGCGTCAATACTGAATGTAGTCTTTGGCCGCCGCGGACTGGACACTGAAACGAAATCATTGAATCCGTCGCCGGTTACTTGTACCCGGCGGCTGAGCGTGATCATTCCGGCCGCCCGGGTATCCGTCAGTCCGGCTCAGTCAATCGTCAGGTAAATATCTCCAGCTATTCTTAGTATAGGCCAGCTCCGACCTTGGCCGCTTAAAAAAAAAAAAAAAAAAAAAAAAAAATGAACTGGGAAACGTCAACACAATGCCGGCTGATCCGCCCCTGGGTCACACTATTCGCGGCTCAGTTCCATGCCGGGGAATCATGGTGCCGCGACAGCGCTGGTAGTAATGGTGTTAATCGATGTGGAATGTGTGAATGTGGCGGTAGGAAGATATTTTTCATGGGCGGCAGTGGTAGAGGTTGGGGAAGGGGAGATGAGGGGGGGGGGGGGAGAGAGAGAGAGAGACGGTCTCTGCGACAGCCGGTGTAATACATCGAAAGAAGTTAAACATAAAACTGAAACAAAAGCTTATAATTGATCTCCCCCAAATATTGTACTTTATGATTGTTCCCCTCACATTTTTTTCCATACAAGAATATTGCGGGGTGGAGGGCAGTATACACCCCCCCCCTCCTTCCCCCACTCAAGTTTTTCCCCTTTTTTCGAAGGGGGGGGGGGGGGGGACGGGCACGGTGGTCTCTCCCGACCGAGACAGTCCAAACTATGATACGGGAACAAGAGGATGCAGCCGACTGACAAGACAGGCGGCGGTGTCATATAGTCGTCTAAGTCACTACCCAATGCGGAAAAGGCCATCGGCCGACGTCGGCCCCATGACCTTTTGCGCATTGGTTAAACACTGAATTTATTTTCAGGACACAGTATTGTTTAAATTGTTACTCCTTCTCATCACTAATCTACCTGGCGGCGACGACTGAGTCGTTTTGCTTTTTCTTGAGTCGCAGTTGCTTTATCGCTAACCTCAGTGCCGGCCGCGAATTTCAGCACTTCTGCAAACTTTTCAACCAAATTTGACAGAAAGTAGCTGATAAGACCTTTTTGTGCTTATTTGGGGGGGGGGGGGGGGGGCCACTACTCGCAAACTGAAGGGTCATGGGAGATTGACACTTCAAAAGTGTGAAAATGCGCCATACATTTTAAGAAAACATCGCAGGTACAAAAGCCAACCCTTACGTTAGAACTGGATCGTTCATGCACTTAAGCTTTAACTGATTCGAGACGTACCGCTTCCGGATACGCGGCATAAGCCGCATATCCGGAGGCGGCATGTCTCGAATGAATTAAGGGTTTTGCCATTCTTGTTGCTGTACATGATGGGCCGACTGCGTTGTCAACGGCCCTTTGCCGTTTATTTTTTCTTTCTCGCAGATACACTTGATTCTCAAGCCGGAAAGTCATGGACCTGCTAAGCAAAGAAGAGGACGTCCAGATGTGTGTCAAGAGCACCATTGAGAAGTTAATAAACGACGTGGAGTGCAGCCTCAATCCTTTAGCTCTCGATGTAGTCGGCATTTCAACCCGGCCGCACCAAACTGTAGAGTCTGGAGACGGCAATGTATTTTTGACTGACGCACGCCAGTCCTTGAGTTTGGAGAACCGTACTATAGAACCTACAGCCGGTGAGGATGTAAGCCACACTGCTTTATTCCCTCCATCCTCTACACTCGATATCGTGCGTAGCGGATGGAGGGAGGCAACCAGTGTGGATGTTAGTGGATGCCCGCCAACACCATTATTACCCAAAGCCGCCACGGTGTCGCAGGCAGAGTCAAATGAGCTGGATGATATCAGCTGCAGAATGGACACGGCCCACATCTCAATGTCTTGCCCAGCATTCAGAGTCGAGAAAACTGACGACATCCTGCTTTCTGTCAACAAGTCTCTACTTGTATTCCTAGATGACACTTCACTAGAAACACGGCGTAGCAACAGCGCGGGAGGAAAAGTGGCTGCCGGTCTCAACAGAAACTGGCATTGCCCACAAATGCTGCGGCACAACCTAACGGGTTGGCCCTCAGCGGCAGTGGACATGTGCGACATGAACGTGGGTGAAGGCGAACCGACATCTCGAGATGTCAATGCAGCCCACACAGAACAACTGGCACCGAGGTCTCAAGAGCCGCACCCAGATAACGTTGAGCAAATAGAGCGGACAGATGACAGGAATGATGACAAAGCTCCTTCAGAAAAACGTGTTAGTTACGAGATGCCTTGTCTGGAGGCTGGAAAGGTGGCTGAAGATCCTGAGCAAATTACTGATACACCACGAGAAAATGACACAGAGAAACACTTTGATGGTGCTCTTGCGGACGACGTGATGGCCGATCTCAGTTTGAGAATGGATCAGTCGAATAATGGCAGCAATCTTGAGATGAAATCCAGTGAGGTGGTCGTTAACATTTGCCAGAAACAGCATATCGACGAAAACGAACGAAGTTCAAAAATTATTGCAGGATGGGCAAGCGAAATGATGATTTTTGAACCGGAATCAGCGGAGGTACCAGTTACTGGAGAGGGCACTATTGAAATCGACGGGGACCTGCCTTTCAGTCATAAGAGCTATGATGTTGAGATGCAAAGTGTAGCTGCAATACAAGCCAATAATGCGTTAGGCGTTGATTCCGTAGCGAAATCGGTGGACAAAGAAAACGAATTAGAGACGGTCCCGCTTGACGGAAAGGATTTACGATCGAAAGGTGTAAATAGAGAAAAATCACAGAGTGGTTTTCTCTGTATATCCGAAAAATTATCTCCGACCATTGGTGCAAACCATGACTTGGAGGAACGTTGCCACCTGTCTATACCCACGCGTGCTTCCGAGGCTGTGTTGCCAAGGGCCTCCCAGACATCCAAGCAACTAAGACCTCCCTCAGACCGACATTCTGGTATGGTACCACCGCTGCACGCTGAGCAGGATGTATCAGATGTTACTGATGACCACGCAGTTCCCAGCTTGTTTGCTGAGGATCATGACGACGACCCTAATTATGACGCTTTGTATGATGAGAGCGCTGTTAAAGGTGAGGCATTTAACCACTTCACTAACACTGATTGTACGTTGTATAGTGTCTGAAATCCGTGTGTAAATTCAACGCGAAAGAGTTCCAGCCGTCCCATGAACAATGGATACAAAGTGCTTTCAGCAAGAGACATAGATCCTCACGAGCTCCGGCAGTTCTGGGGGTTCATGAGGATCTATATCTCTTGTAGTAGCCTTGTGGTGTATTTTTCACGGCAGTGAAGGGGTTAACCATTTTACTTACAGGGGGAAATACAATACAATTCACTTTATTGTCCATTTTCCTTCGGCTTCGACATTAACCCATTTAGTCCCACGTCCCTACAGCAGGAGATGGATTGACCATGATAATTCAAGGGTAGTGCCAGATGAGCTTGGCGCCTGAAGGCGCCAAGCTCATCTGGCACTACCCTTCAATTATCATGATCAATCCATCTCCTGCAACTGGTACATGGTCATTAGGCAACACCTCTAAAATTTGAGAAATGGGACCTTGGGGGTAAAAGGGTTAAAGCACGCATATAAACATATGAGAATAATAAACATGCGTCTGCATTTCAGTTTCAAATCGTCTGCTAAGCACTGCGTGTGTCGGTCGCGTGTGTGGGTGTCGGTCGCGGTTTGTTGTGGTGACCGTCCTGCAGGAATCCCCTCGACAGGAACCGCTACCGACAGCCAAAGGGGTCAATGCAGCTGATGGATCGACCTATACTGGCCTCAAAGGTGTTAGCTCGGCGTCAGGAGAAGGCGGGCAGCAAAGGCACAATCCGCCCCGAGGAGGTTTACATCTGTGCTCCGGCATTGCGCAAGGGATCGGGTGTACGTAACTCAGTTCAGCCCCACATGAGCGCACCACAGCAAGGCCTCGGTACACAGTGCCGTTTCCGTACTGCACAGTCTCTTAGCCATAGTCAGTCCCAGGCATCCCCTAATATTTCAATCCCCTCAAAAACACTACTGCCCACCAGCTGCACATTTGCCATGCACAAAATAACAATAAAAACAGCACATTGACAGTCTCATTTCTTGGCTATGAACCCGATTCCTTACCAACCCCACACCCAAGCACAGCTGAAATCAGCGTGCCCCTCAAATCACTACGTCAACGGAAACTCAACATAGGCCCACAATTGTCCACTGGATACGGCTCAGGATCGTATGAATCAAAGCACCAAACATGTCTCCTCTCATGTAACCAGAACTGAATTTCCAGCAAATTCTAACATTCAGCCCTACTACAACAGTTCAAACAAGGCAAAAATTATTTTTTAAAAAACACCGGTTCTCTTACTGCCTGAACTGCCCAAATTTGACTATGTAATGTGACCGCTAGACATGGCGGATCGAGGACTTCCGGTTGCTATCCCGCCGATGTCGGATAGACGCTACATTCTCGTCATCCCCCCAAATCGCTAAAAATCACCATCTAAAGTCATCGGCTATACAAAATAGTGTGTTCGGTACAAGTGTTGTGTTTGGTGCCTTGTGTATCATCCATCGTGACACCATCTGGCAGTGCCATCTGTTAATTGGACAAGAAACTGAGATAACTTGACGCCGGCAGCAGCAGTAGGCTATGGCGGCGGAACACGTGCCACCGGTGTTTAGTATCAAGGCGCAGATACTGCTGGCTGCGGACGATAAAGACTACACAGTTTTTGAACTACTCTCATTCGCTCACTCCGACCACAGAGCAGTGCTTACAACAATGTCCTTCCATGATTCCTAAACTGAGGGGACCATCTTACTGGAAATTTAATAACAGTCTTCTCAGTTAAAGACAAAGCGTACCTTAGCGTCATTAACAACACGAAGAATCCTCTCGCGATCAAACAGAGCTCAGCCCGCACACTAAATGGGAACAGTGCAAAGTCAGAATCAGAGAACAGTCTATAGCCTATTTGAAGCACAAGCGGCAAAAACAAAAAGACAATATCAAAATCATGCAAACTACTCGGACTGCAACTCCTAGAAAACGAACTCGGCGCTGAGTAAAAAGACAATGAAAGACTCATATCAGAAATAATAAGGATAAAAACAGATCTAGAAATAAACGCCCTCGCGCCGAAGCTCGCGGGGCACAAATAAGATCAAGAATAAAGTTCATTGAAGAGGGTGAGAAAAACACACGGTACTTTCTTGACCTAGAAAAAGCAAATGGTTCGAAAACCACAATATCTGCTCTCAAAACCGAAGACGGAAAATTGCTGACAAAACAACAGGACGTATTGAAAGAACAAGTGAACTTCTATGCTAAACTATACAAAAACGACCTTAGTCTTTCAAACGAAAATGACACGTCCTTGTCCGATTTTCTCGGCCCTCACTCCACTCTGCCCACATTAAACGATTTTGACAAAAACAACTGTGAAGATGCCATCACGGAAAACGAAATAGCGGAAGCCCTCAAATCCATGAAAAACGGCTCGGCGCCGGGATGTGACGGACTCACAACGGAATTTTACAAGCATGTTTTTGGCCAAAAATAAAACACATGATTATGGACTCCTATTGTTACTCCTTTGAAAGTGGGAACCTATCCAATACCCAAAATAAATGAATTATAACACTTCTCCATAAAGGCAAAAACCTCCCGCGGGATAACCTGTCAAACTGGCGACCAATCTCTCTCCTAAACACTGACTATAAACTACTCGCCAGAACGCTAGCCAGAAGGCTTGGTACAGTTATACACAAGCTTATAGCTGATGATCAGTGCGGATTTGTAAAAGGCAGAAACGTTGCAACAATCCTAAGAACAATCGACGACACAGTCAACTATCTGAATAAGGAAAAGCTCCCAGGAATCTTGGTCGGAATTGACTTTACAAAAGCTTTTGACACAATCTCCCAAAAAATCATAGAGGATAGCCTCAAATTGTATGGCTTCGGCCCCAACTTTCAACAGTGGATAAGCACTCTCATAGAGCAAACAGAAAGCTCCATAAACCATTATGGATGGATCTCCGAACCCTTCAGAATTGAGCGAGGAATACAACAAGGATGTCCACTGTCCTCGCTGCTGTTCATCTTAGCAGTAGAAGTGCTTGCAATAAAGATCAGGGATAGTAACGTAAACGGGATAGCGATCAAGAGAAACCACAATGTAAAGCTGATACTAAAAATCCAACAGTTTGCAGACGACACTACACTCTTTCTTAAAGACGGTACTGACCTGGACAAGATAATCGATATTTTTGATAACTTCTCAAAGATATCTGGCCTCAACATGAACAAGGAAAAGACAGAAGCAATGTGGCTAGGAAAAGACAAAAATAACGAACATTCTCCCCACGGCATTAAATGGGTAAAACAAATGAAAATTCTTGGCACTTACTTTAACAGCAATGTGAGTGCACAAGAAATTGAAGACAACTGGTCGAAAAAAATCGAAAACATGAAAAGGGCAATAAAGCAATGGTCAAGACGAAATTTAAGTATACAAGGTAAAATTGTTGTAGCTAAAACCTGTCTTATCTCTCAGTTTGTGTACATCATGCAAGCCATCGGCCTCCCGGAGGACATTTTGGCTGCAATTAATCGCGAACTATTTCAGTACTTTCATCTGGAAAAAGAAATAATAAAAAAGCATTTGAAAAAGTCAAACGTAAGGTACTTACCCAAGGTACCGACCTCGGAGGTCTCAAGATGATAGATATGAAAACACTCCAAGAAGCTCTGTACCTCTGTACCCCAAACTCGTAAAAGGGGACACAAGCAGCGCTTGGAAGGCATACCAAGAACACGTCTTTTCAAAACTATCTAATGACCTGGACATATTGGCAACTCCCTCAAACCCAACGGACTTAAATGGACTTTCCCCAAACATAGGAAACATTTGGAAAAACGTCCTCCGTGCCTGGTTAAACTTGAGATCTAAATTTGATGAGAACGAGGCAAGAGAACTCTACCTAAACTCCGCTATATGGAATAACTCCAATCTACACTGATTTAAACGCAAAAGCCTGTACATGAAAGATTGGATTGCAAAAGGATTACACAAGCTTAATGATATCCTTAGCGACAGATTCGAAATAATCACATTTGGCGATCAAGAGGCGCTGGTAGGCCCGGCCCCACATAGAATACTAGAATACAACGCAACGCGTTCTGCAATTCAGCAGGCCTTTGCAAGCAACCGAATTAAACTCTTTGACCACCCAGAACAAAACCCCTCACGCATGACACTAAATGGCATCACAGTAGACACTCTCACCGCAAAACACTTTCGAAGATTGCTCACGGAAGAAACACAACCATGCGCGGTAAACTTTTGGAACAGAAAGTTACATGTATCTATCAACAAGCATCACTGGGAGGCTGTAATCAACGCCACCCGAGAAACCAGACTAAGGGTTCTTCATTGGAAGATCCTTCACAACATCTTCCCCACAAACATACGCCTAAAAAAGATGGGGATTGCAAACTCGGACAAATGTAACGCATGCCGTCTAGACCAAACTAACTTTATAGAGCACTTTTTCTTTGCCTGTCCCAAAACCAAACCCTTATGGCAAATGGTCGAAAAAGAAATCAACGTGCGAACCCAACAGCATCTCAAAATAACTGAAAACATTGCCCTTCTGGGAATCCACCAACGACTGAAACGTCGACCAAGAAAACAAGAACCTAATAAATCATCTCATTATCCTAGCAAAAATGTGTATCAGCAAATTTAGATACGGCGACGCCGCTAATATTTGCATGATATTTGAAAAGGAGCTGATGCTAAGAAACCATTTGATGCCACATTTATAACTTTGAGAGCGCACGCACATGATCATCTCTCTCTCTCTCTCTCTCTCTCTCTCTCTCTCTCTCTCTCTCTCTCTCTCTCTCTCTCTCTCTCTCTCTCTCTCTCTCTCTCTCTCTCTCTCTCTCTCATGCATGTTTTAAAGACAGTAGCAAAAGACAGTAGCAGAGAGTGCATGGCAGCAAACCCACGTTGTTTTCTGTCCATCCCAATATAACCTTTACTTGCTATATATAGTATACATGTGTACCTGATCAAGACACTGCAAACAACGGGTTTATGTCCATCCCAATATAACCTTTACTTGCTATATATAGTATACATGTGTACCTGATCAAGACACTGCAAACAACGGGTTTCTGTCCATCCCAATATAACCTTTACTTGCTATATATAGTATACATGTGTACCTGATCAAGACACTGCAAACAACGGGTATATGTCCATCCCAATATAACCTTTACTTGCTATATATAGTATACATGTGTACCTGATCAAGACACTGCAAACAACGGGTTTATGTCCATCCCAATATAACCTTTACTTGCTATATATAGTATACATGTGTACCTGATCAAGACACTGCAAACAACGGGTTTCTGTCCATCCCAATATAACCTTTAATTGCTATATATAGTATACATGTGTACCTGATCAAGACACTGCAAACAACGGGTTTATGTCCATCCCAATATAACCTTTACTTGCTATATATAGTATACATGTGTACCTGATCAAGACACTGCAAACAACGGGTTTATGTCCATCCCAATATAACCTTTACTTGCTATATATAGTATACATGTGTACCTGATCAAGACACTGCAAACAACGGGTTTATGTCCATCCCAATATAACCATTACTTGCTATATATAGTATACATGTGTACCTGATCAAGACACTGCAAACAACGGGTTTCTGTCCATCCCAATATAACCTTTACTTGCTATATATAGTATACATGTGTACCTGATCAAGACACTGCAAACAACGGGTTTATGTCCATCCCAATATAACCTTTACTTGCTATATATAGTATACATGTGTACCTGATCAAGACACTGCAAACAACGGGTTTATGTCCATCCCAATATAACCTTTACTTGCTATATATAGTATACATGTGTACCTGATCAAGACACTGCAAACAACGGGTTTATATCCATTACTAGTTCACGTAGTGTTCACTGTTGCATTGGGCATGCATCATCAGACTTTTGAAATAAAGTTGACTAGACAAAATGTGAAGAATAAACGGGAAGATGATGTCGGAAGGATAAAAGAAGAATTGGAAAAAAAAAAGGAATGGAAAACAGGCACAAAAAAACCCTTCCTATACGGCAATTGCTGGGCCGGTTTAAGACTGATTCCCCCCCCCCCCCAAACCCCCCCCCCCCCACCCCCCCCCCCAAAAAAAAAAGACATTGATCGAACATGATAGTTCAAGGGTGGTGCCAGAACAGCTTGGCGCCCATAGGCGCCAAGCTATCCTGGCACCACCCTTGAACTATTATGCTCGATCTGTCTATCGAATTGTAATACAGCTCTTAAGAGGGCAACTTGAAAATTTGGGGTTTTCGGTCCTGGGGGGTAGAATGTGTTAATGCCTATTTGTCGTGGGCTGACAAAATGGTGCCACAGGGAAGAGGTGAAAGCCGCATTTCATTGTTTGCTTACTGGCTTTATTTTAGCATCGAAAGCCCTGACCTCCCCCCCACCCCCCCACCCCCACCCCTTCTCTCTCTCTCTCTCTCTCTCTCTCTCTCTCTCTCTCTCCTCTCTCTCTCTCTCTCTCTCTCTCTCTCTCTCTCTCTCTCAAGTTGGTAAATTAATTACATCCTTGGAAAATACAAAATCATCAGGACTGGATGAGATTAGTGCGAAAATACTCAAGATATCCCTCCCATACATTGTAGAGAGTATCACTTATATCTACAACCTCTGTATTAATTTTAATTGTTTTCCAGACGCATTTAAAGACGCGAAAGTAATACCTCTACCTAAATCTAAAGATCTTAGTGAAATTAATAATTTTAGGCCCATATCACTTCTACCTGTTCTGTCCAAGCCCTTAGAACGGCATATTCACAAGCATCTATCTATATACCTGGAAAGCCGAAAATTAATCTATTCATTGCAGTCGGGCTTCAGATCAGAACACTCATGTCACACTGCGCTGATACGGATGATAGACACCTGGTTATCTTCCATCAACGACTCAAAACTTACAGGAGTCATGTTTCTAGATTTTCGTAAAGCCTTTGATCTAGTAAACCACGAAATACTGATCAAGAAAGTATCCATGTACACCAACAACTCGGCGTCGTTTCTCAAATCCTACCTCGAAGGTAGAAAACAAAAGGTATTACTAAATGGCTCATACTCGAATCAAGGTTTAGTGAAGCATGGCGTACCACAGGGCTCTATTCTTGGTCCCCTTCTATTCTGCTTGTTCATAAATGATCTTCCTCTTGCGATAAAAAATGAAAGCGTTACATGTGATATGTTTGCAGATGATGCTGCTGTACACACGCCAGATAAGGATATGTCAAACATCAATTTACGACTGCAAAACACACTGCAAGATATTGATGAACGGTGCAGTCATAATATTATGATTTTAAACCTGGTAAAAACGGAGAGCATGGTAATTAGCACCCGCCAAAAACACCAGCTTGGCTCTCTCTCACTCAGTCTGTCCCTCCAAGGCAAAACCATCAGCCAATTTACTAACCATCGCCTGCTAGGAGTCACGGTGGACAACCAGCTTAGGTGGCAGCTACACATCAGTAACGTTTGTAAAATTGTCTCCAGAAATCTGTACATCTTAGCAAAACTTAAACACATTACTGATATGGAGACACGTCAACTGTTCTTCAATGCCCATATTAGATCGCATATAGACTATGCTTCTACTGTGTGGGATGGTTCGAGAGATGTCAATTTGAAAAGATTGAACTCTCTACATCGGAGAGCTGCCAAACTAATACTCCCTGATCCCAGCTTAACTACTGACCAAAAATTGGCAGCCTTAAAAATTCTGCCCCTGAAAGATCATCTAATTTACAATAAGGGAATGGTTATGTTCAAGGCATTAAACGATAAGCTACCCCGATATATCACATCGCTATTTACCGTCCAGTCATCAACATACTCCAGATCAAGAAAATCCCTTATTGTGCCGCGACCTAGAATTGATCTCTATAAAACGAGTTTGACGTTCTCTGGCTCTAGTCTTTGGAATGCCTTGCCTAGAAACGTCACGACATCAGCTACTTTCTCCTCGTTTAAAGTCAGTCTCATCAAGTACTTATTTTTGTCAGCAGCATCCCCGTGACTGTGCACATATTGAAAAATACTATTTCTCATTAGATCATTAATTGCGTGTATCACAGGTTTCGACTGATGACTCATATTTATTCGGTACAGCTTGTATGTAGCCAGCTACTCATATGACTGACTAGCTTAAGCCGCGTAAGCGTGTGTGTGCACGTGTGTGCGTTGTGCGTGTGTGCTTGTGCGCACGTGTATATTAGAGATAGAGAGTGGCGTGCTCAAATGTGCATGCGTTATGTATGCGTATTAGGTTGTGTGTATTCTCATTATATTATTTTAATTAAACCTCACAACATGTCATTATGCCCGACCAGTAAAGTTGGTAATTCCTATGTCACTTCCCCCCCCCCCCCCCCCAACATTATTATTTTTTTTCTTTCTTTTTTTTTTTCATTCTTGGCTTGTGCTGTGTCATGTAATTTTTTTTCCTTCTTAGTAGTAGAAAACAATTAGTACGATAGTAACTCTGTAATCAGTAGATTAGCAACGGCAAGTTCGAAAAATGGTTGTTACTACCAAAACTTTTACCGTTGTCAAATAAAGGATCATTGTCATTGTCATTCTCTCTCTCTCTCTCTCTCTCTCTCTCTCTCTCTCTCTCTCTCTCTCTCTCTCTCTCTCTCTCTCTCTCTCTCTCTCTCTCTCTCTCCCTTGCTTCCTCATATTATTATTATTATTATTATTATTATTATTATTATTATTATTATTATTGTGGTTGGGTTTTTTTTTCGTAGTTTTTCTTCCTCTTCTTCTTCTTCTTCTTATTAATGTTATTATTTGCATGCTATGTTTATTTTCCTGTTATATTGTTTGTTTACAGGACAGCTTGTAAGACAGGCATTGCGTTGCCTAATAGCTTTATCCTGAATAAATAAAGATTCATCAACATCTCTCTCTCTCTCTCTCTCCCCCCCCCCCCCCTCTCCCCCGCGGTCACGTAGAAGATAAATCAGGTTGTATCTTCATGTCGTCATGGTCGGTCCAGTGGTGAAAGTTGCTGTTTTCCCCACCAGTCATCGACAAACAAAAGCTGTAGGCCTATATGCCCGTTATTGTTTATTAATGTATCTTTTTTCCACAGACTTAGGAAAGGTCCACCACGAACCCAGCTTCAAGTGGAAATATAGACCATCTTTCGAGGGTGATGACACTGAAACTACTCCACCCGCTTGTCCAGAAGGTAACATACCTCCCCATACAACCCACTCCCACTCCCAACCCCCTCCCCCCACCCCTCTTCGACCCCCCTCATCCCCCCCCCCCCCCGCCCCATTAAATCGGGCTCGCCTCTGTAATGGCCGCAAACGAAAAAGAGAATCACGGTTGGGTTGGATTGACCTGATGGCACATTGAATGCGATTCCTTAAGTTCACGGAAATGTTTGTCACTGCTGCGGACATGTATGTCGCTGCTGTTTAGTGTTTACAAGGCATTTTCGTAAGCCAAGCAGTCTTCAGCGGTCACAACATGGCTTGGATGGATGGAGAAGTTCAATGAAATACAACTAACGAAGACTATCTCATGGCGAGAAAGGCATTCTGTGCCCAGAGATTCAATATTTATTCAGACGTTTTAAGAGTATTTTTCATTTTGCGGTCTGAACCAGAACCCCCCCCCCCCCCACCCCCTTCTCCCCCCCTCTCATCCCCCCATTTCTTCTTCCCCTCCCCCTTGATCTTCTGGTTGATCTTTTGGTTGTTGTTAACATTACGTGTTTTTCGTGTCGTACTTTTCTTTATGCTCGCTCTTATTACTCGTACCCCCAGTAGCAAAGGTCCTCGGGCCGACGAAAGCCGCAGTGGCCCCACGCACAGCAGCGCGAGGCCTTTGCGGCTCGAGCACCTTTGCGCATTGGGACCTTTTCTACTTCAGCCATCAGTTTTTGTGATCTTGGCAGGAACGGGTTTGCACTCAGGGTCTGTTATTGTTCGCCTTGCTCTTCAACAGATGCAGTTTCCGTGCTGGGGACAATCCAGCCCTTGCCGACATCCGCAAGCAACAGAACTCTGAGGCTTGGCCTGTCCCGAAAGCAGAAGGTTCGACCGCTCCACAAACACACCCAGTGATGTGTCAACGGCACAGGACCGCGGAATTATCGCTAATAACAAGCACAGACGAACAGGTTGAACATTGACTTTGGGTCTTTGGCGAGGACTACACGGAAGGTAAACTGAAAAAATGAAGCGGGGAACAACAGTCGATTGTGCCTCCTAGTTGACTGAACCCAATGCGCAAAAGTCGGGCTACGTCGGATCGCGCACTGGGCACTGGAAACTTCCCATACTGGAAAACACAGTTTTTGGTTGTGTCCCGGAAGTCAGGCCCAAGACCACAATAAGCCTCCCCTACAGTCCCATCTGTTAAAATGCCATAGCCTCTAGTCTGTCTCAGTCATCCCCTAATTTTTCAATCCCATAAATAACACTACCGCCCACTTGCTGCACATTTGCCATGCACAGCTAATACCCCAAAAAATAAGGACATCAGCTGTCTCTTTTCCTGGCTATGAATCTGATTCTGTACCAACCCTACACTCAAGCGCAGCCAAAACTAGCACACACCTTAAATCACCATCCCGGCGCTTGGCAACTTAAAATAGGCCAAAAAGAGTCCGACGGTTAAAGCCAAGGCTGGTATGAATCAAAGCACCAAACATGTCTTTTCTCACCTATCAAGAGATTTCAAGCAAATTCCAGCATACTGCCTCTGTACAAGATGCCAAAGAAGGCAGAAGATTAATAAAATAATTATTAACAAAATACACCGGTCCTCTTACTGCCGCACTTACCTCACTTACCTTATTTAAATATGTACCTCATTTAACTCATTCTACCCCACACAAACCACAGCAAGATACGGATCGACCATGATAGTTCAAGGGTGATGCCAGAATAGCTTGGCGCCTATGGGCGCCAAGCTATTCTGGCATCACCCTTGAACTATCATGGTCGATCTGTGTCCTGCACTGCATGCAGTCTTCAGAGGACAACGGCAAAATTTTGGGATTTCGGTGTTGGGGTAGAATGAGTTAAATGTGTGCCGTGACCAGTAAACAAAATGTTTACCAGTAGGAACTACCAGCGGATGTCAGTTTCTTCCTTGTTTGAAACAAGCGCTTGACTGTTGTATTGTGCTCATTTATTTCTCCCTCATAGCATCTCGCCGAATTGAGAATTTGACCTTTTTCAGCGAGGATTTACAAATTATTTTGACTGCGGCAGGCCTGCTCAGTTAGATTTGTGTTTTTATTGTTTCATTCATTGTTCATTAATTTCATAATTTGTAAAGTTTTCATGGTGCTTTTAACTCATGCGCGGCCAGCCGCATCCGGATGCGCGGCACTGATAAGCCGCGTATCCCGATGCCCCTGGCCGCCATGAGCGTGCACACCGTTGTACTGTTCAGTCCGGCCGGGTAGTTGCATGGACACTGGGTTTATTGTTCAGTTTTCACTGTACCGGCAGTTTCCGTTAGTTTCACTTGTGTGTTGCATCGCGTTGTTGGCGTTTGCAACACTGTCGTACGACATCGTGTATGCTGCTGTTTAGATTTCAGTGCTTGCACAGGTTGCGTTTGTTTGACTGTTGAAAGCGTTTCTGAGTGTAGAGTACACTAAAGGTTCTGTAGTGTATTCCATGCTCTGAAACAGTAATTTTGTCTTTTAACTCATTCAGCCCCGAAACACCACAGTAAGATATGGATCTAGGATGATCATAGTAGTTCAAGGATGGTGCCAGAATAGCTTGGCGCCCATAGGCGCCAAGCTATTTGTGGCACCACCCTTGAACTATTATGCTCGATCTGTCTCTAGAATTGTAATACAGTCCTTCAGAGGCCAGCTTTAAAACTGGTGATTTCGGTGCTGAGGTAGAATGTGTTTAAGTTCATGATAAATTTCAATACAGCAGCTGAAGAAAGATCAGTTTCGCACTCAGTATCTTGGTCTTACAATCCCCGCCCCCCACCCACAACTACCCCCCCCCCCCCCTCCAAACACACTTGCTCTGAATATGCACCACTTTTCTCATCACTTTTTAATTCAGCATACAGATAATTCAAAACACATAACTGAATTATAAATACAGGCACAACAAATTGATGTCACACACGAAATGGGTGTACAAAATGACACCCTAGTACAAAAAAAGGCAGGAAAACGGCAAACATTTTCTTTTGAGATTCTAGATGGAGAACAACGGAGAAACAACAAGAAAGGCAAAGCCCTTTTGGCTCACGTGTATGACCTATCCACACGTCTGACAATAAGTAAAGGGATGGCTTCTGCACCAACAAAATCCAAGTTTTTTTCAAAATTCAATCGGTGTTCGCACATATGTGAAACCCCGTGACCCTTGACCTTCGCGATGAGTCGACTAAATTAGTATACATAGGAAGGTCTTATCATCATCTACTTTTGTGCCAAATTTTGATTGAAAAGTTTGCAAAAATGTTGATAATAACTACAATTATATTAAAATAAAAATATAATTGGCATTTTATACACATTTGTCGACTTCTTGTGACCCTTGACCTTTTCCGAGGGGTCATCCAAATTAGTATGCATAGATAGGTCTTATTATCAGGTATCTCTATACCAAGTTTGGGTTTCAAGTTGTAAACATTAATTGAAAAAAAAAACATTTCTTGTCAAAATATGAATATTTTTTTACCCATTTCCTGATAAACGGTGAGCTTGTCCCGGGCGCGCAGGCTTCACGCACAGAAACTGTAGCTGACGGAAGCCTTTGCACTGTGTTTACTAGATAAGATTCTGACGGTCCGTGTTAATGCCGAGGCTGTTCATATTGGCATCAAACATGGCATCCTCGTTCTCCTGACCCAGTTCTCCAGCGTGAGCATCGCATGGCCTGACGTCCCCTGATGACACAGACAGCCCGGTCGGCGCAGTCACTGCAACAACACAAGTCGGTAAATACAGCAACATACTAAATTGATGCCGCAGTTTGAAAAAAAAAAATTGTCCAGGTAATGCGGGATATTGATCGACCATGTCAAATGAAGAGTAGTGTTAGAAAACTCAAAAGCAATGCGCTTGGAGACGAGAGCTGCAATAACCAGACGCTATCCTCGCACCGTCATTGTGATATCGTCACGGTTTCTGCGAATGAACCCACGCGCGCCCGATACAAGCTCACCACAGTGGACTTGCACCGGGCGCGTGGAAGAAATAGTAGTAATGTAAAATGCCCGGGCGCCTGTGCGGACTGAATGTGATTTACCGCCTCCGGCACTGACCACGGTGCTGAAATCCCCTACCCGGCCTCGAGTCCTTCTGTTATTACTGACGACATGACAAGCCTGTTCGACATTAACGCCGACACGGTCGAGGAAAACTGAGCAAGGCCCAACTGCAAGAGACATAGATCCTCATGAGCCCCCGCAGCTGCTGGGGCCCATGAGGATCTATGCCTCTTGCTGACCCACGTTGTATCATAATGTCCACACTCTTTGGACGGCTGGGCCTCTCTGCTTTGAATTAACCCATTCAGCCCTGACGCACTACAGCAGGAGATGGGTCGACCATGATATTTCAAGGGTGTCGGCGCCAAGCTAATCTGGCACTGCCCTTGAATATCATGGTCGAGCCATCTCCTGCAACTGCAAATTGGGGAAATACGGCCGTCAGGCTGAATGAGTTAACACAGATTTTAGCAACACAGTCCGCGTCCACTGGCAGGCAAGAGGTTAAACACAAATACATAGCTAGATAACCGGATGGCTAGTTAGCCAGCTGAATAGCTAGCTAGGTAACTGGCTCACTCACCTTCCTCCCTTCTGCGGGGCGGCATGAGGAAACATGAAGCGACCCTGACGGCCAGGTGCCAGTAGCTGTGTCCATACTGATAGCTGGCCAGCGGCTTGACGAAATACTTGACCAGGATGCCGGACAGGGCCAGCAGCGCGCCGGGCAGTAGGCACAACAGGTAGCGACGGCGGGTCGGGAACAGCTGACGCCGCCTCCGCATCTCCCAACCCTGAGGTACAATCCAGGAAAACGCAAGATAATCAGAGCGAGTCAAGGGCTCAAATGTGCTAATTCCTTTACCGTTGAAAAATAAAATTTCATTGATTTTTTATGAACGTTGCTGGACCTACGTGATGTGCGTGGCAAAGTTAAATCATTCAAGGTGCCCCGCATCAATAGCTGCGAAAGTGTCGTATAGCGTTGCCGGTGGCAACGCTATACGACACTTTCGCAGCTATTGACGCGGGGCGCCTGAAATAAGTTAAGTAACTGATTATCACACCATTATAAACACATTCAGCCCCAGACCCGTGATCAAAATTCCGAACATGGAGAGTTGCCTCCTGGCTGAATCAAATTTTGTTGACTGCCATTTGTCAAGGCCGAAATGGGTTAAAAGAATCCCACGGAGCCTCATCAGTGGAGCCGATCTAGATTAGCGACCTACGTCACGCTAGACGCCTCGCGCTGGGACCATATGGCGTTGATGCGCGTCCCCTGGGTGGTGGATAGGGGGTCCCTCGCGAGAGGGGTGCACCGAATGAAATAAGGTGCCGTGAACCAACATGGTCTAAGGGAAGGTGACCCCGACAGAAAACCCCTGGTCCTCCTAGTAAGGAGGTTGGGCGTGGGGGTAGCTTCCCCACCCTGCAAAAAAGGAAATAGCTACAAAAACGTCGACGAAAAGACTAACAGTAATTCCTTTCCTGGAGGAGGAAGGTTCTTCTACCAGAAGATTTATGACGTCCTGTGGTGAAAGCCGGAAGTCTTCGGAAGCCACAGGACCGAGCCGCCTCTCTCTATCCAGGGATACAACCATGGGCACATGGAAAGTCAAGACCATGTACGACAGCGGCAAGGCCGCCCAGATAGCAGCGGAAATGCAAACGTTCAACCTTTCCCTGCTAAGTATCAGTGAAGCCAGATGGACGCAGTCTGGCCAGAAAAGGCTGTTAAGTGGGGAGATGATTCTGTATTCAGGTCATGAAGAGGAGAATGCCCCCCATACAGAAGGAGTAGCATTCATGCTGTCACCAGTGGCACAGAGAGCGCTGATGGGCTGGGAACCTCTTGGGCCAAGAATTATCACAGCAGCCTTTAGAACCAAGAAAAAGCTCAAGCTGAACGTCATCCAGTGTTATGCGCCCACTAATGACAGTGACGAGGAAGAGAAACAAGAGTTCTACGACCGACTCCAGAGTGCCGTGGACAAATGTGCGGAGCGAGACATCACCATCGTCATGGGCGATTTTAATGCCAAAATAGACAACACCGGATACGAAGAGGTGATGGGGAGACAGGGACTAGGGGAGATGAGTGAGAACGGGGAGAGGTTTGTAGACTTTTGTGCTCAAAACCGACTTGTCATTGGAGGCTGCATCTTCCCACACAGAAGAATACACAAAGCAACTTGGGTCTCACCTAACCATACTACAAAGAACCAAATAGACCATATCTGCATTAGCAAGAAATTTAGAAGATCCCTTCAAGATGTTCGAGCGAGGAGGGGAGCAGATGTCGCCTCAGACCACCATCTGCTCACCTTAAGAATAAAGCTCAAGTTAAAGAAAAGCCGCACAGAGACAACAAGACGACAGCGCTATAATGTAGGCCTCCTGAGAGAGACAGGAGTGAGAGAAGAGTTCAAACTGGTGCTGTCCAACCGGTTTCAAGCGCTACATGAGCTAGTAAATGAAGAGGAGGCGGTCACCACAGAGCAGCAGTGGAAGGCTGTTAGAGAGGCGCTGAACTCAACCTGCAAAGACACTGCAGGGTTCAGGAAACACCATCACAAGGACTGGCTGTCGGCACAGACCTTGAAGAAGATAGAAGTGAGGAAGCAGAAGAAAGCAGTTGTCAACAACAGTCGCACGAGAGCAGCCAAAGCAAGGGCACAGGAAAAATACTCGGAAGCCAACCGCGAGGTGAAGAGGAGTATCAGGGCAGACAAGAGGGCCTACACAGACGGCCTAGCAGCAGAGGCAGAAAAGGCAGCAGGCAGCGGCAACATGAAACAGCTCTACGACATTACCAGAAGATTGTCGGGCAAGTATGGCCATACAGAAAGACCAGTAAAAGACAAAGAAGGCAAGCCTATTGCAGACAGAGCAGACCAACTTGACAGATAGGCTGAGTATTTTGAAGAGTTACTGAACAGACCCAGCCCACCCGACCCCCCAGATATCCAGCCAGCAGAGACCGACCTACCCATCAGCTGTGACAGACCTAGCCGGGAAGAGATCAGAAGAGCAGTGGCATTTTTGAAGAACGCCAAAGCAGCAGGGCCAGATGGCATCCCAGCGGAGTCTCTGAAAGCAGACCTAGAGACAACAGTAGAGATGCTGTACCCACTGTTTGGAAAGATCTGGGAAGAGGAGGTGATGCAGGCTGACTGGAAGGAGGGGTACCTAATCAAGCTTCCCAAGAAAGGCGACCTCAGCAAGTGTTCAACTACAGAGGAATCACCTTGCTGTCAGTACCAGGAAAGGTCTTCAACAGGATCATCCTGGAGAGAATGAAGAGCTCGGTTGACCCCCAGCTGAGAGACCAGCAAGCAGGATTCAGGAAAAACCGATCATGTACAGACCAGATCGCCACTCTCCGCATCATCGTGGAACAGTCTCTGGAGTGGAGCTCCCCGCTGTACGTCAACTTTGTGGATTACGAGAAAGCATTTGACAGCGACACTACGGTGTACCCACAAAGCTCGTCCGCCTGATCAAGAGCAGCTACGATGGCATGACATGTCGCGTGATCCACGAAGGGCAGTTCACCAGGGAGCTCCAGGTCAGAACCGGTGTCAGGCAGGGGTGTCTGCTGTCTCCGTTCCTCTTCCTACTGGGCATAGACTGGGTCATGAAGAGGACCACAGATAACAGCAAAGAATGAAATTGGGCGAAGAAGATGGGGATGGATTGGTCACAGTCTGAGAAAACCAGCTTCCAGTATCACTAGGCAGGCATTGTCATGGAACCCCCAGGGAAAGAGGAAAAGAGGTAGGCCGAGAAACTCCTGGCGTCGAGACCTCCAAGCAGACATCAGGAGACTAGGAACCACCTGGAGTAAAATCGAAGGAGAAGCACATGACAGGAGTCGCTGGAGGTCTCTCGTCGAAGGCCTATACCCGGGTAGGGGTGACAGGCGTAAGTAAGTAAGTCAAGCTAGACGAAATGGCAAATGACAAACAAAGTACATTATTTACATATAAAAACAAAGTGGCTTAGGAAGATTTCCAGGCATGGATTACTGTCTGAAAACTCAAACGTCGGCAGGGGTTATGGGAGGGTGAGCCATTCCTGGCCACTGCGGGGCATTACGGCCCTGGCACTGCACTACTGACCCAGCTGGCCACGACGATTATGCCGCCCACCAGTATCGGAGCGACGAAGGCGAGGTCGTTGTGGCGGCGAGCATTGGCCTCTAACAGCGCGATGACCATGACTCCTGACACCAGCAGAAAGGTGCGAGCCCTCTCCGGGATCCGCGCCATGATCAGCAGCACGCCCCAGAACGACAGCACGGACCCAAAGAAATCGCAGAACTGCAGGGCGTCGTAATGGGTGTAGCAGAGTTGGTACACATAGCTGGCGTCACATGCGTGGTAAAACTGAAAAGGGAGAGACAGGCACTTCGTGACCAAAAGGGTCCTCGGGTCGATGTAGGCCGCTGTCGGCCCGCGCAAGGCTGGTATGAATCAAAGCACCAAACATGTCTCTTCTCATTTATCAAGAGATTTTAAGCTAATTCCAGCATACTGCACAAAATGCCAAAAAAGGCAGATTAAAAAAAACAAAAAAAAAAAACACCCAGTCTTTGCACTGCCTCAACTACCTCATTTGAATAGGTAATGTGACCGATAGCCTCACCTATCTGGTTTGTGAGCTAGCCATGTACGTCTGCCATTGAGCTGATAGCTATTAACTCATTCTGCCCGTGACACACCACAGCAAGATATGGCTCCACCATGATAGTTCAAGGGTGGTGGCAGAATAGCTTGGCGCCTAGCGCCAAGCTATTCTGCCACCACCCTTGAACTATCATGGTCGATCTGTCTCCTGAATTGTAATGCAGTCCTCAGATTATAACTCAAAAATGTGGGTATTTCGTACTTCAGGCACAATGAGTGAAGGTCTGTCCAAAGGGCAAGTCCGTTGGTTATTTGACTGATTGCATTCCAGTCACCGTTGATAGCTGTACAAAGTGCATGTTTAGCTTGGTGAAGCGAGAGGATCAACGTCCACGCGTCAAACTAATCAAGCACTGCCATCTGAGTTGTAATGACCGTTTAGAAGTCAGCGCCAACTTATAATAATCTATCATTATCCCTTCATGAGATGGTCTTTTTATCCTTCAGGCGCCAAGCTAATCTGGCACTACCCTTGAATTATCATGGTCAATCCACCTCCTACAATTGGAACATTGTCGTTAGGTGACACAATTTGGGAACAGCCGTCTTGGGGTTATAATATATATATATATATATATATATATATATATATATATATATATATATATATATATATATATATATATATATATATATATATATTGTTTTTGTTACTGTAATTCAGTCATTGTGGTCTTGGAACAGGCGGTCCTACAGTAAAAGCACAGACAGAATGTTAATACTGTCTTTGGTAACACGCACCACTAGACCATTCCACTCCACGTAAAACTGTACTTATAAAAAGACATCTAGTTTCACTTTACACAAATACACACTAGTGGCACTCACTCCGGAGAAGAAGAAATTGAAGAAAAAGATGGCAGCCAAAGTGAAGTAACGACGATACACGGCCAACACTAAGGCGGGCAAGAAGGCGAAGTTGCCGAGTGTCAGAAGATACACCGCACGCATTTGCTCTTCCTTGGTCGGCGGCGCATCCGCAGTGTCGTTGCATATCAGACCCTTGTGCCCTAATAGACAAAGCCATTGAATGGTATTATTATCGTCGAGATCGAAGTCATTGAGAGACATCACTGCACGTGGATGCCTTTTGAGGAACAAACCTAATTTTTCATCTACAAATCATACTCGGGCGGCCATTGCGCGACTGACACTGTGACGACAGTGAAAACTCTTGAAGAACAGGTTGACGTCACAGTAATTTCGAAATTACGCAATAAATAGTAACTATGACTGATCAGCTCCCGCCAAAATCATTCTAGGAAGACGGGCACACTGAATGGTCAACGTCACGGGCCGGCCCTTAACCTCTTCACCGCCGCGGAAACGTGAACGCGATCCAAATGCAAGAGACATAGATCCTCATGAGCCCCCGCAATTGCTGGGCTCATGAGGATCTATGCCTCTTGCTGAAACCGCTTTGTGTCCGAGTTCCTTGAAGAGCTGGTGCTCGTTGGCGTCGAATTCAGTTAACCCATTTAGCCCCGAGTCCCTACAGCAGGAGATGGATTGACCATGATAATTCAAGGGTAGTGCCAGTTTATCTTGGCGCCTTCAGGCGCCAAGCTAATCTGGCACTACCCTTGAATTATCATGGTCAATCCATCTCCTGCAACTGGTACATACGTCATTAGGCAACACAGTCCAAAATTTGAGAAATGGGACCTTCGTGCTAAAAGGATCAACAAAAATATCGGGTCTGCGTATACTGGCAATGAAGGGGTTACGCAACGGGCCTAACTTCACCAATCGAAACACAGTGAACGAATGTGTGGGTCCGAGCTGCCGAAGACGTTTTGCTTGCCTGGATTTTTGACTGCAAGTCTCGTTCCGTTGCAATGGCTGACTTTTTGTTTAGTTTGTCCGTGTGGTTTGGGGAGCTTGTAAAGCATAGAAGCCTGACGAGTGGTGCTTTGAATAATGCAAATCCGCTAAGCCACCGCGTGCGCGCGGCCACCGCGTAAATACTGAATTGAGCTAGAGGACAAGGTGGCGCGCCCCCGGTGACGCAGCGGATTTGCATTAGTTAGTGTCAAAGCACCACTCGACCTTCAGGCCCCTATGCTATAAAGTGCTCGTGAAATCCCTTTGTGAATCTTTTGTTTTTGATAAGGGTCTCCCTGTTTCACACGGACGAGTAGTTGCCAGACAAATATTTTGTGTAAGTCATCATACAACAATGTAGTACAGACACTTAAAAGACTGCGTGCTTCAATCAGGCACTACCTTGCGCTGTAATGCTCGATCAGTATTCCAAGCTGGTTCTGGTTAAGCATGAGTTCACACTGGGTGTCTCCATCGATTCGCTGCGCTGTCGGCGCAGCGAATCGAGTGAGACAACCAGTGTGGTATGAGATATATACAGGAGACCTATAGATACATGCTTGACACTGACAGGCGGCGAAGACCGTGGTGACCTCTATGTACAAGCTGCACGTGCCGTAAGTACCGCAGGCGTCTGGCGCGCACTGGGTCATGTTGACCCACATTCTGACCATCGGCAGGCCTCTGCACGGCTCAGGCCCACTGGAAACATCAATCAGAAACGCAACATGATGGAGATATACTTCTAGTTTGCACAGGTAACGACAGCACAGAATCAGAACGGGAAAAAAATATGATACCAATGCACACAACAGAAAAAAATAAACGCACAGTTCAAAATACATCATACTAAGCTCAATGGTAAATTAATGTAATCTATTGTGTGTTAGTCTGTGATTTCGGACCTTGCAGCATTGAGCCGTAAAGTCCAAAATCACAGACCGCACGCATATATGTACACAGTTTGAACACATTCGAGACGTGTCGCCTCCGGATACGCGACTTTTGCCGCGTCAGTATCCGGAGGCGGCACGCCTGGAATGAGTTGAGACACTGAGCTTTAAAGCCGAAAAAATATCAAATTTGGTGGCTGTCCTCTAAAGACTGGTACATTACTGGTCAGGAGACAGACTAATAATAACAGTTCAAGGGTGGTGCCAGA
Source organism: Semisulcospira habei (assembly GCA_036245525.1). NCBI lineage: Eukaryota > Metazoa > Mollusca > Gastropoda > Semisulcospiridae > Semisulcospira > Semisulcospira habei. The sequence continues at coordinate 207,714,118 of BTPG01000005.1, forward strand.
GCAGCTTGGCGCCTCTAGGCGCCAAGCTGTTCTGGCACCACCCTTGAACTATCACTGCTGTAGTGGGTGGTCTGAAATGAAGAACGCACCTTTCCCCCCAGCATTGACTCTGCATGGACAGGTACCATGTGGCGGCCACAGGGAAGGGCAGGTACAACTATGTCCATGGGGAGCTGCGCTTCAGGTCCTGAGGTCAGGTTCAGCTGCAGCAGCGCTCTGCCGGGACACTGGTCCACTACGTTGCCGTTTCCAGCACGCTTGTTGGCCATCGCGCATATCCACACAATACGCGTCCACCGCGTGGACTGGGGAAACACAAACACACATTTGAATGAATACATAGATAAATGAACGAGTTAGTTGGTTAGTTATTTGGGTTTAACGCCGTGCAGGCGATTAAGGCCATCTAACGACGACACTGAAAATAAGTGAACGAACAAATGAATTAACGAATAAGAGAATATTACCCGACAACAACAATTTTAAAAGTACACATGATATATTCACCATATATTTCAAGATCCAGATCTCATTCTCTGTGTTACTCGGGGTGCGCAAGAATACAGCATTAATGTGTCTGTTGCTAGGTGCTAATAGGCAGATGTGGTCCTGTTTCGTGGAATTTGTAGTCATGTACGAATAATCATCAGCTTCTGTTGCAATTTGGCCGGTCTTACGATGTTTAAGCGTGGGCAATTTGGGAAGCCCCACAAAATAATATACAGCCAAACATGATTAACCCCGCTTTGGTTGTCCACAGCGCTTTTTGTCGCGATGATTCTTGCAGGAATCATCGCGACAAAAAGCACTCCCGGCAGCCAAAGGGTTAAGGCAACATCCAACATGTGGTTGTCGTAGACAGGTGGCCTGTTTTTTAAGTAACGTAAAACAAACAATCACAATGGTACCAAAAGTAAGTTGTCTGCTGAGACAGGTGGCCCTGTACAGATGGCGACCTTGACAGGTTTGACTGTATAGGATCTTTTGGGGAGCCCTGCCACTGGTTCGCCTCAATCACTATCAAGCACCATTCTACGCTATGCACCACACAATAGGAAATACTATTCATCCGTCATGGCCCGTCCATCTCTCGCAGTTCACCCTGGAAGTGACTTCCAGCGTGACTTGCGAGGGATGGACGGACCATTGAAGAGCGATCTTACAAATAGTTAAGCTTCCAGCGCGAGGACACCGCCGCTATCCACCATGTCCTGTAGGGCGAAGGATCTAATCTCAGACCGGAAGTCCGGCACCATGACGTCATTAACAGGAACGAAGTCGCCCTCTGTCGTCCACACCGCGAAGAACGAGCTGAAGGCGAAATCGCTTGACTGTAGACAACAAATAAATGGAGATGTTGGTTTTGCGATGCTTGAAGTTGAAGGAGTTAGTTTCTTGTTAACCCTTTGGCTGAAGGAATCGCCTCGACAGAAGGCGCTACCGACAGCCAAAGAGTTAATGATCCTACCCCGAGGATTTGTAGGTGCACGGATTGTCTACAGTTGTTGTCAGTGGTACAAGAGGTCCTTCCAATTAACTCATTCAGTCCCGACACACCGCAGCAAGATACGGATAAGATAAGCTATTTTGGCACCACCCTTGAACTATCATGCTCGATCTGTCTCCTGCAATGTACTGCATTCCTCATAGGACAACTCCAAAACGTATGTATTTCGTGCCTTGGACACAATGGGTTAAAGAAACATCAGTCGAATATGCAACAAATGCAATCTGCGTATTTGTCAGTCTCGGAAAATATCTCAGTGACTTCGGGCGCCCACACAGTAATTACGTCACGTCAAGTCTACGTCACCCTAGTACGCGCTTAACGCAACGTTTCTTGAAAAAGAAAAAAATATTCAGACACTGCACTTCAACACTGGGTTGCATGTCAAGTCATACTCATGAATCTTCTGAGTTTGCGTCTATTTTCACACTCACACACCCTACCTCCCCCTCCCCCCCCCCCCCACCCCCCACCCCCCGCCATCTTTTAACTGATTCAATTCCGACACACCACAGCAAGATATGGATCGACCATGGTAGTTCAAGGGTGGTGCCAGAATAGCTTGATGCCTATAGGCGCCAAGCTATTCTGGCACCACCCTTGAACTATCATGCTCGATCTGGTCTCCTGAATTGTAAGGCAGTCCTCACAGGACAACTCCAAACGTGGGTATCCGTACCTGGGACACAATGGGTTAATTAATTAATTTATGACGGCACCAAACAAAGCCACAAACTCCGGCCTTGACAAGCAACCAGAATCATTCTATCGACTCTAGCATCAAGTCTAGTACTCACAGACGGCAACCCGACACGGCCGAGCAAACTAAGGTAGAGACAGGGACGCAAGTCATCCGTGGCGAGGTATGGGCGACAACCGTACTGCACTGCGGTACAAGGCGGGCGTGTGGTCTCTGTGGGAGGAGGTCAGGTTTTCACGCACGCTCTGGAGGGTGTACCTTTTCAATCATCACTGCAGCCTGTTCAACAGGAAAAGACATATGTGTGCCGGACTACGTTTTTTCCGGCCTTCAAGGCCCGCGGAAAAATACTCTATCGAAACTTACATTTGTGTGCTGGTCTGCGATTTTTTACTTACGTCGTCGGCCTGCCAGTGAGGACCTTTCGGCATTTAGACCGTTTCTAATTCAGCCATTAGTTTTTGTGATCTGGCAGGAACTTTGCACTTAAGGTCTGTTATTGTTCGCTTATATCTTCAACAGATGCAGTTTCCGTGCTGGGGACAATCCAGCCCTTCAGTGCCGACATCCGCAAGCAACAGAACTCTGAGGCTTGGCCTGTCCCGAAAGCAGAAGATTCGACCGCTCCACAAACACACCCAGTGATGTGTCAACTACAGGACCGCGGAATTATCGCCAATAACAAGCACAGACGAACAGGTTGAACATTGACTTTGGGTCTTTCAGTTGGCGAGGACAACACATAAGATGAACTGGAATATTGGAAAACGCGGGAAACAACAGTCGATTATGCCTCCTAGTTGAAACCCAATGCGCCGGCAAAAGGCCATCGGGTCGACGTTGGCCCGCGCACAGGCCGGATGGCCTTCGGGCACTGGGGACTTCCCATAGAAGGGGAAGTTTTAACTGGAAAACACAGTTTTTGGTTGTGTCCCGGAAGTCAGGCCCAAGACCACAATAAGCCTCCCCTACAGTCCCATCTGTTGAAATGCCATAGCCTCTAGTCTGTCTCAGTCATCCCCTAATTTTTCTATCCCTAAATAACACTACCGCCCACTTGCTGCACATCTGCCGGCCCATGCACAACTAATCCAAAAAAAAATAAGGACATCACCCGTCTCATTTCCTGGCTATGAACCTGATTCTGTACCAACCCTACACGGCCCAAGCGCAGCCAAAACTGGCACACACCTCAATGATTCGCTTGGCAACTCAAACTAGAGTGCTGCTATGAATCAGGCTGGGATGAATCAAAGCACCTGTCTCTTCTCACTATCAAGAGATTTCAAGCAAATTCCAGTATTATGCCTCTGTACTAGATGCCAAAGAAGGAAAAAGATTTAAAAACAAAACAAACACCGATCAAAGAAGGCAGAAGATTTATTTTAAAAAAATATATAAAAAATTTAAAAAAAAAACGACCAACCAACAACTGACAACAACTGAAAACAAGGTGAGGATTTTCATTTTTCAAGATGAGGATTTTATCCCAAAGTCTACCGTATTGTTTGGAGCTCAGATGCGTGTATCTTTTAGGAACATTCAGAGTTGTTTATATGTTTAGGCTTATAATGCTGATCCATTTCCCTCCTCGCTAAGCCAACCTCTGGTCAACACACACGTCGGTGCACACAAATAAAGGACACACGGCGCTTCCCGCCATTAGAACGCTCTGTGGGCTGGTGTCAGTAGCGACAGAAATACATCTACTACTCTAACCCGCCCTCTGATCCACACACACTGGCACACATAAATAAAGACGAGCACAGGGCGATTCCCGCCATTCGTAAGCTCTGTGGTCTGGCGTAGCATAGCTATTTTGAAATAGCACAAGCAGCGAAATCAGACGTCACTTCAAGCTTCACGTCATGGCATCATTAGCCCCACGACGCCGTGTTCATAGTGACGACTCGATGTTTTGCGTCATCATAGCAGTACTAACATTTGACGTATCAGAGGATCAACTTTGCAATTTTCTTGCTGATTTTTTGGCTCACGTGCGAAGCAAAAGTGAGTCTATGTTTTGAGCCAGTGGTCGTCCGTCCGTCGTCCTTCCGCCGTCGTCCCTGGTAAACTTTTCGCGTTGGCATTTTCTCGGAGACTATTCAAGCCACAGTCTTCAAACTTAGCCCAAGGATACTTTGTGGCAAGACCTTTCTAAGCATACCAATTTGAGTGACCTCTCACAAAGGCCAAGGTGACAGAGGAAAAGGGAAATATGTCAAAATTAGCAAAATTTATCAAATACTATTCACAACTTCAAACCCAAACTTGGTACAAAGGTACCTGATGGTAAGATTTTTCAATGCATACTAATTTGATTGCTCCCTCGGAAAGGTCGAGGATCAAAAGAGCTCAGGAAATAACACACACACACACACACACACACACACACACACACACACACACACACACACCACACACACACACACACACACACACACATACGGCATTTGGCGCAAAATTGACGTTCTCTAGCAAGGTTTGCGTAGCCAGACGTGACGTCATTTTTATCGTGTTACTTCTTTGCCGGAATTTCTGCGCCGCACACCAAAAACGTCATGTGCATGCTCCGGAATGCGCACCGACCCAGCCCTATTTCAAAGTCTACCGTATTTTTTAAAGACGGTAGACAAAAACCACCACCGGTCCTCTTACTGCCACACCTACCTCATTCAAATATGTACCTCATTTAAATGTGTACTGTGATCAGTTCACAAAACGTTGAACAGTAGAAACTGCCAGCGGATGTAAGTTTTTTTCTTTTTTGAAACAAGCGCTTGACTGTTGTGTTGTGCACATTTTTTTTCACCCTCACAGCATCTCGTCGAATTGATAATTTGACCTTTTCAGCGAGGGTTTACACATTATTTTGACTGCTGCAGGCCTGCTCAGTTAGATTTGTGTTTTTATTGTTTCATTCATTGTTCATTAATTTGTAATGTTTTCATGGTGCTTCAACTCATTCGCGGCCAACCGCATCCGGATGCGCGGGCACTGATAAGCCGCGCATCCGGATGCGGCTGCCCGCGCCGAATGACGGTTAACCTCCATGAGTGTGCACACCCGTGTACTGTTCAGTCCCGGCAGTTGCATGCACACTGGGTTTATTGTTCAGTTTTCACAGAACCAGTTTCCGTTAGTTTCACACTTGTTTGTTGCATCGCGGCGTTGTTGGCGTTTGCAACACTTTCGTACACATCGTGTATGCTGCTGTTTAGATTTGAGTGCTTGCACAGGCTGCGTTCGTTTGTTCGACTGTTAAACTGAAGCGTTTTTGTTTCTGATTGTAGAGTACACTAAAGGTTTTGTAGTGTATTCCATGCTCTGAAACAGTAATTTTTTTTTTTTTAACTCATTCAAGTACGAAACACCACAGCAAGACATGAATCGAGGATGATAGTTCAAGGGTGGTGCCCAAATAGCTTGGCGCCCGTAGGCGCCAAGCTATTCTGGCACCACCCTTGAACTATTATGCTCGATCTGTCTCTAGAATTGTAATGTAGTCCTTTAGAGGCCAGCTTTAAAACTGGTGCTGAGGTAGAATGTGTTAAAGTTACAAGATAAATTTCAATACAATAGCGGAAGAAAAATCAGTTTCGTACTCAGTATCTTGGTTTTACAATCCCCCCCCCCCCCCCCCCCCACACACACACACACACACACTTGCTCTGAATAGGCACCACTTTTCTCATCACTTTTATTTCAGCACACAGATAAATCAAAACACATAACTGAATTATAAATACAGGCACAACAAATTGATGTCAAACACGAAATGGATGTACAAAATGACACCCCAAAACAAAAAGGCAGGAAAACGGCAAACATTTCCTGATGAAGAACAACGGAGAAACACAACAAGAAAGGCAAAGCCACACGTCAGTCTGACAATAAGTAAAGTGATGGCTTCTGCACCAACAAAATCCATGTTTTCTCAAAATTCAGTTTTGCACTGAAACCCCCGTGACCCTTGACCTTTGTGATGAGTCGACTAAATTAGTATGCATAGGAAGGTCTTATCATCAGCTACCTTTGTGCCAAATTTTTATTGAAAAGTTTGCAAAAATGTTGATAATAACTACAATTTGTTTTAATTAAAAAATTAAATTGTCATTTTATACACATTTGTCGACCTGTTGTGACCCTTGACCTTTTCCGAGGGGTCATCCAAATTAGTATGCTTAGATATCATCAGGTATCTCTGTACCAAGTTTGGCTTTGAAGTTGTAAACATTAATTGCGAAAAAAAAATTATTGTCAAAATATGGCTATTTTTTTAAAACCGATTTCCTGAGCTCCTGTGATCCATGACCTTTCTGAGAGACCAATCAAATTAGTATGCATAGAAAGGTCTTACGGTCAGGTATCTTTGTACCAAGTTTGGGTTTGAAGTTGTGAATAGTATTTGAGTAAAAATAAGTTATGTCACAATATAGCTATTTTTTAAATATATTTCCTGATCCCCTGTGACCTTGACCTTTGTGCGAGGTCACTGAAATTGGTATGTTTAGATAAGTCTTGCCACAAAGTATCCTTGGGCCAAGTTTGAAGACTGTCGCTTGAATAGTCTCCGAGAAAATACCAACGTTAAAGTTGACCACGGACGACGGACGTGAGCCAAAATTACGTGTTAATTATAGATACAAACCCACGAGGACTGGTGGGGTGACAGAGTGAGAGGACATCAGATTCAAGCAAGGCGCGCGCAAGCACACACACACACACACACACACACACACACACACACACACACACACACACACACACACACACACACACACACACACACACACACACACACACACACACGACACTGACACACGCAGGAATACGACTGAAGTTTGGCATTGCTAGCATTATGATCTATTAGTCAAGTAATTTGCATGAAGCATTTATCAAACACGTGTCTCCCTCACCCTGAGTTCACATACACTTTCTCTTTCACTCGTATATAGTCTGTTCACTGCTCGCAACATGGTTTACATAAATGCCCAACAGTTCATATGGTCAACAGACGTTACAAGATGAGTCTGACGTTTGGAGCTGAAACTCGGCGCTACTAGATTTGGAGATCAGTATGATCGAGTTTAACTCATTCGAGACGTGTCGCCTCCGGATACGCGGCTTACGCCGCGTATCCGGAGACGGCACGTCTCGAATGAGTTAAGTCAGGTCTATCAACATTCAGCAGGAGATACATCAACCATGATAGCTAAGGGGTAGTGCCAGGTCAGATTGGCACGTCAGGCGTCAATCTGCTCTGGCACTACCTTTAAACTATAATGATGAAATTGTCTTGGCGCTTGGGCAGTCGTTAAGCTAATCTGAGTCCATTTCAGTCATGACTATCATGCCTGTAGAGGCGACAGGACGCATTCCGACGGACAATTTCTGCAAATCAGAAGTATTTCAAAACAACAGGTACTTCCAAGAAAACAGTATAATTAAATCCGCTGTTTTCGTAAAACTACCTGTTGTTTTGACCTACTTCTGATTTTCTACAACTTATAATGAATTTGGTATTTGCGGCGAGCTGAATAGAAGCGGCCACTGAATGAGCGCGCCAGGCCGTTGATGTAATGCAATGTCATGCGGGTTTCCTCACGAGAACCAGGCCTTGCGAATAAGCGCACTTCCTTTTCTCGTGACACCGTCGAGAGAAGGCCTTAAGGGCTGCATTAACTGGGCGAGACAAACCCAAACCTCGTCTCGGCGAGACACCCGATCTACCCTTTGCCCTTAATTAGGTTCGGGGAATCCTCCGAGACAAGATCGGCGAGACCCCCGAGACGTGTCTCGGGCCGGCCTTTTGTCTTGCCGATCACGCGCAGCAAACCTGCCCGAGACACTCTGAAAAAGTGAACGCTCTTTCTATCTATCTATATCCCGTTGTCTTGCCGACCGTTGGGGCACCACTGATGACTTGGCAACCAGCTCTCTCCATTCCTCTCTGTTCTCTGCCATTCTCAACGAATCGCCCAGCTTCAGTCCTGTCCACTCTGATATATTGTCCTCCCATCTTTTCCTCTGTCTTCCTCTCCTTTGTTCTCCTTGCACAGTGCCTTGCAGGATTGTTTTGGCAAGCCCTGCTGAACGCGTGACATGCCCATACCATTTCAGTTTGCGTTTTCTCACAATTGCTAATAAGTCTTCATAGGGCCCGATGGCTTGCCTGATTCTGCTTCCTACTTCCTCATTTGTGATGTGGTCTCTGTATGAGATGCCAAGCAGCCTTCGAAAACATCTCATTTCAGTGGCTTGTATCCTCCTTTCAAGGTCTGCTGTGAGGGTCCATGACTCGCAGGCATACAAGAGCACCGAGATGACTAAGGAGCGCATCAGTCTGATCTTGGAGCAGAGTGTGATGTTTCTGTTCTTCCATATGGTCTTCAATCTTGTCAGTGCTGTTGTTGTCTGCGCAATCCTGGACAGTATTTCTGGTTTTGATCCCTCATCTGTCAAAATGGCTCCTAAGTATTTGAATTTCTTAACTGTTTCCAGTTTTTGGCCTCCAACCATGATTTCAGTGCCAATGCTACTGGCGTTATTGGTCATCAGTTTGGTCTTCTCTGCACTGATTTCCATCCCATATGCAATGGCTGTACTATCCAGCTTTTCCACCAGCTGAGCTAGCTCCTTCTCTGTTCCTGCAAGGCCATCAATGTCGTCCGCAAAGCGCAAGTTCGTGATTGTTCTGCCTCCAATACTGACAGTTCCTTCATGATCTTTCAGAGCGTCCGTCATGATTCTTTCCAGGAAGATGTTGAAAAGAGTACTGCCGGAGGAAAGATTTTGTCAACATGGCGAACCAGCAAGAATCCGTAGTCGGCATTGACTTATCTGAAGAAGATTGCGTAGTCTTTGTTGAAATTTGGGAGGCTTTTCCCATGTTGTGGGATCCAAGGAACCCCCAGTTCAAGAACAAACGAGCCAAGGCCAGGGCACTGTGTAAAGATGTGTCTGACATCGCACACTATATGATGCAATGGCCTGTTTATCGGCCGGCCGTACACACTTGAGCGACACAAGTCAGCAGTCTAAATTTTTATGTCTAGTTCAACTCATGTGTGTTTCGAGGACGTTTTGCTTTGAATTGCCGGTACTCTGCATCGTCAGCGGACCGAACCGTGGAGATGAAATTTAGTGTAACGCCAAAATCTTCTGCATCTTCTTCTAATACACGAGTGGACGCCATTGTTGCTGATAAACTGACTTCCGTCTGGTTCGGCGCGGCTAAAAATAGACCCGATTAAGAAACGAAAAGAGTTCGCCGTGACCGCCCGATCTTCTGTCTCGTCTCGACTGGTCTCGTGGAGACCCAATTCAGAAAGAAACCGCATTTTGACCGAACGACGAACCTCGGTTCGCCGAGACATCATCTCGCTCAATTAAGGCAGCCCTTTTTAGTCGCCTGCTCGGCGTTAAACCCAAATAACTAACTAAGTTTTGTCGTGACAGTTTCTTGGTTCTGAACCCTCGGGCGCCCGAACGGCAAAATCTCACTATAAACGGTGAGCTTGTCCCGGGCGCGCGAGACTTCACGCACTGAAACTGTAGGTGACGGAAGCCTGTGCACTGTGTTTACGAGAGAAGACGCTGGCGGTCCGTGTTAATGCCGAGGCTGTTCATGCTGGCATCAAACATGGCCGCCTCGTTCTCCTGACCCATTTCTCCAGCGTGAGCATCGCCTGGCCTGACGTCCCCTGATGACACGGACAGCCCAGTCGGCACAGTCACTGCAACAACACAAGTCGGTAGATTTAGCAACATAGTAAATTGATGCTTTGAAAAAAAAAGTCCATGTAATGCGGGATATTGATCGACCATGTCAAATGAAGAGTAGTGTTAGAAAAGCAATACGCTTGGAGACGATTGCTGCAATAACCAGAAGCTACCCTCCCACCGTCGTTATGCGGATATCGTTACGGTTTCTGCGAATGAACCCAAGCGCCCCCGGTACAAGCTCAATACAGTGAACTTGTACAGGGTGCGTGGGAAAAATAGTAGTAATGTAAAATGTCCGGGCGCTTGTGCGGACTGAAAGTGATGTACCGTCACTGACCACAGTGCTGAAATCCCTTACCTCCTTCTGTTATTACTGACATGACAAGCCTGTTGGACATTAACCCCGACACGGCCGAGGAAAACTGAGCAAGGCCCAACTGCAGGAGACACAGATCCTCATGAGCCCCCGCAGCTGCTGGGGCCCATGAGGATCTATGCCTCTTGCTGACCCACGTTGTATCATAATGTCCACACTCTTTGGACGGCTGGGCCTCTCTGCATTGAATTAACCCATTCAGCCCTGACGCACTACAGCAGGAGATGGGTCGACCATGATATTTCAAGGATAGTGCCAGATTAGCTTGGCGCCTGTCGGCGCCAAGCTAATCTGGCACTGCCCTTGAATTATCATGGTCAATCCATCGCCTGCACGTGGTGCATAGTCATTAGATGACCCCTCCAAAATTTGGGAAATACGGCCATCAGGCTGAATCAGTTAACAAAGATTTTTGCAACACAGTCCGCGTCCACTGGCAGGAAAGAAGTCAAAACGCAAATACATTATATTATATTGAGCAACATTTTGCTTGATATAGTGCGATAACACAGCAGATGTGATTACGAGACTCGAATGAAAATCATGATGTCCGAGTCGAAGACGAGGACATTTAATTCGCGTCAAGAAATCACATCTGTCTGTTTATCGGCACTATATCAAACAAAATTGTTGCTCAATATAATTTATGTACCCAGTCCAAAACAAAACTATGCCTCGCGTCATTCATTTTGCGGCTGATTGCGGTGTTCAGACAAAACACATGAATGGCAGACGGCCGCACATCGCTGTCGACTCAGCGCGTAGATTTCGATTGACTTGGAAGACATTAGTGCATTGTATAATCGTCTGTGTTGCTGAGCAAATTTTACTTGTAACTAGATCACGCATAATTGCGTAAAATGCCAGCAGGTTTGTTTATTTTGTTCCGTGTCGATCGCCAGCTGACGTCTCGTCAATTTCAGTCACTCATTTTTTTTTTTTTGTCAGTCGGCAGCCCGACTTGCACGTTTCCTGGCGTCTTTTCTCCGTTCGTGTGTGTGTATATACATTTTGAGCATTCATACACACTAAGAAGTATGTCATTACTACTACACATTAGGAGCGCGTTAATGTTGCAGTGTGAGCATATTTTGCGTTTCCATTTTGAAAATCCAAGAATCAGCAAGATCGATTCTTCTAGGTGCGCACGGGATTTTGGGAAGGAAAATATATCTAACAAGCTCATGAATATTAATTTGCTTGTTATAAATACATGTATCAAAGAAGGGAAAACTTTATGGAGTGGGTACATAGCTAGATAACCGGGATGGCTAGTTAGCTAGGTAACTGGCTCACTCACCTGCCTCCTTTCTCCGGGGCGGCATGAGGAAGCATGGAGCGACCATGACGGCCAGGTGCCAGTAGCTGTGTCCATACTGATAGCTGGCCAGCGGCTTGACGAAATACTTGACCAGGATGCCGGACAGGGCCAGCAGCACGCCGGGCAGTAGGCACAACAGGTAGCGACGGCGGGTCGGGAACAGCTGACGCCGCCTCCGCATCTCCCAACCCTGTGGTACAATCCAGCAAAACGCAAGATAATCAGAGCGAGTCAAGGGCTCAAATATGCTAATTCCTTTACCGTTGAAAAATAAAATTTCATTGATTCTTTATGAACGTTGCTGGACCTACGTGATGTGTTTGGCAAGGTTAAATCATTCAAGGTGCCCCGCATCAATAGCTGCGAAAGTGTCGTATAGCGTTGCCGGTGGCAACGCTATACGACACTTTCGCAGCTATTGACGCGGGGCGCCTGAAATGAGTTAAGTAACTGATTATCACACCATTATAAACACATTCAGCTCCAGGCCTGTGGTCAAAATTCCGAACATTGAGAGTTGCCTCCTGGCTGAATCAAATTTTGTTGACTGCCATTTGTCAAGGCCGAAATGGGTTAAAAGAATCCCACGGAGCCTCATCAGTGGAGCCGATCTAGATTAAGACCTACGTCCTGCTAGACGAAATGGCAAATGACAAAAAAGCACCTTTATTTACACACAAAAAGAAAGTGGCGTAGGAGGATTTCCAGGCATGGATAACTGTCTGAAAATTCAAACGTCGGGAGGGGTTCGGGACGGGAGATTTATGGGTGGGTGAGCCATTCCTGGCCACCGGTACTCCTACGCCACTGAGGGGCAACACGGCCCTGGCACTGCACTACTGACCCAGCTGGCCACGACGATTATGCCCGCCACCACTATCGGGGCGACGAGGGCGAGGTCGTTGTGGCGAGCATCGGCCTCTAACAGCGCGATGACCATGGCTCCTGACACCAGCAGGAAGGTGCGGGCCCCCTCCGTGATCCGCGCCATGGTCAGCAGCAAGCCCCAGAACGACAGCTCGGACCCCAAGAAATCGCAGAACTGCAGGGCGTCGTAATCGGTGATGCAGAGTTGGTACACGTGGCTCGCGTCACACGCGTGGTAAAACTGAAAAGGGGAGAGAGGCACATCGTGACCAAAGCGTCCTCGGGCCGACGTCGGCCGCTGTCGGCCCGCGCACAGGCGTGCGCGGGCCAACAGCGGCCGACGTTGACCCTAGGACCCGTGCAGAACAGTAGTTTTCAACAGTGCAAACGCTAACACGGGAGCTGAACTGACAATGATCGCTGAAACAAAATGAAACGGTGACTGCAACACGATCAAAATAAGACCTCGCTCTGGGCGCCGTTCGCGCGAAGGCGACATACTCCAGGCAGTAACTGGTTAACAGTTCGCGATAACTTTACAAATTTTCGTAGTATCCCTTGGAATAACGCTGGTGACAAAATGTGCAAACTTCAGTTAACCCATATCATGCTGAGGCTAAAAGCTTCAAATTTGTACACTGTCATATGCAAGCTACATTATAGTACTTACAGATAAGGGTATAGACCAATGGCTTTAGTTCAAGGGTGGTGCCAGAATAGCTTGGCGCCTAGAGGCGCCAAGCTATTCTGGCACTACCCTTGAACTATTTTAGTCAAACTTATTTCACACACTGGTGTGTTCCGAATGATAAGGGTTTTAATCATGGAGTGTGGATGTCTTAAAATGAAAGACGTTTCGACTCTTGTCCTTCGTACGCAAAGGCAGCAGAAAACCTCTGGTACGTGTGCCTAGTGACACGGATTGTGAAAAGAAGGGTAGAAAATCGTAGATAAGGGAAGACATCATTGATAACCCGTATCGGCGACCTTTAGCCATCAATTGTATCGTTACATTGTTGTGTATTGTCTTGTGCATCTGCGCGTGGGCTTTCAGTGTATTTAACAGACTACATTTAGTAGTGCACCTTCTTGTTTGGGTATGTGCGTTTCTCCTGCCTACTTCCGAAGTTCCAGTAAAAGACATTGGTTAAAAGCTTGACCTGCTGCATCCTTTTATAGGAATGTATATGATGGTCTTGTTCTTTACCTGCGTGTTTTTCTCTGGGTGCCTGATAGGCGGGGTCTAGGGGATCTAACTGTGTGCATGTCCAGCGCTGAGTAATTCCCCATAGGTCAAAGCAGACAGTCGGCCTCCCCTGCAGTCCCATCTGTTAAAATGCCTTAGCCTTAGTCTGTCCCAGTCATCCCCTAATTTTTCAACCCCCTAAACAACACTACCGCCCAATTGCTGCGATGTTGCCATGCACAAAATTAAAAAAAAAAAAAGGACATAAGCCGTCTCATTTCTTGGCTATGAACCTGATTCTGTACCAACCCTACTTCCAAGCGCAGCCAAAACTAGTACACACCTGAAATCACCATCCGCTTGGCAACTCAAACTAGGCCAAAAAGAGTCCGCTGGCTAAGCCAAGGCTGGTATGAATCAAAGCACTAAAGATGTCTCTTCTCACCTATCAAGAGATTTTAAGCGGAAAATTCCAGCATACTGCCTCTGTACAAAATACCATAGAAGGCAGAAGGTTAAAAAAAACACACACAAAAAAAAAAAAACCCACGGGTCCTCTTACTGCCTCAGTTCACCTACCTCATTTGATATGTAACGTGACCGATAGCCTCACCTATCTGGTTTGTGAGCTAGCCATGAAAACCTGCCATGGAGCAGATCGCTTTTAACTCATTCTGCCCGCGACACACCACTGAAATATATGGCTCAACTATCATGGTCGATCTGTCTCCTGAATTGTAATGTAGTCCTCAGAGGATAACTCCACAATGTGGGTATTTCGTACTTCAGGCACAATGAGTGAAGGTCTGTCCAAAGGGCAAGTCCGTTAGTTATTTCAAGACTGATTGTATTCCAGTCACCGTTGATAGCTGTACAAAGTGCAAGTCATGTTTTAGCTTGGTGAAGTGAGAGGATCAACGTCCAGGCGTCAAACTAATCAAGCACTGCCATCTGAGTTGTAATGACCGAATAGAAGTCAGCGCTGACTCATAATAATTTATCATTATCCCTTAATCTTCTTCAGGCGCCAAGCCGCTAATCTGGCACTACCCTTGAATTATCATGGCCATTCCATCTCCTGCAATTGTACATTTTCGTTAGGCAACACAATTTGGGAACAGCCGTCTTGGGGTTAAATGGGTTAAAGTATTTTTTTTTATTTTTATTTTTATTTTTTTAATTGTACTTCAGTCATTGTGGTCTTGAACAGGCAGTCCTACAGTAACACCAAAGACTGCATAATATAAGCCCACTGCCTTTGGTAACAAGCGCCATAGACTAATCCACTCTACGTGCAAACTTTACTTATGCACAAATACACACTAGTGGCACTCACAGCGGAGAAGAAGAAATTGAAGAAGAAGATGGCAGC
The DNA here is from genome assembly GCA_036245525.1 of Semisulcospira habei. NCBI lineage: Eukaryota > Metazoa > Mollusca > Gastropoda > Semisulcospiridae > Semisulcospira > Semisulcospira habei. The sequence goes on from BTPG01000005.1 coordinate 207,729,175, forward strand.
CAGAGTGAAGTAGCGACGGTACACGGCCAACACTATGGCGGGCAAGAAGGCGAAGTTGCTGAGTGTCAGAAGATACACCGCACGCAATTGCTCTTCCTTGGTCAGCGCATACGTAGTGTCGTTGCATATCAGACCCCTGTACCCTGATTGACAAAGCCTTTGAATGGTTTTATTGCCGTCGAGATCGAAGTCATTTAGAGACATCGCTGCATGTGGACGCCTTTTGCGGAACAACCTAATTTTTCATCTACAAATCATACTACGTCCATTGTGCGACTGACAGGAGCGAGGCCTTGAATATTTGCGTAATCTGATGCCGTCATCCTGTTACTTGAATGTTCTCTCAGACATTCTCATGTACTACCGCTGACGACAGTGATAACTTTTGAAGAACAGGGTGACGTCACAGTAATTTCGAAATTACGCAATAAATAGTAAATATGACTGATCAGCTCAGTCCCGCCAAAATCATTCTAGGAAGAGGCACACTGAATGGTCAACGTCACGGGCCAGCCCTTAACCTCTTCACCGCCGCGGAAACGTGAACGCGATCCAAATGCAAGAGACATGGATCCTCATGAGCCCCCGCAATTGGGGGCTCATGAGGATCTATGCCTCTTGCTGAAACCGCTTTTTGTCCGAGTTCCTTGAACGGCTGATGTTCTTTGGCGTCAAATTCAGTTAACCCATTTAGCCCCGAGTCCCTACAGCAACTGGTACACAGTCATCAGGCAACACCTCCAAAATTTGAGAAATGGGACCTGGGGGCTAAAAGGATCAGCAAAAATTTCGGGTCTGCGTATATTGGCAACAAAGGGGTTACGCAACGGGCCTCTCGAAACTTCACCAATCGAAACACAGTGAACGAACGTGTGGGCCAGCTGCGGCTGACTTCCTTCCGAGGACGTTATGCTTACCTGGATTTTTTGCCTGCAAGTCTATTGCCGTTGTAATGGCTGAATTTTGCTGTCGTTTGTCTGTGTGGTTTGCCAAGCTGTAAAGTGTACGTGAAATCCCTTTGTGAGTCTCTCTTTTCGTTTAAGCGTCTCCCCGTTTCACACGGACGAGTAGTTGCGAGACAAATGTTTTGTGTAAGTCACCATACAACAATGTACAGACATTTTAAAGACCGAGAGCTTCAGTCAGGCACTACCTTGCGCTGTAATACTCGATCAGTTTTCCGAAGATGGTTCTGGTTAAGCATGAGTTCACACTGTGTGTCTCCCTCGATTCGCTGCGCTGTCGGCGCAGCGAATCGAGTGAGACAACCAGTGTTGTATGAGATATATACAGGAGACCTATAGATACCTGCTTGACACTGGCAGGCGGCGAAGACCGTGGTGGCCTCCATGTACAAGCTGCACGTGCCGTAAGTACCGCACGCGTCTGGCGCGCACTGGGTCATGTTGACCCACATTCTGACCATCGGCAGGCCTTTGCACGGCTCAGGCCCACTGGAAACAATCAATCAGAAACGCAACATGATGAAGATACACACAGGTAATGCCAGCACAGAAGTCAAAACGAAAAAATCTGATACCAATGCACACGACACACACACACACACACACACACACACACACACACACACACACACACACACACACACACACACACACACACACAGAGTTGACAATACATTATAGGGCTCGGGAAGTTCCCCCGCGTTGCCTAAGAGCGTCGGCGTGTCAGCCGCCATCTAAAGAGGATAGGATAGCCTTCAGATAGTAGCGAAGTAGTGTTTCAACACGTTTTTTCTTCATGTATTTTCCTCTTTGGAAAAAACAAAACAAAACACAGATTCTGGTTAGCGGTTTCCTACGGTGATGATCAGATTTGCTGTTATTGCCTATAGCACGTCAGGACTTTCCTGACATTGTCCTGACAGTGATTTCCCTATACGAGCGCCTTAGTCCCGTATCCTCACAAGATGGCCGCCACGACTAGCGTGATGACGTCAGCTTCCCGAGCCCTATACAGTTCAATGGTAAATGTAATCTAGAATCGTGTGCAGATCTGTGATTTTGGACCTTGCAGCACTGAACCGTACCGTCCAAAAACTTAGACCGCACGCATATATAATATGTACACAGTTTTAAGACATTGAGCATAATTAACTCATTTAGCCCTGAGGCCCTACAGCAGGAGATGGGTCGAACAAAGGGCAGTGCCAGATTAGCTTGGCGCCTGTAGGCGCCAAGCTAATCTGGCACTGCCCTTGAATTATCATGGTCGATAGGTGCATAGTCGTTAGATGACGCCTCCAAAATTTGGGAAATACGTGCGGCGCCGGGCTGTATGAGTTAAAGCCGAAACAAATATCAAATTTGGGGGGTTGTCCTCTAAAGACTGGTACATTACTGGTCAGGAGACAGGCTAATAATAACAGTTCAAGGGTGGTGCCAGAGCGGCAGCAGGCTCCAAGCTGTTCTGGCACCACCCTTGAACTATCACTACTGTAGTGTGTTAGGTCTGAAATCAGTGAAGAAGATGGAACCCACCTTTCCCCCCAGCACTGACTCTGCATGGACAGGTACCATGTGGCGGCCACAGGGAAGGGCAGGTACACGATGTCCACGGGGCGGTCCGCTTCAGGTCCTGAGGTCAAGTTCAGCTGCAGCAGCGCCCCGCCGGGGCACTGGTCCACGCTGCCGTTTCCAGCAAGCCGGTTGGCCATCGCGCATATCCACACAATACCCGTCCACCGCGTGGTCTGGGCCGGAAAACAGAAACACACGTTTGAATGAATAAATAAATAAACGAACGAACAACTGAATTAACGAATAGGAGAATATTACAACAACAATGAAAAAGTACGCATGGCATATTCACCATTTAGTTCAAGATCCAGATCTCAATCTCTGTTACTCTCGGGGTGCGGAAAAATACAGCATTAATGTGTCTGTTGCTAGGTGCTAATAGGCAGATGTGGTCCCGTTTCGTGGAATTTATAGTCACGTACGAATAATTTCAGCTTCTGTTGCAATTTGTCTGGTGTTACTATGATTAAGCATGGGCAATTTGGGAAGCCACACAAAATAATATACAGTCTGATTAACCCTTTGGCTGTCGGCAGCGCTTTTTGTCGCGATGATTCCTGCAGGAACAACAACATCCTTACGTCCTGCAGGAATCATCGCGACAAAAAGCGCTGCCGGCAGCTAAAGGGTTAAGGCAACACCCAAAATGTGGTTGTCGTAGACAGGTGGCCTCTTCTTTAAGTAACGGATAGCAGACCATTTGACCAAAAGTAAGTGGTCTGCCGAGACAGGTGGCCCTGTACAGATGGCCGCCTTGACAGGTTTGACCGTATAAGGTCTCTGGGGGAGCCCTGCCACTGCTTCGCCTCAATCACTATCAAGCACCATTCTACGCTATGTAAAATCGCACACTAGGCGCTACTCTTCATCAGTCATGGGCCGTCCATCTCCCGCAGTTCACGCTGGAAGTGACTTCCAGCGTGAATTGCGAGAGATGGGCGGACCATTGAAGAGCGATCTTACCAACAGTGAAGCTTCCAGCGCGAGGACACCGCCGCTATCCACCATGTCCTGTAGGGCGAAGGATCGAATCTCGGACCGGAAGTCCGGCACGATGACGTCAATAACAGGAACGAAGTCGCCCTCTGTCGTCCACAGCGCGAAGAACGAACTGAAGGCGAAATCGCTTGACTGTAGACCGCAAATAAATGGAGATGTTGGTCTTGCGATGCTTGAAGTTGTAGGAGTTAGTTTCTTGTTAACCCTTTGGCTGACAGAATCGCCTCGACAGAAGGCGCTACTGACAGCCAAAGAGTTAAAGACACTACCCCGAGGATTTGTAGGTGCACGGATTGTCTACAGTTGTGGTCAGTGGTACAAGAGGTCCTTCCAATTAACTCATTCAGTCCCGACACACGCCAACAAGATATGCATCGACCGTGGTAGTTCAAGGGAGGTGCCAGAATAGCTTGGCGCCTATAGGCGCCAAGCTATTCTGGCACCACCCTTGAACTATCACGCTCGATCTGTCTCCAGCAATGTACTGCAGCCCTCATAGGACAACGTGACTCCAAAACGTGGGTATTTCGTGCATGGGACACAATGGGTTAAAAAGAAACACCAGTCGAATACGCAGCAGACGCAGTCTGCGTATTTGTCAGACTCGGAAAATATCGCATAGTGACTCAGCTCTGGTGCCCACATAGGAATTGAATGTGGGGTCTACGTCACCATAACGCGCGCTTATCGTGAATTGAATGTGGGGTCTACGTCACCATAACACGCGCTTATCGTAACGTTTCTTGGAGAAAGAAAGAAACAAACCCCAAAAAAAATTCAGGCCCTGAACTTCAACAGTTGATTGCACGTAAAGTCATTATCATGAATCTTCTAATTCAGCATCTATTTTTGTCTCCCCCCCCCCCCCCCCATCTCCTACCCCCTCTCCTTTAACTGATTCGGGCCGTCCCGGCACACCACAGCAAGATATGGCTCGACCATGATAGTTCAAGGGTAGTGGCAGAATAGCCTGGCGCCTATAGGCGCCAAGCTATTCTGCCACCACCCTTGAACTATCATGATCGATCAGTCTCCTGAATTGTAACGCAGTTCTCACAGGACAATTCCCAAAATGTGGGTATTTGCGTACCTGGGACACAATGGGTTAATTAATTAATTAATTTCTGACGACACCAAACAAAGCCACAAACTCCCCTTGAAACGCAACCAGAATCATTCTGTCGTCTCTAGCATTACGTCTATTACTCACAGACGGCAACCCGACACGGCCGAGCAAACCCAGGTTGAGACAGGGAGGCAAATCATCCGTAGTGAGGTATGGGGACAACCCTACTGCACTGCGGTACAAGGCGGGGGTGTAGTCTCCGTGGGAGGAGGTCAGGTCGTCACGCGAGCTCTGGAGGGTGTACCTTTTCAATTCACCACTGCAGCCTGTTCAAGGAAAATATGAGGCCGTTTACACTGACTTGCAACCCGAGTTGAACCCGAGTAGAGTTGAACCAGGGTTGGTGCGTTTACACTTGCATTTGGAACCGGGCCTGACGCGCCCACATGACGCGACATAGCATCTTAAGGAATGCATCATGGCGCCTCCAGGAGACAACACGTACGTGGCGCATGGTGTTCTTTGGCTCTTGCAGTTGGATTGTGACCAGTGTTTCTTTTTCTTTTTATTACTTTTCATGTATTATTTCTTGCGGCATAGAAAGAGGTGATATCGACCACGAGATTCAAGCTACTTTTACAGCAAAGTCTGGGGGGGGGGGGGGGGGGGGGCGGGGGGGGGGGGGGGGGGGGAAAGGTTTTTCTTACAGATCATGACCACAGCATAACAACGATGTTGATTAACAGCGCTCTTACATTTCGGCAACCGATTATTGTATTATCAGAAGTGTTTGTTCTCTGCCACGGTCTCAAGACTGCTGAAGGCAAATCGTGCAGCACAGAAAATTATAATGAGCACCTTTAGCAAAGATATGGGTGAGAATCTCATGTTCACTGTCGATGTGCACTCATTATCGACGTCTAAAAAATGTTGTCAGTGTCAACGGTATTGGTATTGAAATTCCTTACTGACGTCACGTCCCCGATGTTTTGGCAACATGCACAGTGATGACGCGGAATGGAATGCGGTTTAGATCCAACCCCGGTCCAACCCTGCTCCGGACCATGGTCCCCCTGCAACCCGGGTTGGGTCAAATGTAAACGCTCCAACCCGGGTTGTACTCGGGTTCCACCAGGTTGATGTGCAAGTGTAAACGACCTCTATGTGTGCCGGACTACGTTTTTCGGCTTTTAAGATCCGCGGATAATTATGCTATCGAAACTTAAATTTGTGTGCTGGTCTGTGATTTTTCACTTACGACCATAAACCGTAAGGTTCAAGTTGTATTTGTAATATTTGTTCTATGCAGATATTTGCACGTATTTTGGTTGTTAATACCCATTATCTGGCATGTTTCTTTTATGCAGATATTTGCACCTATTTTGGTTGTTAATACCCATTTAACCCCAAGGCCGCAGTTCCCAAAGTTTGGAGGTGTCGCCTATGGACTATGTTCCACTTGCAGAAGATGGATCGACCATGATAATTCAAGAGTAGTGCCAGACTAGCTTGGCGCCTGATCTCCTGCTGTAGTTAGTTGGGTGCGCTGGCTGATTTGGGTATTTTGCATTCAATATTTTTTTTTTATAACAAGATTGTCGTTCGTACCTTGCATGTAAAACATCAGGTTGAAAGAGGTCGTATAGTTCGAACTGACGTCACTGAAGGAAAACGTGACGTAGCTTTCCTGGTCCACCAATGGCGACTCGACCCTCAGCGAGCACAGTTCACCTTGGTCAGTACAGTTCACGCGAGAAGTGGAAGTGTCTTCTGCAGAAAGCGTGTCCGAGACGGTCATCAGGATGGAACAGTTAGCAGACGACACCGTTTGGCAACCGCTCAGAATGACGTCATAGCTTGTCGTAAAGGCTGGCACTCTGAAACTGTATGTGTGACATGGAGTGATTATATGTTGTTCGCACGAGCGTTATGACTAATGCCATATATTTGTTAAGTTCGTCAGAAAACAGACAATAAGTCTGGCCCTCCTTTGGGTGGGTGGGTGATTAAGGGGTGCAGGGGGGGGGGGGGGGGTGTCACACCTTTCTGGACCCACAATGACCCTTGACCTTTGCGATGGGACCAGTAAATCAGTATGCATAGAAATGTAATGTCATCAGCTACCTTTGTGCCAAATCTGACTGAAAAGTTGGCCAAAACTTTGATAAAAACTACAAATCTATCCTGGCAATTTTCACACATTTGCCGACCTCCTGTGACCCTTAAACTTTCCGAGGGGCCATCCAAATTAGTATGTATAGAAAATTCTTATCATCAGCTGTACCAAGTTTGGGTTTGGAGTTGAAAATAGTATTTGAGGACAAACAATTTGTGTCAAAATATGGCTATTTTTACCCATTTCTGGACCCCCTGTAACCTTGACCTTTGAGAGAGGTCACTGAAATCGGTATGTTTAGAAAGGTTTTACCACAAAGTACCCTTGGGCAAAAGTTTGAAGTCTGAGGCTTGAATAGCCTCCGAAAACATGCCAACGTTAAAGTTTACCGCGGACGACAGACGCCGGACAGACGACTGACAGCCCATCGCACGTGAGCCAAAATCTCTTACATATTAGGAGAGTCTCTTAAATATAATTCAGTGCGAAAGAGGTAGTGCCTAATTAGATTAGTGCTTCAAGCACCAAAACTAATATGGCACAGCCCTTAAGATGTCAGAGTCAATCGTCTCGCACGGTTGGCAATAACAAATATTCACCTAAAACTTGATCTCTACCTCATAGTGAGTGGTTGACCATCCAGCAAGGTGACTTTGGTGACGCGGTCAGTGTCCAATGATGTCACTTCCGGAAGCAAGGTGTAGATGGCGCTGACGTCCATACTGTAGGTTCCCTCCATCTTCTCACCCCAGCGGAGCTGTGTGTGGTCAACAAATACAGCAAGAGATTGATTGACCATGATAATTCAAGGGTAGTGGCAGATTTGCTTGGCGCCTTCAGGCGCCAAGCTAATCTAGCACTACCCTTGAAATATCCTGGTAAATCCATCTCCTGCAAGTGGTACATAGTCATTAGGCAACACCTCCAAAATTTGAGAAATGGGACCTTGGGGCTAAAAGGGTTAAACCGCAGACAGTACTTTTGAAATCGCAAATTCAGCGTCAAAGATCCCCAGGCGTTCAAGGAAAACGGATACAAAGTGCTTTCAGCAAGAGGCATAGATCCTCATGAGGCCCCGCAACTGCGGGGGCTCATGAGGATCTATGCCTCTTGCTGTTGGGTGATGTTGA
>BTPG01000005.1:207739525-207800264 GCA_036245525.1 Semisulcospira habei
GCCATTCTGTTTCACTTCAAACCAGGAAAACTCAGCGGAAGCCGCGGCTGTCAAACACAACCGTCCTCCAGCCAGCCCGGTTCACTGATTAGCAAGACTGAGGAGCTCTTGAAAATGCAGATCAGACCGGCACTTGGGAGTCAGTAAACAGTTAGACCTCGTTGTTAGCGTTGACGTTAAAGCGCGGCCTTGTCCAGGCAGCAAAGAGTCAACAGCTCGCTATTTAGAGACTATATCTATTTGTATATGTTTGATATTCTGATACGCGTAAAACTGAGGCAGACATGATGTATAATGCCTCTTGATAGGCAAACTTGGCTACATTTGTATCACTGATTAGATTGGGGTAACTCATAGGGAGCAAGGGATATATATATACTTTACTGTTAACAAAGGCGTCGCCCAAAGCCAAAAATGCACTCAATCAGATTAGCTCCAAGGGACGTAATTTTTCATTCAATTCTGAGAATGCTCTTGCTGTGCCAATGCCATGGAATTCCAGGCTGGTAAGCTTGCATTGTGTCATCAGGACTTCATCAGCTGCCCTTTTTGTGACTGCATCGCTCACTAGATCTAGAAAGAGAGGGTCAGTGGGAGAGAAGGAACGACAGACCTATCATTTTAAGCCTTCCACTGAACACCTAAAACATTTTAATGAGCCTTTGCAAAAGCAGATCACGAAAATGCACACGGATTGTCGGCACAGATCGGCCACAGAGGTGTTCATCCGGGCATTATTTCAACGACTGGCATGACGTGACACCGTCGTTCGAGCCCCTGCATTTGCAGGGGCTCATTAGAATGTATGCCTCTTGCTTAGCAAGTATTGTCCTCAGAATGCGGAAGCTATTCACGAAGTCACGGGTTATGATACAAACGACTGACAGTTCACTTGAAACAGTACTGTTCCTTGTAGTGACAACAACAGCGTACAAATAAATAAATAAATTAATATTATTTATTTAATTATTTATTTAATTATTTATATAATTACTTGTTTAATTATTTATTTATTAATATTCACCGCTTGTATGACGTCATCAATGGGGTTGATGACGGTGGCCGCCAAGAAGACGCGCCCCGGCGTTGGCGACTGGAGCGTGACGGTGTAGGTGCGTCTGTCAGTGTGTACGTGGAGGTTCTGCTGGTCGCCCGGCAGTGTGTACCGGAGTGGGAAAGTCTCGTTGTACAGCTGCATCACCGGAATGCTCGCCCGCCGCAATGAACTAAGGAAAAACCAAACGCCTCTTTTGGGTGAACCACGACTGAGTGGCCTTGGTCGTCAGGCGCGCAAGATTTCAGTATCGCCAAACTAGCAACTCAGGCATTACCCTTGACCCTTTCACCGTCGAGAAAACATCGAACACCACGCATATGCAAGAGGCATGGAGCCTCATGAGCCCCCGCATTCGCGGGGGCTCATGAGGATCTATGCCTCTTGTTGAAACCACTGTTGTATCCACTAGCACGGTGTTCTTTTGACGGCTGGGGATCTTGGACTTTGAATTTATGACGATTTTAAAAACTCTGAGCTGCGTCCTGTAACCATTGGCAGTGCAGTGGTTATAATAATAATAATAATAATAATACCGTTATTATATAGGCGCTTTTTCTCAATTTTGGGCAAATCGACTCAAAGCGCCGCGAACTGAAACCCAACACGCACACTCACGTAACAGACACAGATTTACGTCATTTAAGACAAACACAGTACAAGACAGACGAAGGGCCAGTTCAGCTACTGAAGCTGCAGAGATTTTTGATCGTTTGTATTTGAAATTTGTAAAGTGGCCTGAAACCGGTACCAAAGTGTGGGGGTTGGGGGGTTGGGTGGGGGGTTGAAGAACCGGAGTACCCGGAGAAAGAACCCCCGACGGTCCGCCCGAATTAACGGTGACACTTACCAGAGGAGATAAGTCCGACGCCGGAACCCGTTTTCGAACCTCGCACCTTTGGCATTGGTGGCAGGCGCCTTAACCACTGCGCCACGGACCGCCCCAACAAACATTAACACAAACATTCAAGAGGCGCCGTTCATCGAGATACGCGGCTCTATGCCGTCTTCTTGCCGCGTATCCGGACGCGGCAAGTCTCGCATGCGTTAACCCCTTTGTTGTCAATGGACGCAAACAGTGTCATAGTTGCAACCGCGCCATATTCAAAGATTATCAACAGCCCCAGCAAATCTAAGATACAGACCTACGGATATGGAGCGGGGTCAGAGAGAGAGAGAGACGCAGAACATAGACTCCGCATCGGCAGAGACTGACTCATTATAGCGACCTACTCCAGGCAGTAATGGGTTAATAGATGGCAGTATCTCCTTTATAAATGTTAGTACGTCTTACTAAATAATGCTGGACAAAATGACTAACTGAACTCATTCTACCCCATCACCGAAATCCCCAAATGTTGCCGTTGTCCTCTGAACTGACTGCATTGCAGTGCAGGACACAGATCGACCATGATAGTTCAAGGGTGATGCCGGAATAGCTTGGCGCCCTATGGGCGCCAAGCTATTCCGGCATCACCCTTGAACTATCATGGTCGATCTTCATCTTGCTGTGGTGTGTCTGGGGTAGAATGAGTTAAATGATGTAGTTTGGATCAAATGTCATAAAATGAAAGACCTTTCTGTTCTTCATTACTGTGTATGCGGGAGAGTTCCTACCGTTGCCACTCAAAAGGCAGCCGAAAAACCTCTGGCACGTGCGCCTGTTAACACGAATTGTGAAAAGAAGCCAGAAAAGTCTTAGTCGAGGTCAGACAATATTGCTAACCCGTTGTATCGGCCTATTTAAGCCATCAAAGAGCCTGCCGGCCATGGGGCAGATCGCTTTAGGTCATTTGCCTGCCGTTGCAGTTGCGGCTGTGAACAGTTCAGTCTATCACAATCGAGCCATCTTTGATTAGCCCTGTATTTTTTTTTTTAAATACTGTTTTCATGTCATGTGTTGAAAGACTAAACCGGCAAATTATTTGTTTAACCCTTTTGAGTTTTACCGGCGACAGCCAAAGGTCAAGCGAACATGTGTAGGTGCTGCTACTAAGAGTTCAACTGACTTACAGAAGAACGGTTTTGTTGCGGGGTTTCGACCCCTCTTCCCCAAGTTTGACGTGAAACTCCGCCGTGGTGGTGCGGAGGGGCACAGTGAAGGCGAGGAGTGAAAAGGAGGAGGCCTGCGCGTATTGATACACTTCCTGTCCGCGTACCCACTCATACTGCTTCTGCAGTGCTGGATCATCTGGAAAATGTGTTCAGATACAGTGTTAAAAGAGTTAGTTAGTTATTTGGGTGTAACGCCGAGCAGGCAACTAAGGCCATCTCACGGCGGTGTTAAAAGAGGGAGATGGATAAACTTTCATTGATCAAGGGCAGTGCCTGATTAGCTTGGCGCCTTTCCGAGCGCCAAGCTAATCAGGCACTGCCCTTGAGCTAGTCAGTCGTGGTCTTTTCACAGGTGTGGGGGGGGGGGGGGGGGGATTGAAGTTCAAGGCTGAGTTTCGCGACCCTGATCGTCTCAGAGCCGCGTTAATAAAATATATGTAATATATATTATGAGTCAAGGGCACGAAATTCGATTTATCCCATCTCCACCCCCACCCCCCACCCCCACTAACCACCCTACCCCCGCTCCCCCCGCGGTGGTCTGCCCCGCATCACTGCGGCTCATCGGTTCCTGCGCAACCACGCTGGCACATGCGGCACGAGTGCCGAAAAGACTGGCTCGTGAATGGTTCTAAAAATGACTTTTGGGACTGGAAAAGAGGGGTGACAAGAAGTGGTTACTGATAAGCAAGGACACACACAGTTTGCGCAACACAAATAAGATTTAATGCAAGATGCCTGTGTCATCGGCTGCTGCTGTTGATATCAATAGATAAAAATTATACTGGGGGAAATCGTCCACCAGCTTCGTCATCCAGCTTGCGGCGGCTCCCTCCCTCCCCCCTCTTCCTTTCCCCATTTCAGTCGACTTTTCCCGTCAAATTCGAGCCCACGCACACATCTGAATCAAGACTCAGCTAAACCTTTGACATTAAGACTGAGTGCCCTACTTATTGTGCTGACAGGAAATTGGATGATGACCAGCTGTACCAAAGCAAAGACTGAAAACTGAAAGTGATCATCTTGGATTCCCGGGCTGAAAAAGGTCCTGGTTTTGTTTTCAGTTCGCGGAAGCTGGTCATGTCGGCGTGACACAGACGTGCCGTCATCACCCCGCCGCTGCACCAGACCGACCTGGGGGTCATTTCGGCATGATAACGCTGCTTCATCAGCGGACTGAGTAACACGCCAAAATCAGTGACTCACACGCCAGATCGACCCGGAGTTATTTTGACGTACAAGAGGTATTATAGATTCTCATGAGCCCCCGCAGTTGCGGGGGCTCATGAGGATCTATGCCTCTTGGTGAAAATACTTTGCGTCCACATGTTCTTTTGACGGTTGGGGATCTTTGACGACTCGGAATTTACGACGGGTTCAAAAACACGCCAAAGTGGCTCCGAGTCCATCAGTCTGGCGTGAAAGTTACTTTGGCCGCGAGTTCACACAAGACATGGTGGTGTGAGGCGAGAGAAGCCCGCGGTGGGGGTGGATGGGGTGGGGGGGGGGGTGGTCCATAGTCGGATGCTCAGCCTTGTTTCCGACCTCACCCCGGGGTCAGGGGGTATCAGGTTTCCCTGAAATTTCTGGGACTCCGGTGGCGTTGGACCTACGACTGTGATGTGGCGAAATATCCAGTGAAACTGAAAGCGCGGACGTTACATAAAGCAAACGGCGTACACCCATTACATCCTGACGATGATTTTTTTGTGAGTTGTTCCATGAAGGCTACACTACAGTTCAGGCGAAAGACTGACCATGACAGTTCAAGGGTGGTGCCAGGACAGCTTGGCACCCCTGGGCGCCAAGCTGTTCTGGCCCCACCCTTGAACTATCATGGTCAAATTAATCTCACGTCAGAGCATACCGAGACTTAAAGGGTTAAAGAAGGGTAAAGAGTACCCTTTCAGGCACCAGAACAAAAGGCAAAGGTTATCTGTTGTTCAGTGTTACGACACATTACAACGTTTGCCAATTTTAGTACGTGCGGTTGTTGCAGGATTTTCCTCACCGACAATGTTTTCTCTGGCCGGCGCAAGTGGAATGTGTATGTTACTAAGTCACACTGTGTGTGAGTGTGCAGCCCCCCCCCCCCCCGCCACCGTCCCCCACCCACCCAAAATTCTATAAAATGCTGTAACAAAGTCCCTTTGTTTGGACCCCTCCCCCCACCCCTCCTCCGAGTCTAGACCCCCCCCCCCGCCCCCATCCCCCCTCCCCACCCGTCGTTTGATATTTTTCGAGTGGTGACAGTCTTCACACACAGACGCCTTCTCTCTCTCTCTCTCTCGCTCTCTCTCCCCCTCTCCACCCTCCCCTCCCCCCCCCCCTTCCCCTTGTTTGATTTTTCGGCCACTGGAATCTAGCGTCGGAGAGGCCTTTTGCGTCAGGCTCAAGGTCCCAATGGAACAGAAAGTTGGAACCCCCCCCCCCCCCCCCACACACACACACACACACACACACCACCACCCCCCCCCCCCCCTTGAGGTAACTGATCTGCCTCTGGTGTGTGTGTGTGTGTGTGTGTCGGTGTGTGTGTCTCAGTGTGTGTGTGTGTGTGTCTCAGTGTGTGTGTGCGTGTGTGTGTCAGCGTGTGCGTGTGTGATAACAGCGTGTGTGTGTGTGAGTGTGTGTGTGTGTGAGAGAGAGAGAGATAGAGAGAGAGAGAGAGCCGCAAGCACGATCACGATAACGATAATGACACTTCCAAGGATAACTGATTTAGATACATAGATTTTATTCAGCCGTGTCCTTGCTACGTACTATCAAAAATGTAATGCATGAAAGAGAAAAAAGGTACGAGGAACTCAGTGATGTAGTTAACAAACTTGCGGAGAGAGATAGAGCGAGGTGAAGTCGAAGCAAGTCAGTTTGACTGATCAGTTAGCACCCAGCAAGTACTAGTGATCGGACTGATCTCACGGTGGTTTTCCCTTCACTCGATACCGCCGTGCCAGGTAACCAGTTGATCACTACCGATCATAAAACTCAATACTGATTCCCCTATCCCCTTCACCACCCCACCCCCACATTAACCCGCTCAGTGCCGAGAACATTTGAACACCACTCAACTGCAAGAGGTATAGATCCTCATGAGCCCCCGCAGTTGCGGGGGCTCATGAGGATCTATGCCTCTTGCTGACACTACTTTGAATCCATGTTCCTGGGACAGCTAGGGTTTTCTGGTGCTTAACCCATATCATTCGAAATACACCAGTGTGTGAAATAAGTTGGACTAAACTAGTTCAAGGGTAGTGCTAGAATAGCTTCGCGCCTCTAGGCGCCAAGGTGTACCACCCTTGAACTAAAGCCATTGATCTATATACTTATCTGAAAGTACTGTAATGTAGCTTGCATATAATTATGGCAGTGTACAAATCTGAAGCTTTTAGCCTCAGTATGATATATGGGTTCAGTACTGAAATCAACGAAGATTGCAGACACACAATACGCATCAGCTGGCACTGACTGAACGGATTCACCCATTCAGCCCTGACGCACTGCAGCAGGAGATGGGTGGACCATGATAATTCAAGGGTAGTGCCAGATTAATTTGGCGCCTGTCCGGGCGCCAAGCTAATCTGGCACCGCCCTTGAATTATCATGGTCGATCCATCTCCTGCAACTGGTGCATAGTCGTTAGATGACGCCTCCCAAATTTGGGAAATACGACCGTCGGGCTGAATGAGTTAAATCAACGACGATCAGTTGCAGACACACAATACGCATCAGCTGGTACTGACTGAACGGATTAATTTTATATCTCTTAAGGGCTGGCTTAACTGGGCGAGACAAACCCGAACCATGTCTCGGCGAGACACCCGAGACAGTCAATGCGAGATACCCGTTCCACCCGTTTATTAGGTTCGGCACGTCTGATCTTGTCTCGGAGAGTTCGCCGAACCTAATAAACGGGTGGAACGGGTATCTCGCATTGACTGTCTCGGGTGTCTCGCCGAGACATGGTTCGGGTTTGTCTCGCCCAGTTAAGCCAGCCCTTAAATAGTCGGACATAAGGCCAGGCTGTGTGTTTACAGTGAGTGAAATCGTGACACCCCAGCATTCAGCCGTTACTGTATATTAGTAGCACGCTAACCCATATCATACTGAGGCTAAAAAACTGGCAAATTTGTGCGCTGCCATATGCAAGCCTTACATTATAGTACTTACAGATAAGGATAAAGACCAATGGCTTTAGTTCAAGGGTAGTGCCAGAATAGCTTGGCGGGAAAGGCGCCAAGCTTTTCTGGCACTACCCTTGAACTATTTTAGTCAAACTTATTTCACACACTGATAAGGCCGGCTAAACGACCGTCTCTCAGCACGCCGGCCGGCCAAAATCATCAGTGACCCGGCGGGGTCGATCCAACGTAGACCTACAAGCGGTACTACATTTGAACGTCGCCGCTTCACTGATCGGCAAAAGTAAACACTGCGATCCATCTGCAAGAGACACAGCTTCAGTCTCACGAGTCGCAGCAGTTGCGAACCGACTGACGGACATACACATATATGCAACCGCTGTCACATGACGATTTGACTGACACAAAACGACACAAAGTACACAGTACACGGTGAGTAAGAGGCCTACTGACGTACCTGTCACGCCGTCTCTCGCACCCGCTGGTCCGTGACCCTCCACTAAGCCACAGCACAACGCATACACCGCAAAAAAAGCAGTCCAACATCTGCCTTCCATGTTTTCAACTTCTCAACTTAACGATGGCCGGCTGTCTACTGCAAGCACTAGACTCGCTGAATTGACAAACACAGACTGGCGCGGGGTTGGCACATTGCGCCGACTGATTTATAAGCACAGTCACCACACGTCTGCAGTCGAATGTCTCTTTTCAAGGTGGAGAGTCCGGCACAGTCTGAGCCGCTTTTCTCAAAGAAGTCACTGATTATGCCCATGAGAAGATATGATACTTATGTCGTAGGTTCCCTAGCTTGTGACGCTCGGAATTCAGCAGCAGCCTGGAGTCCGGGAAAACCACACTGACTACTGAAATGGTGAATAGAGCACCCGCCTGTCTCCTTCACCTTGGAAACATCGACGTACACGTAACAGCCGCTTCTCGTACAGACGGCGCAGTTAGCATACTGCGCGTAACGCCGCGAGGTTTGCGAGAGGCGTAGCAGGGGCGGATCAGTTACCTCGGGAGGGGGGGGGAGGGGAGGGGGAGAGAGGTATTCCAACTTTTTGTTTGGGACCTTAACCCATTCAGCCCTGACGTACTGCAGCAGGAGATGGGTCGACCATGATAATTCAAGGGTAGTACCAGATTAGCTTGGCGCCTGTCGGCGCCAAGCTAATCTGGCACTGCCCTTGAATTATCATGGTCGACCCATCCCTGCAACTGGTGCATAGTCATTAGATGACACCTCCAAAAGTTGGGAAATGCGGCCCTCGGGCTAAATGAGTTAACCTGATACAAAAGGCCTCCGCGACCCTACACCTTGTTTCCAGGGGCCGACAATCAAAAAGCGGGGTGGGGGGGGGGGGTTTGGGGGGGGATAGGGGTAGAAAGCGAGAGCAGCCACCTGTGTATTAAAACTCCCCACTTGCCAGCATATCAAACAACCGGTGGAGGAGAGGGGATCCAAACACCCCATAAAGGGACTTTGTTATAGCATTTTTAAAAATTATTTTTATTTTATTTATTTATTTATTTATTTATATATTTTATTTTATTTTATTTTATTTTATTTTATTTATTTATTTTGGGAGGGGGGTCCAAAACCATAGAACACCCCCACCCCATCCCAGATCCGCCCTTGCGTAGGTTTTTATGAGCCCCGGTATGTATTTCTGACCCAACGGGATTCCCCTTCAGAGAAACCCTGCAGCTCAAGATCATTTAGTTGGAAGCGAGCGAGGGACTTGAAGCAAATATACCCCTACTCCTTGCGTGAAGTTACAGACATTTGATATAAAACTCTCAATGGCGGGTTTATTGAACATAGCCTACACACTGCAGTTTATGACGGTTTTCTCATTTGCCACCAAGCAGGTGATATCAAGACTGACAGGGCAATGAAACATGATAGTTGGCCGTACATCCGCAACACAGCTGCCCCCCCAAAATGTTTAAGAACTGAACGCCCGTCGGGTCAAAAACATGATTAACCCTTTGCTGACTGTCGGTAGCGATTTTTGTCGCGATGATTCATGCAGGAATCATCGCGACAAAATCGCTACCGACTGCCAAAGGGTTAACCTGTCAACCAGTAAGCAAGGCCGCACACAAAATATTAATCATGCGACTCAGTTGAGCGGGGCAAGTTTTCCGCCTCGGTCAGCTCCCCCCCCCCCCCCCCCCACCCCCCTCCCCCCCCCCCCCCCCCCCCCCCCCCCAGTCATGTATTACATATTTCCTGGCGTGAAGAACCCAGCAGTTGCATGAGAGTAGCGGCGCATCTTGCTTAGTGGCTGGTGCAGGACTAAGCTCGCTCATGCAACTGGCCCCTGGCTCGTGCTTTGCCGGTGTTCTTCAGTTTCTTTTATAATGGTGTGTGTATGTGCGTGCGTGCGTGGGGTGTGTGTGGCGTGCGTGCGTGGTGTGCCTGTGTGCCGTGCGTGGTGCGTGTGTGTGTGTGTGCGTGCGTGCGTGCGTGCGTGTGTGTGTGTGTGTGTGTGAGTTTCTCCATGCGCGCGTGCCATTGGAGTGTGCAAGTCAGGTGTGACAGTTACAGGTCTTGTTTGATGTAATCAAACAGAATGGCTTTTGTCACGGTAGTCAGACGCTTTGTCTTGAATAGGAAAAGTGCATTTGCGCTCGGTACAACCTGCACCGGCATAGTGGGACTGAACTAATGCTGTTAGAGAAGACACACGCGCACACGCACACGCACGCACACACGCACGCGCGCACACACGCACGCGCGCACACACACACACACACACACACACACACAGACACACACTGACATGGGGGACGAAAGCGTCAGAGTGGGTTACCTACCATTTTATGTCAAAATGGGTTCCCATATTTCTATTTATTCTAGGGCTCTGGAATTGATGCGAATGTTTAGAACTCACCTTATAACTAAGCTCTATAACTTAAAATAAAATAGACATTTTCTAGAAACAGAGCCACTAGATGGAAAAAAAATGGGTTTCTACCAATAAAGTGGGTGCCTTTCACACAAAAACTGGCATTACAGTCAAAATGGGTGTCTTCACAACATTAGGCGTCTGTAATAAGGTCAAGTTCATGGAATACTTCTTTTTCACATTATTTTTTTTTTCCCCAACTTAATGTGTATGTGTGCTTTAACATTTTTAACATTGTATGGTGCAAAATTCAATAAACACTGGCCCGTAACCTTTCGATTATGATTTTTACAGAGGAAATCTTTTAAACATTGCTGCGTTTTGTCCTTCTGAAGCAAAACAGTTTATCATGGCATTTATGTGAGAATCAACATAATGTATTCTGGAAATTAAAGGACTTTTTTTTGGTTTTGGGTACTCTGGAGTTTCAGACAAACAGCAACAGAGCATTTTGAATATTAACCCTTATCATTCGGAATACACCAGTGTGTGCAACAAGTGTGACTGAAATAGTCCAAGGGTTAGTGCCAGAATAGCTTGGTGCCTCTAGGCGCCAAGCTATTGTGGCACTACCCTTGCACTAAAGCCATTGGTCTATGTCCTCATCTGTAAGTGTACTGTAATGTAGCTTGCATAGAATTATGGCAGTGAACAAATTTGAAGCTTTTAGCCTCAATATGATGCAGGTGAAAAAGTGTGGAAAAATATGAAAGATAGAAAAAGACCCAGACGAAGAAACTAACACTTAACTTATTCTACCCCAGACACACCACAGCAAAATAAAGATCCACCATGATAGTTCAAGGGTGATGCCAGAATAGCTTGGCGCCTATGGGCGCCAAGCTATTCTGGCATCACCCTTGAACTATCATGGTGGATCTGTGTCCTGCACTGCAACGCAGTCTTCTGAAGACGACTTCAACATTTGGGGATTCCGGTCTTGGGGTAGAATGAGTTAAAATGACAGAACAGAACACTGACATTAATTAATTAACTGACAACATAAGAAATCACTTGAAACTTCAGCCTTTATTATTGTCTTTCGTCCCCAACCAACCATTCTTCCGTTTGCAGATTTTTAAATGGTATGCAGTATACAAAATGATCGAGGCAGACCCCCCCCCCCCCCCCCCCATAATAACACTCTTGTAACAAATCTTTACGTTGTCAATGGTTTTCTTATCTTATTATTGTCTTTTGTCCCCAGCCAGCTGTTTCGTTTTGCAAATCGAAAGGTTATACAGTATACAAAATGATCCAGGCGTCCATCAGATTAAAAAAAAGCAGGCTATACATGCTGAAACCACCCCAATAATAACACTCTTGTAATAAATCTGTATGAAACCGAAAATGCCTTGAGTGGCGGGGAACCTCAATTCATTTCTTTTGTAATTTTTTCAGTCTGTTGCGGACGTAATCCTTAATGTTTGTCCAGAGCCTATGTCTAAGTGCAGGCTCTTCTGCCATTGCGTGCTGTATCTCGGCCTTTCCAGGAAGTTTGTTCATGACGAGGTGTGTCTTGAAACGAGTTTGAACAGCTTTCTCTTCAGCTTCCCCCCATGGTTTCCTTGTAAATCTAGCTTTCTTTCGAACAGGAGCTGACGCAGTACTGTCATCATCAAAACTATCTAGATTGTTATCAGGCTCTGGATGTCTTTTCTCCGTCATGCTCATTGATTCCTGTGTTGTTGACTTGCTACTTGCTTCATTCACAGGTGCTGTTCCCCCCCGAGACCTCTCTGCCAGTTTCTGATGTGTCTTCATTGTCAAAGTCAATCTCTTCAACATCGCCCAGCTCAGCTCTAATGCAACTCTCAAAATCTGTCATCCCATTGTTAACTGACAGAAGAATCTTTGCCACTTTTGCCTTTTGAAGGACGTCTTGAGGTTGGCGGTAGATATGGCGATGTATCCGAATATCATGACCAAGGAAATCTGCCAGCTGATCCTGGTCTAACTCCGAGATGGCCATTGACTGAGCCAAAGTTGCAACCTGCTTCCGTTACTGAGTAAATGTGAACATGGCTGGGTATGACACCCGTGCTTCTAGGGCATGGGCCTTCAGAACATCATGGCCTCTGTAAGGCCTCTGACCAGAAGGTGTGGCAAAGATGTACTGGGAATCAGCGAGAGCTGGCACTGATTGCCTCATTTGAAGGATTCTGTCCACAGTTGTCATCATCTTCTTCGTCAGCAAAACGGGAACACTCCTATTAAACTTGCCTCTGATTTCCACTCGCTGAAAATGATTCACCATTTTCTTCTCAACCTCTGTGAGACCTTTCAAGATATCTTGATTGGTGATCGATCCAATCTTAGCATTCTGGAAGTCTGACACCTTCTTTCTCTGAACTTCTCCCCCTCGTTTTCGGTTGAAAGTGATACAGCACAAAGAGTTGCTTTAACCACTGTCGGATAATCTTCCAAAACCATCCTTGTCTCAAGAAGCTGTTGGACCTTCCTCACATCTTCACATGATGGGATCAGCTTGGTCATTTTCCAGACCGACTGGGCTGCTGTAGCGGACACACAATCATACCAGTCCCCGTTGAAGACAGAGTCAAACCGCTGCGCCTCAGAGAGCTCCTGTCGCCACCTGTCGTCTGAACCCTGCCCTAACTGTTTGGATGCCTGTGACTGTTTGATCTGTGAACACTTTTTCAAAGCATGGCCTATGCGCATTGCGAGATTGCCTTTTTTGAACTGATGTGTGTCCTCATCAAAATCTGCTAGCTCTTTTACAGCCAGGACAACATGATCAAAGCTAGCTGAATTGATCACAGCATTTAAACTTGCGATTTTCATTTCTGACCTCACTCTGATAATCTTTAATAGTCTCCCTAACTCCCGCATCCTGGAGCTGATTTGTCCAGCCGTGTGTTCTTCAATGTCCCTGCGGTCAAATAATCTCTTTCCATACTCAAGAAGCAAGGGGTCAGTTCTGATGAGACAGCTTATCTCATCATCTCTCTGCCTGGCCAATACCTTGTGATAGAAGGAAAACTCAACATCTAAGGGTATTGGAAGCATTAGCCGACCACGGCGCGCCGCCTCACCTCTCTGAGTGATCTGAAACCCTCCTGGTTTCTGACAGCAACGTTTTGAGTGTACAGAGATCAGCTTTTTTTTGATAGAGCCCTTTGCAATGGCTACAGGCGAGAAGGTCGTCTACCTTACTAGTTTTGGTGCGATACTTAGGAATCAAACATCCGGATTTGTTTTCAAGAACAGCAACGTTATGCATGTAATCACCCTCATCTTGTAGTCTGATCCATGTTCGACGTCTCTGCTTTGTCCCTTTTTTCATCAACAAAATTTTAGCAACGTCTGCCTCATCTGCATGGACATCTAGTAAGTGCGTGCTCATTTTCAAGACAAGCTTGCCACACGATTTGCATGCATGTTTCTTGTCCCATTTGTACTTTCCTTTCCCTCTCTTTGACAAGTGCACACCTGTTTCTTCTGTAAGTGCTCTTTCCCCACCCCCAGCATCATGTTCCTTCTGCCTATCCACATTCTCATTGCCACCCCCTAACGCACACTGCACCTTGCTGGTACTAGCGTCACCGACACCTGGCCACCCCGAACCTGCCACTTTGATGAAATCTAACATAGTCGATACAATACTGTCTATGTCAGAGATCCCAGCAATTGATGCCGACACACCGTCTGAATCCGGTGAGCTCGAGCCAGGAACAAACTCCTCGTCATCACTGCCCTCGTATTGCAATGCGCTTGCACTACTCTCAGTCTCAGGTCCATCCCAGGCTCCATTTGCCAACTGGAGAAAGAAAGAAAGAAAGATTGAAACCAAAGCTGCATTAGGACAGAAACAGCCCAATTTTGGTTTAAGGGGCCTTGCACAAGAATAAAAGGAGTAATCCCGTGTATGACCGATTTACATATGTGTGACCTCGGTGACAAGGGCTGGCTTCTGCAGCAGCAAAATCCACGTTTTCTAAAATTGCAAGCAGTTTTCACACATTTGTCAACCCTGCGTTGAGAGAGGTCACTCAAATTGGCATCACCTTTGAACTATCATGGTCGATCTGTGTCCTGCGCTGCAATGCGGTCTTGAGAGGACAGGGGCAAAATTTAAGGATTTTGGTGTTGGGGTAGAATGAGTTAAAGTTTACCATGGACGACGGACGGACGACCAGTGGCCCAGAACATAAACTCACTTTTGCTTCGCACGCAAGTCAATAAAATGAAGATGATCATAGAATCACTTTACTTACCAGTTTGTAATTGGGAGCATTCCGCTGCCGTCCATGCACCCTCCTACCAGACGCACCCTCTATGGCAGAGGCGGGGGGGGGGGGGGGGCTATGATGCTGCAGCTGACTAATTTTGCCATGGGCCTTGGTCATGTGCCAGGAAAGGGGCGTGCTTGTCCACTTCCATAGATCCCGATGGGTTTGGACATCCTGCTGCCATCCGGCGCTGGGTGTGTGCAGAAAGTCCTGAGCCGGTGTGACCAAAACGGTGTTGCTGCAAACATGTCCAATACAACCATGTAAACCATTGACATTTTGAATCAGATTGATTGTACATTGCTTAACGTCCCGACAGCAACAAGGCTTTCTCAGGACGTGCCTGCACTGCTTGTGAAAAAAACACCTAAACAGAACATTGAATGTATGTCGCCAGCCGGTCAAATACGTTAAATAAACCTAACACATGGGGCCTAAATAAAGCTAAGACCATTTAGCAACACACATCCAATATCAAGAGCTACAGGCAGTGCAGACAGTAGGGAGAGTTTTAAAAAGGCAAATACAGGTGAATGGACAAAGGGTATACAGAAACACATGCCCCAGAATAGAGAGGAAAACCCACCCTGTGGGGCTGACCAGGGTGACCCTGGGAACTTAAAACTGGTAATACAGTAAAAAGCGACACTTCAGTTGCACAATCCGAAAGACCTGTTTGTGGACGTTTGTTCTTCGAATCGCGAGGCAGTTTTGCGAACGAGGATTGAAATCTGGCGCCATTTTTTAAAAAAAAGTCAACTCATACTGTGCATGCATGTGTCAAGTTACTTTTCGATCACTGACAATCACACATGTCAGAAAAAAAGAAACAAAATCGCGTGGCAGATTGACCTTAGTAATGGTGTTATTAAAGGAATTGGTAAACCACTTATGATGAAGTTAGATACAGTTGATGCATCTGTGTTAGCACATAGGCCGTACGAGTTGAGGAGACGTGCGGGGCGATGAACGAATTCCCTTGTCATTGAAGAAGACAGCTATTGTTAATATCGTGGGGACCTCTTAATCATTTAACTATCATGGGATGACCTTCAACGACAGAGAGAAGTGGGACACTACCGAGCCACGGCCACTAGGCGAGGCATACAGCCTTATTTTTCTGGCCAAACGGGTAATCGGTGATTTGTGGATGCTTGCTCTCAGTATCACGGATATGAGAATTGCACTGAACAAGGTATACTTAATGGGCGTCGCTCTTAACAAGAAATGAGGTGGTTGCATAAAGTGGTAGAGGGCGTCTGCATGGCACGTGACAGAATGTGCCAGGACGGGGACGGAAAGACGTTAGGGTTAGGAGGGGGGGGGGGGTTCAAGGGAAACAGCTCTCGGGGGCGGGGTGGTACAGTTGGGCGGAGTATGTTGTGCATGAGCCAAGGGGGGAGAGCGATGGTGCGGAGGTGATCTGTGAAGGTGTAGGAGCACTCTGTCTTAGGGCGGGGGTTCCGTGAGTGAACGTGGGTACACAAGGCCAGCGGCGATGGCATACGTGTCAATGAAACAGCAACATGTGCGGGTTACGTAGGGAAGTTCTGTGGGGAAGAAAATGGTTGAACGAACTGGATTTTTATGAAAGATTTGTTATCTGACTTATTGAAGCTGACACATATAATCAGAGAAAGGACGGGACAGACCCTCAGCGGGATCAGGGGGTGGGGGGGAGGGGGGGGGGGGGGGGGGGGGGGTGGGGGGGGGGGGGGCCGGTGGTGGGGGGGGGGTGGTGGGGGGGGGGGGGGTGGGGGGGGGGGGGGGGTGTGGTGGGTGGGGGGGGGTGGGGGGGGGGGTGGGAGGGGGGGGGCGGGGGGGGGGGGGGGTGGAGGGGGGGGGGGGGGGGGGGGGGGAGGGGGGGGAGGGTGGGGGGGGGGGGGGGGGGGGGGGGTTGGGTGGGGGGGGGGGGGGGGGGGAGGGGGGGGGGGGGGGGGGGGGTGGGGGGGGGGGGGGGGGGGGGGGGGGGGGGGGGGGGGGGGGGGGGGGGGGGGGGTGGGGGGGGGGGGGGCTGGGGGTGGGGGGGGGGGGGAGGGGGGGGGTGGGGGGGGGGGGGGGGGGGGGGGTGTGGGGGGTGGGGGGGGGCGGGGGGGGGGGGGGGGGGGGGGGGGGGGTTGGGGGTGGGTTTGGGGGGGGTGGGGGGGGGGGGGGGGGGGGGGGGGGGTGGGGGGGGGGGGGGGGGTGGGTGGGGGGGGGGGGGGGGAGGGGGGGGGGGGGGGGGGTTGTTATTGTGTGGGGGGTGTTGGGGTGTGTTGGCCGGGTCAAAAAATGGTTGCCAGACTGGTCCACGTTGCGCGAGGGGAGGGCGTCAAAGAGTACACACACCGCCACATGTAAGCATGGTGATTCAGGGCGGTGGAAGTTCGTGTGGCGTAAACAGTGAGCAGTGAGGTGTCCGCCCAGTATCGAGGGTGGGGATTGTGTGAGGTTACGTGCCTCGGATAAAAAGTAGTGTGGATGGGCATTCTGAGCACACACAGCGGAGGGCGATGGACACAGTGCACTGAAGCAACCGGCGCAGCGCCGCGCAGCGACACACAGCATCAAGGATCGGGTCGTGGTACATAGGGTCAGGGGGGTAGTTAGGAGCGGGGGGGGGTGTGAGGGGGCGGAACACCACACACACACACACACACACCCCACAACACAGGAAATACAACAACACACACACAACACACACACACTAATGAAAAAAAAAGCACACAAACGCTAATAAGAGCTCGAAATGATGTCATAATGTCACCCAGAAAGGTATTCCTTTATTTGGAATTATATAAAATTTTTAAAAAGTCATTGCTTAAAACATACCTTTAGACTTATTAAAATACAGAAAATTAATGGTACAGGCCCCAATGGGTTAAGGGGTGGAGGGGAAAGGTTATTGGGTGGTGAAAGGGATGGGGGGGGGGTTGGGGGTTCTTAACAGTAAGCAAAACATGTTCTAACAACCTCTGTCATGAGCTTCCAGATATTATTATTTAAAAACAATTCTAGACAGCCAAGTAGGGTGCTGGTCTGTCCCCCGCAACATTCTGGACCTTGTACTGGGGGGGAGGGGGGGAGGGAGGGGTGGGGGGGACGGAGGGCCGCTTCTTTTGGGTTGGAGTCGGGCCGCCTTGTGCCGGAGAGTGGTGGATCCTGTAGTCGCAGGCAGCGAAGCATTGATGCAGATGCGCCCTGGGGTGCGGGGGGCGTGTGCGAATACTGCGTCGGAGAACTTCTATTGAAGTTTCTCCTTATTCATAAGAACGAGCGCACGGGCTGGGAACACATAGAATGCACCGCGGATGGGTATGATAGCGATTGGTTTGATTGACTTGAGATGCCGATCCGCAGTCTCGTATAGGGATCTAGAGAAGGGGCGAGGGTCTGCTATGTGGGGAAGTGGTGGAGGCTGCGAGAGATCGGAATTTGGAGCATGGTGGTTATGGGTCTTGACATATTACTGGGGTTTAATGGTGTTAAACTAAAGGGACAGTAGAAGTGACGTCATTCTTGAGGGGCGGGGGGTCAGGCGCGGGTCTATTATTGTAATGACCGTGTGTTTCGTTGAGGCTCTGTCTTATGCGGGACGATATAACCTCCCAAGTCGGACTATTGCAGTAGGGGGCTTCGCTAGCCGCCGTTTCAATGACACCTGTTGTTAAACGGGGGGGTTAGCATCGCTAATAAATATTGAGATATGGCCGGTTTACCTACCACTTACTAACCTATATGATAGATAGACGTACATCTTGGTGAAGGATACCTAGCCATCTCATCAGGACAACAACTGGGTTGTTATCAATAGTCAGTTGGGTGAGGGGACTCACCTCTACACATCCTGCTGAGGGTAACTTGTATGTCGATATGTGGGTCGTAGTAGGAATATTATTTGGGGGTAGTTAACCTGGCTTTTGCGGCGGGATCTGGCCGTAAGTATGCTCTGGGGAGTCTAATATTTCACAAACAGGATTTATTACTGGAGGGAGGGCCAATTTGGGGGGGGGGGGCTGACTTCGTAGTGCCAAGATATACGGGATTGTTTCTGTTGATATGTTTATGGCCGGTGAGGCATTCAGAAATGGGCCGGTCAACGGAGGAGAGGAGGTACAGAACGACTTCATGGGAGGATGGAATAATGAATCTGTGTAACAGCAACACTCTAGGGGTTATATAAATAGAATGTTCAACTTACATTTAAGGAGGGGAGCAGAAACATGGTAATTGGATCATATAAATCAGAAACTAGAAGTTATACATCGCGGGTAGAATGATTAGTTTTGCTATGCTCCAGGGGCCATATGAAGACTAGCTATTATCAATGTGCACTCAGGTGAGGCCTTACTTTAATATTGATATTCAGGGAGGAGGGGGGTTAAATGTCACAGTATATCAATACATTCAGACTGGGGGTTGATATACGCTTATCGATAGTTCTTCATTGTCGCTACTCTCAGACAGTATTGCAGAGCGTAAATTTCTGGTTTCATACTTCGCGAGATATAGGATAAGGTTATGCTTGCTCATGTGTATTAGGGACACACACGTTGGGGTCGGGGCGTCTTTGTCTATGATAGTGTGCGGACAGAAGAAAGTCTAGTCGTGGGGAATAGGGGGCGTACCACCCAAGTGGTGCTTTATCGCAGGTGGGGCGGAGCAATAATGTGTGTGGGGGGGGGGGGGATAGTGGGTGTATGGAGGAGGACGTGGGGGTATATGTAGGTGATGTGGGGAGGGTTTGGGGGGAAGTGGCCGATGGGCATGGCCACTCCTACCGAGCAGGTCTGGGTGGGTTTGTGTTCTATCGGTGGCTACACATACTAGGATTCGTAACAGAGTGACACAGGGGATCTTTTGGCTGATGACGGTTGTAGGGTCCTCTGTGGATGGCCTTTTTGTTTAGCTCGGGGATCTACATATCATGTGAATATCCATGTCCCTGAGTATGTATGTACGTGGGAGAAGTTGAGATTGTTGGTGGAAAGGATGGAGGGGGTTTGTTGGGGAAGGATATTGGCCGGTCATGTGTGTCTGGCGTTAGCATGGGCGCGGACAGCATGGGATTAGTGGGTCATAATGATTAAGCGCCACGCTCAGACATGTGTGGAACTATATGCAGAGTAGTATGTGATCCTGCACGCAGAGGAGTGTTAGCTTTATGGCATCTAACACTGAGATTAGCTAAAGAATATCATCTACGGGGGCGCTCATGTCGTAGGGGAGTCGGTCCGGCGGGTTGGTCGGATGGGGGTATGTTGCAGATTCTTTGTCATACTCTGCTATACGATGCCATGATTATACACCAGAATACAAGGACAGGGAGAAAATATCAAACGAAAGGCAGGCTACGCAATAAGGCGAGGGATCGAATTTGTGCACATGCGTGGTGTGGACTTATCCACAGATAGGTATATCAAGAAAAAAGAACGTATTATACGGTGCCAACGGTCAACAATAGGTTACCACATGCAGGAGATCAAGATACGGCGGACTATATCCGCGTGTCTAGAAAACCGTTCTCAAACTTACGACACAAAGATCTCAGGTGTCTATTAAACACTATGATTTTATGCGCACCACAAAGTCTATAATTTTTCAACACACCTAATGACCCTACCCCAATATCTCTAAAACTAAGGTAAACGAGTGCCTTTAGATACTCAAAGGTTTTTTTTTTTTTGCTACAATTTTTTGCACACATTGCCTCCAGAAAAGTCTACCATTTTAGTCAGAAGCGTTACTAATGTGTTCTAGTGGTTTTTACAGATTGTGCCACTGGACAAATACTCCTCACTTCTAGAAGACTCATTATACATCCCATATGTAGGTTTGTACGTGAAGATAAGCCTTATCCAAGTACATTCTTTGAAAAAGACTACGAGATAGACTACATGAACTTACCGTCTGACAAAACGAGTGCACGGCAGAAACTAGTTCGCATTAGGGTAAGTATTTCCCCCAGCTCCGAAAAGCTTCTACTTAAATTGGAAGTCAGGTTTTAAACACTTCCTCAGCTGTCATATCTTTTACCAGACATTCTGTATAGGGTTATCTTTGCGCATATCGTACTTTAGAAACAGTTGTAGAAAAGGTGCGTTTCTTGAAAATGCAATGGACAGGGACGGTGGGAGAGGCCAGCAATTACAACAAAGAAATTTGTGAGCTAAGGATGGAAGTTGCTGGAGAATCGGAGACAGTGAAAGCAGAATGAGAGGCGCTTTGCAAGTTCAAGGCAACACATGAATATTTGCACGGGCTAACACATGAGGTCATCTTATACGGTTGCGGACACTAAGCTACGATTGACTGAAATCAATGTGTCAGGGTTCACGGGGATAACTTATCCGTCGCCTACAGATTTTCTAGAAAGTATGGAGGAGATCATTGAGGCGCTGTTGTCCGTTAGTGACAAGAGCGTTCTGTTGGAGCCAGATACCAACGTACACAATCCCCTTCTGTAATCTGAAAAATTGAGCTAGAAAGATAGAAAGAACTTGTCACGAGGGAGAGAACACAAGTGCGGTGGCAGCGGGCGGATTACGATCCACGCTGAGAAGGGTGGGAGGGATATTGCGTGATATTTGGCACAGGGGACACAACTCCATCGTACAGAGTGCATCCCCATATACATTTAGTCACGTCGACGAGGATGGAGATGACAGCGGTCGGTGACGTATCGCACTCATGGCGGGCGGTCATTCAATTGTCGGAGTGCACACGGGGGATCCTATAGTGTCGAGTTTTCATTTTTAAGAGAGTAGTTCGTTAGTTCGTGGCATTTAAAAAGGTTAAAAGGATATAAAGTAAAAAGCAATAAAAGCCGCAGCGAGCTGAGTTTCGACGGCGCTACGAAACATGTCAGGTTCCTATACGGGAATCATGAGTACGTTGTGGTAAACGTCCGGTCCTTTATCTATCTATGGCGCATTGAGTTTACATCTTCTTCTCCTGGTTGGGTACTATCTTTCTTTTTCAATACTATAGATAGTATGAAGAATGATAATTGTGGCCAGGTAGATACCAACACCATCTCGAGTTTTCAACATTGTTTGTTTCGTGCGAGGTGGTTCTAGTTGTGCTGTCTTCTCCCACTAAACACATTACTATTGTTGGTTTTGAGACGGAGCATCAGAACTATAATACTCGAGCCCAAGAACAACACACTATCAACAATGTGATCTGTCGTGGTAGGCGGTGGCAGGTGGTTAGAAGCTGATGGTATGGCACGACTCTAGTAACCCCACTGTAGCTTCAGAAATATTGCTCTAGCCTCCGACCAAGCCAATTCTGTAGTTTCATCAAAGAGAACATAGTCCAGATCGGTGGCAGTCGCCGGCTTATAGAAAGCAGGAGGCTGAGTTAAGTTTATTTTGTTTGCAACTTATATATATTTAACACCTAGGACTCTCCAGACGGACCAACAACCCGGCGAAAAACATCAGGACGTTAGCACGTGCAGGACGTAACAGAATCAACAGGTGCTAGAAACGGGGTTTACAGTTTATGCACTGTAACATTTCATCCCACTTACACCTCTGGTGGCTAGTCTTCTGATAGCCTTTGTCTAGTGTGCTTACATTCACCTTAGTAACTAGCTAACTCTATAAATAGCGTGAGTGACTCAAAACATATAACGCATCAGATGTCTGACAGTAGTACATAAGAGTTATCTGTTCAAGTAAGTGTGGGGAGTATATAGTTGATCACATACAACAATTTATGAGTATAATGAAGCGTCATTCAGTTTAAGACTATTATAGAAGTTACTTACGTATCTAATATAATTACGGTGACCTGCATCAGGTTGAAGTATGTGTGTGCATGTGAGGTAGTATAACGGTATGCTCTAGGACGTATCTCCGTCCTTAATCTTTATCACAGGCATTTCTTACACATATACGTGACTTGCATACTATTTAATACATCACTCACACCAGTACACATCAAACTAAATTGCTCGTTCGGCTCGATGATACGGGGGGATTACCCAAGATATTATAGAAGTTTTTTTTCTTGATTACTATTCTGACAATAGACTCGGCATTTTACGTGGTATATGTGGGATTGGAGGGCATCAGACTCGCGTAACCCATTACTAGCGATTGGAGGAAGATGGATTGTGACGCCAATGATATAATCAAAGGGTGAGTGCCAGTGTTGAGATTAGCTTGGCGCCCTAAAGCGCCAAGCTACATCTTTCACTACCTCTACATAGAATTGCATCACCACTGGTCAATCCATCAGTTGAGCAGTACTTCTGGGACGAACTAGCAGTTACACTAGCCATCAGTCATAGGCCAACACCTGAGTCTACCAAAATTTATGATGAAAGGGAGGACAAAGAGATTTTTTTTAGTATGGGGGAGTGCGGATGCGACGATGGAGTGAGTCAGAGGAAGATGCGGATAGGGATGTTAGGTCTTACATTGTACGATAGAATGTCTATTGGGGGACACGGGAGTTCAATATACAGATATAAATTTCACTTACACATCTATAGTTTGAATAAAGAAGGATGTGTACGCGGGGACTATGGGGGGTCTTATACCACAACAAAACCACACACACACAAGCACACAGCGGGGACAGCAGATGCGAGTAGTGCCAACTGAAAAGCGGATTATCGGGGACGAGAGACATCTATATATTCCTAACCCCAACCGTGACCAACATACGACTCAACAACCACGAACACACACGACGACACACAGAAAAACAAAAAATACACAAACCGATCACACCACATCCATCAAACAACACTCTAAACAAACACACACACACCAACACACGTACACATCGCAACCAAAGCCAGAAAGGATAGGTGTTTTTTACTGGAGCAAGATTCTTGCATGACACACACAGCACATCGGACTATGATCACTACGGTTTCATCTATTGAACAATCACAAACTACTTTACTCAATATTTGCTCTTTCGTCACATTTCTTGTTTGAATGGCATATCTCAGGAATGGGGGGGTAAACACACATCACACATGAGCGAGCGACTCGATCTATACGTCGTGCAGTGAGTCTGCAGAAAGCTGCTCCTGCAGGTATTCAAATGTGCGAACGACTGACCTTTGTCGCTTTGTCGCTTGATGCGCTAGACGGCCAACTAACCGATGATGGACCGTCATAACATGAACAATTCGGTTAAATAAATTCTTTGTTCACGAAGTGAGGTTCGATTAAGGATGAAGCGGCGTAGAGATATTCGCTCCTACGAGTGTGTCTGAAAAGAGAAAAATACGTTCGCCAAATTTACGAGAGTGAGGTCCTAATTGAACCTTCATCGCCAGTGCAGCGATTAGTGTTCTTGCAAGGTCTGTACTAACACTCGCCATTATTGTAAAGAAAAAAAAAAGCGCGTACCCGGGCGCATTAATGTCAGCATATATATTACTTAAGTAAGTGTGCAAAAACCAAATTCCAAGATGACTGAAATATCTATTTGGAGCGGACTGCGTGTGACTGATGAAATTGTACAATTGTACGACTGAGTCAGTAGAGGACCAGACTAGCGAAGGCGCCAATCATGGCGCTCTGTTGATGACAGTGAGAGAAGGGAAAAGCGAGGAAGGAGAAGCAAAGGCTAATACAGGGCAAGCTATAACCACTGTGAATTAACGCGAGAGTTCGAGGGAGCCATCTCCTAGGGCTGTAAGGTAGGCAAACAGTGGCAAACAATCAAAGGACGGAAGATATGCGCAGATTCTAAAAGATTGGTGCGCCAGATAGAGTGCTCCTATCCGTCATCACCACGCAGCCTGGCCCACCAACAGCAACCCTCATGACGTCCTCCCCCCCCTCGCACACACTAGCATAGTGCTTTCATGAGGGTGTACAGTGTTTGTTAGCTCTCATTAGTTCACAGTTGAATATAAGGCCGCTGTTTCGCATCGGGGTTAAATCAAATCTGCTGTACATACCAGGTGTGTGACACAACACAAGCTGGGCATATAATCCAGTCAGCCCAGAGGAGTGAACCCCACCCGGTGCCTGTGTGCTGGTGTGTGCATAACAGACACAGATATATTAAATCCTTTCTTACCCTCCGCTTTAACGTATTTGTTCCCTCCCCCCCCCCCCATCCCACTCCCAAAACTCCTGGTAGAAATAATCAAACTCACAACTCATGATGTAACTATGGAGTTTCCATCAAGAATTTCCTCTTAACGGGCTGTACCATGATTCATGCAACGTCCCATTTTTCCTTACATATTATCTTTCGCGAGTATTTTTTCTCGTGGCCTGCACGCTCCCGAATTCGGCTGCCTCGAATTAGGCGGGGGGGCAAGTGGTGCGCATCTAAATCCTGTTTGTCTGGTCCACCTAAAATTCCCCTGGTTGTCCGCGTGTTAGGCTCTAGCCCTGCTTATAGATACTGTAATCCGGCATCACTTTGATATACAGTTGCAAAAGATGTGATTTATTAATTACTATGAATCCGCTCTCTGTATTCTCCTATACCTATCCGCGGCGTCTCGTATTTCACTGACAGTGGTACTGGCGCAATCATGTCGGTGCCTCGCTGACGCGGGCGGCCAGGCCCGTGTATCTAAACTCTGTTGTTTTTCCTCAACTGACCTTCCTCCAGTATATTATATCTCATTCTGGTTTACGTGTACCCTCCAGTTTCTCTAACGCTCTTAACATATATCTAAAAACCAGCGCTAGCCCTCGGCCCCCCCCCTACTGGTTTTTGATTGAGAAAGACTTGTAAGATGGCTGTGTAAATTGTCAACAGTCCTGCCAGGAAATTCTCCATCTCACAACGTCAACTCAGTTGCCCAATATACTAGGTCACTTTCGAGTCAAATGTTATATCACACTTTTCCCGTGTTTCTTCTTCTTATCATGTTAGCACTGACATGCGCAGTCATGGTTAATACGAACGACGCCATTGCTGATCTGGTGAAGAAAGGACGACCGAATCGTTTTACCATTCAGTTGGTATACAGCTTCAGCATCTGTCCTCCTTATTAGCACGGGCCTAATACACCTAATACCCGGAAGGGTGACCAGGGGTGTCAGGAGAGGTCAGACCGCCAGTGCTCGTTACTGGCGCTTATTTTGGATTTAATGTGTGGTGTTGCTGTGACAAACTACATCGGGCATTGGCTTGTGAACAAAAAACTATAACCAGTTAAACAAAAAGCACTTGCCACAGCACCACACTCGACGGGAGGGTGCTGCTCCGTCAAGCCCTTAAAGATCACGGCACGCGCACGATGTCCGCCGCGCGCCCGGTTAAGTCTGCACCCTCCAGCCGAGTGCTTTTCTGTTCAAACCGGATTATTCGAACTTACCCAGCCCGCACGACGTGACGTCTGTCAAACCGTGAAACCGGTTGCCGCATTACCCCATAACAGTCGAGCAGTTCCAGTTGAAGGGGTGATGGAGATTGGGGTGGGATCAGCGATAATTCACAAAATGGCGCCGTACCATTGGGGCTGAGAGACCTCACCCTGTAGTTCTGTCGTGTGACACAATATCAGAGTGACCACGGGAGATACCCCAGCGTGAGTCGGTACATGAGATCGAAGAAGCGTTCCGGAGTATTAACTCACGGAACCGAGAGCGCGTTATAAGCCGAATGGCCTTGACTCGCGGCCAAATCATCGCGGAAATTCATATGCTTGACGTTAAATGATCTGCATTAAAAAAAATAAAAATAGGAAAGCAGGCCAAGACACCAAACATCTCGGGGAAGCCCGGGTGGGCTCGGGGGTTAAGAACTTTCAGACTCTCGAAATACCGAAAAGGATCCAAGGTTCGAATCTCCATCTGGGCTCCCAAGTATGCGTCTTATATCGCCCCATTCTCCGTCTTTGCAGATCACCCTTTCTTCGTGGGTGGACACAAAAAGACGCTTGTTCATAGCCCCTCCTCCCCATCCACCGCCACCAACTACCCCTACCCCCCCCCTTACAACTCCACCGTGATCCCCTCTATACACATCGTTTCTAAACCTTTCGCATCGTTTTGTCTTTCCAAACCTCTCCAAGCATGGTTAATCCGTAAAAACTGTTCTTGCCCTCCCCCATCCTTCCGCCAGCGGGTATTTCAGAGTACATGAGAAGTAAACAGCTGGCAAATAGTGCAGAAAATTACCTAGGTTCGACAAAACCCCATTTGTTAACTCCTCTTACGTCACTCAGTCCATACGACACCAACAGCAAGATCTGCATGTGACACCATGATTACCGATTCATAAGGTTGATCGGCGCCCTCTAGTCACACATAGCTTGGCGCGCCTATGGGGCCAAACCCTTTTCTGGTCATCACCCCCTCTGAAACAAACATCGGTCGTTTTACGCACCTCCTCATCACACACACGTCCTCCTCCCTCCCCACCTCATTCCTCCTATTATTCCCCCTCTCCCCCCCCTCCCCCCTCCCTCCCTTATTACCTACCCTCCCAAGATCCTCCCTCACCCCCTCCCCCTCCCCCTATTACTTCCCCTAGCACCAATGTATACCTTGATTTCCAGTTCTCTTACTCCTTTACCCCATTGCCTCACTAAAAATATTCCACTCTTCAATCCTTCACGTTGGACTCCCCTCTCATTCACTCCCCCACCTCTCCGCACCCCCTCCCACCCTTAAAAATATGTGGATTTAACTCGCCACCTCTTTCCTCCCTTCCCCCTACATAGGATGTGGTGAGACGATTTGAGTTGTGGTTGGCATCGAGGTGGACCTTTCCTCTCCAAACCCCCATCCCTCCTTCCCCCCCCCTCATGAGTTGAGAGGGATGCACCTAAATTACACCCTTTCCCCAGCACCACATCCGATCTCCTTAGATACCCTAGATTCATATCCCTCCAACACTCCTATATCAAAATGTTACCCCATCCCCCCCTACAATCCTTTATTTTGACCACCTTTTTGATTATCCCCCCACCATGAGTATTCATAGTGGATTTTTTGAATTTTTCTCCGCCTCTTCTTTGTTCCCAATCCTGCACCTTCGCGCACCCCCCTCCCCCTCCCCCCTCCCTTCCTCAATTTGTTTCCACTACCCCCCGTACCCCGCACCCCCACCACAAACCAACCCAACCATGCGCCCTGCAACCCCCCTCCAACCCCCCACCATGCCCCCACTCCCCCAGCGCCCCCTCACCTGCTCTACACCCCCTCTCCCCGACCCAAGACCCGATGCCCCCAGCCCGTCATCCAGCTCCCCCCCGCCCCCCCCTCCTCACGTGCCCCGTCCACCCCCACCCCCCCCCCCCCCCACCCCCCCCCCGCTCGCCCCCGCCGAAACCCATCCAACACCCCGCACAACCCCCCCCCCCTCCAGACCCCGAGTCACCCCCCACCCCCCCACCCTACACTCGAACCACCAGCGCTAATCGCTCGGTCAGCCTGCGGCACCCCTGCCCCCCGACCCACCCCCCCCTCGCGCCCCCGCGCCGTTCGCGCCCAGTCCCGATAGGCATCGCGTCAGATCGTGAGTCTGCGACCCCCGAGGCGCCCTCAGCCCACTCCCTCCCAGTTACACCCCACCCACAAAGCGCCGCCCCCCCCTCCCCACCCTCGCCCACTCCTCGCACATGGCCACAACTTGCCGAGACCGCTGCTGACCAACCCTCCCGTCCAACCCCATACTCCCCTCTCAGCGCCCCACGAAGAGTAACCCCTCCCAATCCAAACCCGACACTCCCTTCCCAAACCTCCCGCACCCACCAATAAATAAAAACCCCAATCTACCCCTCCCAGAACCCTCCCCACCCCCGCCACCAACCCTCTTCCCCCACCTGACACCGCGCACCCCCCCTACGATTCCCCACTTCTACGCAAGCACACCCCATCCCCTCCCCAGCTCTACAAACCGCCACCCCCACCCCCACCCCCTCCCACACCCACCCCCCACCCTCACCCCACCCCCCACCCACACCCCGGACGCCTCACCACCCCCCCCCCCCCCCC
The DNA here is from genome assembly GCA_036245525.1 of Semisulcospira habei. Taxonomy (NCBI): domain Eukaryota; kingdom Metazoa; phylum Mollusca; class Gastropoda; family Semisulcospiridae; genus Semisulcospira; species Semisulcospira habei. The sequence goes on from BTPG01000005.1 coordinate 207,767,867, forward strand.
CGCCCCCCCCACACCCACCCTACCCCCACCCACCCCCCAACCCCCCCCCTCCCACACCCTCCCGACAACTCCACCCCCACCCAACCACCACAAACCCCTCCCACCCCCACACCCACCACCCTCCCTCCCCCCCCCCCACCCCACCCCTCCACCCCCACACCCCCCCCCCCCCCCACCCCCCCCACCCCTCCCCCCCCCTCCCACCCCCCCCCACCCCCCCACACCACCCACCCACCCCAACCCCCCCCACCCCCCCCCCCAACCCCCCCCCCCCACCCCCCACCCCAAACCCCCATCCACAACCCCCCCCCCCACCCCTCCAAACCCCCACCCCATCCCCCCACCCCCACCCTCCACCCCCCAACCCACCCCCCCCACCCCCCCCCACCACCCCCCCACCCCACCACCCTCCACCCCCCCACCACTCCACCACCCCCCCACCCCTCCCCCCCCCCACAACCCCCACCCCATCACCCCCTCCCCCACCCCCCCCCACCTCCCCCCCACACTCCACCCCCCACCCCCCCCCAAACCCCCCACCCCCCACCCTCCCCCCCCCACCACCCCCCCCCCACCACATCCCCCCGCCCCCTCACCCACCACTCCCCCATCAAATCAGCTCCTACGTCACTGATCGTCCCAGAATCAATCCTCCCCCCCCACTCCCTCCCTCCCCTCCCATACACCCCTACTTATCCCCATATCCACCAATTATGCCTCTACCCTCTGGAGCGAGAAGCGTGAATTACAGAAACTCCTCAGTAGCCTTTAACCAGCCATATGTGTCCTGCACTGCAATGCAGTCTTCAGAGGACAAAGGCGAAATTTGGGGATTTCGGTCTCGTGGTACAATGAGTTACGCTGGAAACATGAAGATCCTTCTTCTTGGTGATATGGAAACAACGTAGAACAGAAAAGAACACACGATAGAAAGAAAAGACGTCATCCTGTATAGAGAAAATTTAGAATGACGTAAAAAAAAAATAATAAAAAAAAAAAAGAAGAAGAGGAAGAGAACAGAAGAAACATAATGACGCAAATACACACGCACAAAACACGTACAACAAAACTTATGTCTACATACATCACGTCACTGCACACATTCGTATTTCCGCCGAGAGATGGTCTTAGTTGCCTGCTCGGCGTTAAACCCAAATAACTAACTAACATTCGCATTTACTCGTGCATGCTGCCGCTCACGCAAACACACACACACACACACACACACACACACACACACACACACACACACACACACACACACACACACACACACACACACACATCAGTGCAACGGTAGCATCAAGTATCAACGGTAGCATCAAGTACCAAGAAAAATAGACCCTCATGGACTCGGAGGACTGCGCATAGACAACACTCCAAACATCTCCTCCGGGCTCATGAGGATCTATGCCTCTAGGCGGTGTCTGGAATGTTGTCTACATTTACGCTACAAGCTGGTTAACCCTTTTAGCCCCGGGACCCTGCAGCAGGAGATGGACTGATCATGATAATTCAAGGGTAGTGCCAGATGAGCTTGGCGCCTTCAGTCCATCTCCTGCAACTGGTACATAGTCGTTAGGCAACACCTCCAAAATTTGAAAAATGGGACCTTGGGGCTGAAAGGGTAACCGGCAGTGGTTATCGGCCGTGGCTTCGCTTTCGTCCCTTGTTGTGAGTCCGACTTTCGGCGTAAATGTAACCTCCCCACGAATACGCACCTCACGGGACTGGATCTGTCCCCGTGTACGGCCTTCAGCGGGTTGTAGTGACCTCCGCTGGCCGTGCAGTCCCGGCGCCGCAGGTCACCATACATGTGCACGTGCATTCCGTGCTCCGTAATGGGGTCACGCACGGGAAAACCCTGCAGGCTCACCCGCACCTCCAGCAAACCCAGCGGGTAGTTCAGCGACGTCTGTGGGTGAAATAGTTACTCGTATACGTTCACCAGGCACTGCTTGCGAAACCCTAAAACCTGTCATAAACGGCTGCGTGAACCTTGGTTTGAAAGTTGTTATGCATCACGTATAACTGTTGTCTGCATGTGATAACTTCAGTTGAACAGTAAAATCTAACAATCTATACATAAATAAATAAAGGCTTCCTCACACGAGAAACGAAACGAAACATTTCGAAGAAATGTCCGCATTTCAGACATTTATCCAACATTTCACCGTTTCACGAAATGCGAAACGGCACATTTCGACCAAGCCGAGAACCTGTCACAGCTCTATTCGCGAAACATTTCTACCCGTTGCCCAATCAGCGTCGTCCGCTCGGTCACATGCTAAATCTGACGTCATTCAGGCCAAATTACTGAAGATGGCGGCGGGTAAAACTTGTGACGATGCCGTGGCCGTCATTTCTATTAATTATGGCTACAAATGCGTGATGATGTGACGCACGATTCTGTTAGGTTTAAGCGGGAGGATCATTTTCCAAATAGAATCTGTAAAGTATCATCACTAAAGTACCACCCAAATATGTTTTTAGGTCCGTTTTTTGAACCCCACTTTCATCGGCTTTCAGTCTGCCGGCGAAGCCTACAAGATGGCGGCTATCGCTTCGAGACGGCGGGATCCTCGATTCACTTGAACCAACCCTGTTTATGCATTCAAAAGCTCTTACGTTTATTCGATATGGTCGGGAATTCACTTGTATTGTGTAAGAGAAGGCACGACACATGTCGTATATGTTTAATTTTTAAGCGTCACTGAGTAGTCGGAAATATGACCCGATATCCACCTATACAACCGGAGCATGTGTCTGTGAAGAGTTACCTCCCCGGTACCAATCGATGAATTTTCACGGCGTTTCTGTGTGTGCGGAGGGCATTTCGATGCAATGAAAATGTTTCGTTTATTGTGTATTTCGTTTCTCCGTGTAGGTAAGTCTTAAGTTAATTAATTAATTAATTAACCCGTTTACCCCCGACGCCCTACAGCAGGAGATGGGTCCGCCATGATAATTCAAGGGTAGTGCCAGATTAACTTGGCGCCAAGCTAATCTGACACTACCCTGGAATTATCATGGTCGATCCATCTTCTGCAACTTGTGCATAGTCGTTAGATGACGCCTCCGTCGGGCTAAATGAGTTAAGGCAACTGCAGACATTTATAAAAGAAAGGTTTTAGCACGTTGTTGTTTCAGGTGTTCACGGTATCTGCAGCATGTACTCAGGCAGATAATGAGGACTTCTCTTTATATCGATCACTGCAGGGGCGGATCATGTACCTGTGAAAGGGGGTGGGGTGGGTCCAACCTTTTTTGGGGGACCCGCTTCCACCTGGCACGAAAGGCCGCCAGATCTTGTTTCCCCAGTGGCCGAAAAATCAAAAAGCGAGGGTGAGGAGGGGGTAAGACCTATTGCACCTTCTCCCCAGTGCGCAACAGGGTCATCGGGCCGACATCGGCCGCCGTTGGTCTGTGCGCGGGACAACGGCGACCGACGTCGGCCCAATGGCCTTTGCGCGCTCGGTCAACTGACGCACCAACCCAAATATCATAGAGCGGGGGAAGGGGGATTTGGGGGTGGGGTGGGGGCTGAGGTGGTCCAAGCTGCAAAAATGGACTTTGACATAGCATTTTAAAGTCTCGGTTTGGTCTTGTGGAAGGGGGGGGGGGGGCGGCCGGAACTGACCCCCGGAATCCCAACCCACCCACCTCCTTCCCCCAGATCCACACCTGCAATGTATATATGTCATTGGCGGAGTTATTCAGAGTATATCTGTAGCTATAACAGGTTGTGTAAATTCTATAGTGAATGACTACTGACCACAGCCTGCAGAAAGTCCACATGTCCGGTCACGTTGTAGGCCGCTCCTGCAGCGGGTGCCATGTCACATGTTGCGTGCACTGACCGCAAACACACATTTTCATATTTGTATTTACTCAGCAAATTCGCGTGTGTCAGTGTCTGCCGGTGTGTGTGCGTGCATACGTGCGTGCGTGTGCCGCGTTAAGAGTGCATCATTTACGAATTGTATAAATGAATAAGCCTAGTTTCAATCGAAAATGTGATCTGTTCTCATTTCGGTCTCTATTCCCTCTGAAAGCGGTTCGAAACTTATTATGAAACAGATAATGCTGGGTCAAACTGGCACATTGATTGGTTGGTTGGTTGGTCACGTTGTACATTGCTTAACGTCCTGACAGAAACAAGACTTTCTCAGGACGTGCCTGCGCTGCTTGTGAAAAACAAAATTAAACAGAATATTGAATGTATGTCGCCAGCCGGTCTAATACGCTAAATAAACCTAACACATCCTAGGGACGCTGCGCCTTCTGCAAATGTATCGTACCCCAGTTCAGAAAAAAGAGTAGAAAATTATTACAAATACAAAACTTGTCAACTCGTTCCGGCAGCCCGACGCACGTAGTTTCCCAAATTTTGGAGGCGTCATCCAAAGACTATACACCAGCTGCAGGAGATGGTTCGACCATGATAATTTAAGGGTAGTGCCAGATTAGCTTGGCGCCGACATGCGCCAAGCTAATCTGGCACTACCCTTGAATTATCATGATCGATTCATCTCCTGCTGTAGTTCGTCAGGGCTGAATGCCTTAATACTATCATCATTCTCCGGAGTGCTTCTCAAACAAATCAGGAGCGACAGGCGCCAAGCTAATCTGGCACTACCCTTAAATTCCCATTGCGTATGGGATGGAAATCAGTGCAGAGAAGACCAAACTGATGACAAATAACACCAGTGGCATTGGCACTGACATCATGATTGGAAGCCAAAAACTGGAAACAGTTAATAAATTCAAATACTTAGGAGCCATTGTGACAGATGAGGGATCAAAACCAGAAATACTGTCCAGGATTCCGCAGACAACAACAGCACTGACAAGATTGAAGACCATATGGAAGGACAGAAACATCACGCTCTGCTCCAAGATCAGACTGATGCGCGCATTAGTCATCTCAGTGTTCTTGTATGCCTGTGAGTCATGGACCCTCACAGCAGACCTTGAAAGGATACAAGCCGCTGAAATGAGATGTTTTCGAAGGCTGCTTGGCATTTCGTACAGAGATCACATCACGAACGAGGAATTGGAAAGCAGAATCAGGCAAGCCATCGGGCCCTATGAAGACTTATTAGCCATTATGAAAAAAACGCAAACTGAAGTGGTATGGGCATGTCACGCGTTCAGCAGGGCTTGCCAAAACAAGTCCTGCAAGGCACTGTGCAAGGAGGACGAAATAGAGGAAGACAGAGGAAAAGATGGGAGGACAATATCTCAGAGTGGACAGGGCTGGGCGATACGCTAAGAATGGCAGAGAACAGAGAGGAATGGAGGGAGCTGGTTGCCCAAGTCATCAGTGGTGCCCCAACGGTCGGCAGGACTACGGGATATAGATAGATAGATAGATAGATAGATAGATAGATAGATAGATAGATAGATAGATAGATAGATAGATAGATAGATAGATAGATAGATATAGATAGATAGATAGATAGATAGATAGATAGATAGATAGATAGATAGATAGATAGATAGATAGATAGATAGATAGATAGATAGATAGATAGATAGATAGATAGATAGATAGATAGATAGATAGATAGACCCTTAAATTATCATGGTCGACCCATCTGCTGCTGTAGTGCGTCAGGGCCGAATCGGTTAATGCATTAACCACAAACACATAACTTATCATCTCTTAGGTGCAGCAGACCATTTAGCAACATACATCCACTATCAAGGGCTGCAGGCACCGCAGACAGTAGGAAGAGTTTTTGTTTTGTTTTTTAAAGGAAAATACAGATGAATGGACCAAGGGTAGGCAGAAACATATGCCCCAGGAAAAGGAGAGAACCCACCCTGTTGGGCGGACCAGGTGGACCATGGAAACTAAAAAGTAGTTAACCCCACCCAAGTCCCCCAGGGCAGACCCGGGTGCGGGTTGGCACATTTATTTCTTCTAGTTACTGCAAACACTGTAAACAATGTACAGTATTTATTTCGTCTAGTCACTGTAAACAGTGTAAACACTGTACAGTATTTATTTTTTCTAGTCACTGTTTACAGTGCAAACAATGTTCAGTATTTATTTCTTCTAGTCACTGTTTACAGTGACTAGAAGAAATAATTACTGTACATTTAAACAGTTCGTGGAAACTCATTTCCCCCCCCCCCCCCCCCCCCCCCCCAGTCTGTGCATCCCAAAAAGCCTGGCCGGGCCACGTCGTAAATGTTCAGATAATACTGAATAGTAAAAGCGGGCACGTAAGACTGACTGACTGGCAACTTCAGGGAACTGTGTCACTTAACCCCTTCTCTGCCACAACACTATGAAGAACACCCAAACGCAAGAGGCATAGATCCTCATGAGCCCCCGCAGTTGCGGGGGCTCATGAGGATCTATGCCTCTTGCTGACACCACTTTGTACCCGACGTCATCTGAACGGCTGGGGGTCTGTAGTTCTGAATTAACCCTTTGCGTGTCGGTAGCGGTTTTTGTCGCGATGATTCCTGTCGGAATCATCGAGACAAAGACCGCTACCGACACGCAAAGGGTTAACAATGACAATCTGCGTCCACTTAGCTGTGAAGGGGGCAACCAGGCTTACACTTTCAACATATAAGCATAGTATACATTGCAGGAGACGGATCGACCATTACAGCTCAAGGGCAGTGCCTGCTATTAAGGTACTATACACAAACCAAGGGGAATCATATATAGTAATGCACCTTCGTGTTTGTGTATGTATGTTTCTCCTGCCTACTTCCTAAGTTCCGGAGAAAGACATGGGTTATATAAGAGACCTGATGCATCCTTTTAGGGGTGTAGATGATCGTCTTGTTCTATACCTGCGTATTTAATTCTCTGTGGGCTGGCGAATGGGTGCCTGATAGGCGGGGGCAGGGGATCTAACTGTTTTTCTGTCCAGCGCTGAGTGATTCCCCTTGGTTTGAGTACAATTTTGCCAGCGCTAGCCTCACCTATCTGGTTTGTGAGTATCTATAACTCGAGGCAAATTTGTATCGTTACATTGTTGTGTAATGTTCTGTGCATCTACTGTGGGAAATCAGGGTATTTACCCGACCACATATAGTAATGCACCTTCGTGTTTGTGTATGTATGTTTCTCCTGCCTGCTTCCTAAGTTCCGGATAAAGACATGGGTTATATAAGAGACCTGATGCATCCTTTTAGGGATAGAGTCCGAAATAGCTCAGGCGGTTAAACGTCGGAGCAGGAGAGCGAAGGGAATCGCCGGGTCGTGGGTTCGAATCCCGTCCCGGCCCCGGTAGCTGGACTCACAACCCAGGGGGAAAAACGGATTTGTTCAATAGCAATTCCGTTGAAAGGTCCTGGTAAATCAAAGTGGCACAGTTGGAGTGCGCCTGAGTTGATCAGTGTTCAGATCGCCCTCCATAGGCAATAGATTTCCCTGTCCCCCATAACCCGCCCGTCAGGGCCGTCCATGATCACATCGGTGCTGTGGACGTTAAACCCGAACTAACCAACCAACCTTTTAGGGGTTAGAGTCCGAAATAGCTCAGGCGGTTAAACGTCGGAGCAGGAGAGCGAAGGGAATCGCCGGGTCGTGGGTTCGAATCCCGTCCCGGTCCCGGTAGCTGGACTCACAATCCAGGGGGGAAAACGGATTTGTTCAATAGCATGTCCGTTGAAAGGTCCTGGTAAATCAAAGTGGCACAGTTGGAGTGCGCCTGAGTTGATCAGTGTTCACGTCGTACTCCATAGGCAATAGATTTCCCTGTCCCCCATAACCCGCCCGTCAGGGCCGTCCATGATCACCTCGGTGCTGTGGACGTTAAACCCGAACTAACCAACCTTTTAGGGGTGTAGATGATCGTCTTGTTCTATACCTGCGTATTTCTCTGTGGGCTGGCGAATGGGTGCCTGTTAGGCGGGGGCAGGGGATCTAACTGTTTGTCTGTCCAGCGCTGAGTGATTCCCCTTGGTTTGTGTACAATTCTGCCAGGGCTAGCCTCACCTATCTGGTTTGTGCGTATTAAGGTACTACCCTTGCGCTGTCGCTGTCACGGTCACGGCGGATCCATCTCCGACCTTTGGCTTTGGAAAAGTGAGTGGTATCTACGTTTCAATTTTTCACCTGTCACGGAGTGGCGGTGTTTTATATTCTGTTCTCGGCTGTTGCACAACAGGGGAGAGTGAAAAATTGAAATACTGCAACCCGCGTGATGGAATTAGGTAAAACGTGATAAATCGTTGGGTTTTAGGTGGGAATTATAATATAACCTGTCACAGCGTGCGGGCAGAACTAAAATTAAGCTTGCAAACACTCACCGGAAAATGTATCTCACAGTAGCAAGAAATTTTTCTCCACTGTTACGTTGGTGGTTGTGTTATTTTTGGGAGAGCATGACTGTGTGTGTTGAACATATGAAAGATCCGATATTCATTTGAGTTATTTTGGATAAGAATTAAGTGCCTTTTTAGTAGGATTCATTTTCTTTTGCTTGGAGAATTGCGATCGATTTCTGTTGTGTAGCAAAAATGACGTGTCTTTTCTTTACATTGTTGCTGTAGTCCGACCTCCTTTGACCTAGAACGTTCTGGAAAAGGAGCGATTATTCTAGTGACCTCATATATGACGTCAAAGTTGTTGGCTAAATTTCGTAAAATTGTATCGAATGCTCCTAGATGTTAGTCGAAAGATGTAGTTAATTCTAGAGTGTTCTTTTTAATGAATATTAATAAGTTTTGGTTACGTTTTCTTTTCTGATTGGTTGTGTTGTGTGAATTTGCTGGATTGGTCTGGAAATCTGTAATAGTATAAAAGAGCGTGTTAGCCTGGGAAATATGTGTGTACATTGTATGAGAGACGCAGTGTGTCAAAAGTGTTGATGAATTGTAGAGGAGACAGTGTATCTGTGTTGGTGCATTTGTGGATGCATTGTGCGGAGAATGCATCGCTGCAATAAAATATTGTTGGGACTGTTACTCCAATGTGGTCTACAACCGTGTCACAGTGTCACGTGTGCCGAGTTGCAGCTGAGTGAAGTTTCTTTACAAGAACCCTACGTGCGTGCTTCTGGTGTGATTGGTGATATGATGATACTACGACTACGACTACCACGTAACATCCAGTTGTATGTTGTTTTGCACCGAGAGAAAAATCTTTGGACACATTATGCAAGATATGAACTGACCACAACAGTTCAAGTGAAGTGCTAAGAACCACCATTGATCTATCACGATCGATCTGTCTCCTGAAATGTAATATCTTTTTCACTGGGCAACTAACAAATTTGTGATTGTCGATCTTAGGGCCGAAAGTGTTAATGGGCAGCAGTCAAACTGACTTAATATTTCACGTGGCATATTCTCACATTGTATATTATCATCAGAAAGCACTATGTCCCACCCAGCATGTCGCTCTGAAAAGATAATCCGTACCCAGGGACGGATCCTTGATGATGTGCGTCCATCGCGGGCGATGAGGACCACTGAAATCCCTAACCATGTTGTGTCTAATAATGATGTGTCCGGAGATGGCTGGTGAGGCCAGTCCGGGCACGGAGGTGCCTCCCACAGGTGGGACACACGTGAGATGGTGCAGCAATAAAGGTGCTTGCCGATCGTCCTTTTCTCTGGAGGCGCTCTTTCTTTGCTTCGGTTGTGCGTCTATCCTCAGCGCTTGTGGATCCCCTGTTGATAAGGCTGCGCCATGAGGTGCGATCCAGGGCTGATTTTTCCCAGGAGTTGGTATCTATCTCAAGGGCTTTCAAGGAAACCTTGAGAGTGTCTTTGAAACGCTTGCGCTGGTTGCCATGACAACGCTTGCCTGAGGACAGTTCGCCGAAGAGCAGCTGCTTGGGGATGCGTTCATCTGGCATCCTTACGACGTGGCCCGCCCATCTGACTTGATGCATCATCAGCATGGTGTGGACATGTGTTTGTGAACGTCAACCTAACACAAAAGGCCTGCCGGACCCTAGACCTACCTTCAGGTGGCCGAAAAGTCAAACAACAAATAAAAAACTAAGCCCACAGCATGTTGCTGTGTAGTGAATAGAGTCTTTAACTCATTCAGCCCCGATACACCACAGCAGGACATGGACTGAGCGTGGTAGTTCAAGGGTGGTGCCAGAATAGCTTGGCGCCCATAGGCGCCAAGCTATTCTTGCACCACCCTTGAACTATCACGCTCGATCTGTCTCCAGAAGAAGTGTGATACAGTGAGAGCAACTTCAAAAATGGGGGATTTCGGTGCTGGGGTGCAGAATGTGTTAAAACAGATAACCGGTGTATTTTCTGAAGGAAATAAACGGAAAGCGAGTATACCACACAAAATATACAGACCACACAACGCTGAGAAACTGAGGGTCCAACAGACAACTGCACGATTGAGGAATGCTCACAGTGGACAAGCGATTTTACAACAGCCCTCAGAACTATTGTATTTATCCCACTCAGCCCTGACGCACTACAGCAGGAGATGGGTCCACCATGATAATCCAAGGGTAGTGCCAGATTAGCTTGGCACCTGTCGGCGCCAAGCTAATCTGGCACTGCCCTCGAATTATCATGGTCGATCCATCTCCTGCAACTGGTGCATAGTCATTAGATGACGCGGCCTCCAAAATTTGGGAAATACGGCCGCCGTCGGGCTAAATGAGCTGTAGAAGCTTGCACGAGTATTGACTATTCAGTAGATACGCTTCCAGACACGCGCAGGACTGCGTGGAGATCGTTGTCTTATGTAATGTTTTGCATATTTCTTTCTTTTTCTTTTCTTTTTTTCTGTTACGTTATTATATGTAATTAATAATTTGCATTTGAAGGCCCACTACCGCCGTTAATGTTCAGACTGAGATACACTTCTGTAACAGATGCCATGGTTACGAAACGCTACACACAGATCTAGTTATGGTTCATTTAGACACAGGACAATCCAGTTCAGCAAACGTCGTCTTTATATCAAGTAACCTGACAATGACTCCACTCCGCTCTATAAATACAACGCTATCAGTACGAGAAACAGCTATAAATAGATTGACACGCTAACGGCAGAGCAGAATAAACAAGATGAGGATTTCATCCCAAAGTCAGTCTACCGTATTTTTGGGAACTCAGATGCGTTTATCTTTTAGGAACATTCAGGTTTGTTCATATTTTTAGGCTTATCATGCTGATCCTTTTCCCGCCTCTCTAAGCCAACCTCTGCCGGATCAACGCACACGTCGGCGCACACAAATACAAACACGGACACACGGCGCTTCCCGCCATTAGTGCGCTCTATGGGCTCATGTAGTGACGGGAATCCATCTCTTTCTACTCTAACCCACCCTATGATCCACACACACTGACACACAAAAATAAAGACGGACACACGGCGATTCCCGCCCTGGTCTTTAAAGTTGCTATGTATATTTCAGGTTGCCTTAAATTAAGGAATTAGAGGGATTTGCTTTGAATTTTTCTTGTTTTTGTTTATTTATGTGCGCTGATGTAATGCTATATGAGTGTGTTTTACAACCACCTTCCTGTATTTTCTGGTTGTAAATTGTATTTTGTGTTCATATGGGCCTGTTGGCCTGGAAAAACTGAAATAAATTTATTATTATTATTATTATTATTATTATTATTATTATTATTATTATTATTACACACACATACACAGGGGCTTTGACGCCAAAAAGACGTTCTCTAGCAAGGTTTGCGTAGCTAGACATGACGTCATTTTAATCTTGTTTAGTACTTTTTTGCCAGAATTTCTGCGCCGCACGCCAAAAACGTCATCAGTGTGCATGCTCCAGAAGGCGCTCCGACCCAGCCCCATTTTAAAATCTACCGTATTTTTTTAAATACGGTATGTCTAAGTGCGATTACGCATGTACTTTTGCATGCGTTTCTCAACTGCTGTTTAAGTTCTTTAGGCGGGTGTGTCGACAAGGCATAACAAACACAAATGGTACCGAAAAGTGTCTTCAGATTTATGTATAATGGTACTTTAACTCATTCAGCCCGACGGCCGTATTTCCCACATTTTGGAGGCGTCATCTAATGATTATGCACCAGTTGCAGGAGATGGATCGATCATGATAATTCCGGGCCAGTGCCAGATTAGCCTGTCGCCCGGCCTACAGGCGCCAAGCTAATCTGGCACTACCCTTGAATTACCATGGTCGACCCATCTCCTGCTGTAGTGCGTCAGGGCTGAATGGGTTAATTAGTTCCTTGCGAAGCGCCTAGAGCTCTAGAAAAACGCGACGAAGAAGGAAACACGCTTAGAAAAGACAGTTCCAACACAATCTATGAATACGTTGTGTTGTAACTCTCTTTTCTAAGCGTGTTTCCTTCTTCGCTGCTTTATTCTTTGCGTTTTACACGTTTTGCAGTCACCTTTTTGGGCGTCTGGATTTTGCCCAGAGCTCTAGTTTCGAGGTTAGGCACTATGTAATAACTTGTATAACAACAACAATTATGATGATAATAATAATAATACTAATAATAATAATATCATCATCATCATCATCATGTCTTGTCGAGGACAATACTGCCACCTGGATTTGACCAGAGCTCTAGTTTCGAGTTTAGGCACTATGTAATAACTTGTATAACAACAACAACGATGATGATGATGATGATATTATTATTATTATTATTATTATTATTATTATTATTATTATTATTATTATTATTATTATTATTATTATCATTTCTTGTCGAAGACAATACTCCCACCTTGTGTGTTGCTGCTAATGCTGATGCCGTTAAACTGGTTGCTGGGCATGGGATTGACGCGGTAAAGGGAGAACATTGAGTCGCAGACGTGAAGTCCGACCAGCAGAACACATACCACTCTCAGCATCATGCACAATTCTGATTCCCACGGTGTAGCAGGGCCTACTCTCAGCAAAACAATTGTTCTCTCACAGAATAGTTAGGTTATCCTTGCTGGAAATCCGCGGGATCGCTGGGTTTAAGATTTTGCGACTGAAACGGTCGTCGCTGTGTCGCCGAATGACTGGCCGGCAGTCAACGCTTTGCATACGCCATTGTCACGCGGCGCTGTAGCTTTCATTGCGTGCGGTGATTGACAGATAATGGGCATGCGAACCGCGAGGTTTGGGGCCTCTTCACGATTGAAACGAAAAATACTGTTATCATCTTAACTGACGAGAAAACATGAACGCGATCCAACTGCAAGAGGCATAGATCCTCATGAGCCCCCGCGACTGCGGGGGCTCATGAGGATCTATGTCTCTTGCTGAAACTAATGCCCGCATGGGTGCTTCTGTTGAATTTTCAAAAACCTGGTTAGTTCGGGATTTAAACGTCCACGGCACCGAAGTGATAATGGACGGCCCTGACGCGGGGCGGGTTATGGGGGACAGGGAAATTATTGCCTATGGAGTACGACCTGAACACCGATCAACTCAGGCGCATTCCAACTGTGCCACTTTGATTTACCAGGACCTTTCAACGGACATGCTATTGAACAAGCCCGTCTCTCTCTCTCTCCCCCCCACCCCCCTCCCCCTGGATTACGAGTCCAGCTATCGGGCCCGGGACGGGAATTCGAACCCACGACCCGGCGATTCCCTTCGCTCTCCTGCTCCGACGCTTAACCGCCTGAGCTATTTCGGACTCTTCAAAAACCTGAAAGGTCCAGAGGAACATTTGTAATTTCTTATGGCGGGTAAGGTTTTCAAAAACGGGAAATCCGGCACATAGCCGGCACAGAAGCACCCCATGCTAATGTGTATCGATGTTTTGGGACTGTCGAGGCGTTTTACAATGAACACAGATTTCACTAAGACAACAAAATGTGCGTCCACTGGTAGTTAAGAGGCTAACCTCGTCACCGACATTTTGATCCACACTTAGTGTTTTTGAAATCGGTTACAAACCCAACGCCGAAGAGCTCCAGTAGTCCACTGAACACGGATACACAACAGGACCTGCAGAAGGTTATGGAACCGCATGGTTCCCTGCGCTTAGGGCACTCGAGAGGCTCTGTTCTTCCTGCGGTTGGGGACAGGCGATTATTCGCTTTACTCCGGCAGTAAAAAGGGCAACACGTGTTTGGTTGGTAAGGTGTCGTCTGCTGCCTCGTTGTTTTGTTGCATTAACTCGTTCAACCCCACGCCCGCATTTCCCAAATTTTGCAGGCGTCATCTAACGACTATGCACCAGTTGCAGGCGATGGATCGACCATGATAATTCAAGGGTAGTGCGTCAGGGCTGAATGGGTTAAATTAATGCGCGTGTATACGCAAACGTAAAGTTGCTCGATCTTAGTTTTATTACAAAAAAAACAAAACGTCCACATGTTTGTGGAGTCTGGCGGGACGTCATTTTAAATGCGGTGATGTGAAAGAAAAATAAACAGACACATTTTCAGGTCATGTTATACAATAATTATACTCCAACAAAAATTTTCAGAAGAAATTTCTGGTCTTTCTGCTGACCGGTCATGTACGGATCTGACTTATAGGCGTTTGTCGCATCGCCAATCGAGCGCGACTGTGGTACCAACCGTGGATGCTAAAATACACCCAGTTATAGAAGCAGGGGGTGACTTTGATTTGGGAGTCCATGACTTGATGGGACAGGTTTGTGGCGGGCTTGGTCATTAGCATATTGTAACACAACTTCTGACCGATTTAACTCCATCAAGGGCAGTGGCCACGAGTTGCGGGAAATCATTGTAAAGTCAACGCCAAATTGCTCCATCCGTGCTGCCAACATAGATACAAATCCGCCAGGGCAAGCAAGAGGCACATGACCTCATGAGCCCCCGCAGGTGCGGGGGCTCATGAGGTCACGTGCCTCTTGCAGTTGGGCAGCGTTCGCTTTGTCTTAAAAGTGAAAGGGATAACGGCAAGGACGCACGGACATTTTCTTGATTAAATAACCAACGTTTTGTTCAGAACAGTATTTGCCAACTTGAGTCTAGAACTGATACTGTTTGGCGTAGCAAGATGTTCAGGAAATGTAGGTACGGCCCATTTCTTAGAAAATCGAACGGGACGGGGTGAGGGGGGGGGGTGGGAAGGAGGGGGAGGGGGCGGGTGTTAAAAGAGAAGACGTGTCTATGTTTACTTCGCTCAACAATGCCAATGTCAAAATTTCGTATCAACATCAAGTCCAGTCCAAAAGGTTGACTGCCAAGCGTGTAAAATGCAGAGAAACACGCAAGAATAAAGAAGCATGCCTTGAAAAGACAGCTTTTTAAATTTCCGAGTTAAAGGCCCACTACCGCCGTAACTGTTCAAAGATACACTTCTGTAACAGATGGTTACGAAACGCTACATGCAGGTCTAGTTATGGTTCATTTAGACACAGGACAATCCAGTTCAGCACACGTTGTCTTTGTATCAAATAACCTGACAATGACTCCACTCCGTTCTATAAATACAACGCTATCGGTACGAGAAACAACTAAAATAGATGTACACAATAACGACTGAATAACTTTCAACAAGCGCAATTACGCGTGTGCTTTTGCTGCGTGTCCAAACTGCTGTTCAAATTCATTAGGTGTGTCGACGAGGCATAACAAACACAAATGGAGCTGAAATGTGTCTTCAGATTTATGCCTAAGTACTTTAAAGTACCATTACGCATTAATCTGATGACACATTTCAGCTCCATTTGTGTGTGTTATGCCGTGTCGACACGCCTAGTGAACTTTAACAGCAGTTGGGACAGGCAGCAAAAGCACACGCGTAATCGCACTTATTAATTCTGCGCTGCCGTTCGCGTGTCAGTCTATTTTTAGCTGTTTTTCACACCGATAGCGTTGTATTTCTAGATCGCAGTGGAGTCATTGTCAAATTACTTGATATAAAGACGGCGTGTGCTGAACTGGATTTTCCTGTGTCTAAATGAACCACAGCTAGACCTGTGTGTAGCGTTTCCTAACCATCTGTTACAAGTGTATGATGTAGGTGGAGGCATGAATGTATGCCCCTGCAGACACCACAGTAAAATGTGGCTGTCTTTGCAGGTAGGCAAAAGTTCCTGCCTTCCTGTATGCCGAATGGTGTTCTGACGAGGTCGCCAAGACCGAAACAGCTGTCCACACCGGCTAAATATCTGGACCCCCCCCCCCCCCTCCCCTTGGCGGACCTAGATTTAAATTTCCATGCACCAAGGGGCTGGTAGTGGGCCTTTAAACCTTTTTTTTTTTTAAAAGCCATACATATAGAAATAGAATGCACTACTTATCTGCAGGCGAGAACTGCAACTGAATCAGTGACTGACGCATGTTTTGCTTAAGAAAGATCAGTAGTGCATTGTATGTTATACAGTCAAACATGGAGACCCAGCAAGCAAAACATCCTCGGGTCAACGTTGGTCGCATTTGGTCCGGCGCACAGCTGCCGAAGTTGTGCGCGGGCCAAATACGGCCGAGGTCGGCCCAGGGACCATTGCTAACTGGGAAGAGACGCCGAAGTGAGTGAGTATAGATTGCTTTACGTCCCGCAAGCGACAAAGGCCTTCTCAGGACGTGCCTGCGCTAAATGAAGAAAAGAACTGCAAGAAGCGCAGACAGGAGGGAGAATTTCAAAATAAAAATACGGATGAATGGACCAGAAAGACAGAAATACAAACCCCCAAAAGAGTAGAACCCACCTTGCGGAGGGGTTAGACAAGGTGACCTTAGGAACTAAAAGGTAGACAAGGTCCCCTAGGGCAGACCCGATGGGGGAAGAGACGCCGAAGACGTTGATAGTAGAAACAATCTTTAGTGAGGTGTTGTTTTCAACAAACGACCCCCAGCAAGGAAGGAGAGCGAAGTCAGGGCGGATAGCCAGCTTCTACTACAAGCTTAGGTAACACTCCACCAAACATCTTCAAAAGGCATAGATCCTCATGAGCCCAGCGGGCTCATGAGGATCAATGCCTTTTGGAGATGTTTGGAGTGTTGTCTATGCTTATGGCACAAGCAGGTTATTCGTCGTTCGTTGGCAAACGAAACCTCACTTTTATTTATTCAGGTGGAACCAGAGATGATAAAAGCGCCCCAAACCCTGAAACCACCCAACTTATATACTAAATCAACTAACCCCGAAAGAGGGGCGGATCTGGGGGGGGGAGGCCTCCCCCCCCCCTCATCACACCCCCCATCCCCTCAATATTTTTTAATATGCTATAACAAAGTCCCTTTTTGGGGAGTTTGCTTTTGGGGGAGTTTGGACATCCCTCCCCCCCTCCATCCCCCCCCCCCCTCCCGCATCTCCGTTTGATATTTTGGCGAGTGTTGACACAGTTTACGTTTGTGGTTGTGTTATTCTTTTTAGAACATGTGTGTATTAATCATAGGAAAGATCCGATGTTTATTTGAGTTGTTTTGGATAAGAATTACGTACCTTCTTAGTAAGATTCGTTTTCTTTTGCATGGAGAATTGTGATCGATTGTTCTTGTGTAGGTAGAATCTCGCTATATTGTAGCGATGTTTGACCTACTTTAGACTGGAAGCCGATCGGGAAGGGTCGCGACCTTTCCGTTATTGACCTCAAATATGACGTCAAAGTTTTGCAGTAAACAAGTTGTTGGCTACTTTTTGCAACATTTACGGAATGCTCGGAGTTTTCGGAATGCAGGCCAGATATTAGTGGGAGATTGTAGACAGATATAGGATGTTCTTTTTCATGAATATTAATGAGTTTTGGTTACGTTTTCTTTTCCGATTGGTTGAGTTGTGTAGTTTGCAAGATTGTTCTGGAAAACTGTAATAGTATAAAAAGGGGTGTTAGCAAATTATGTGCGTGCATTGTATGGACTCCCCCCCCCCCCCTCCCCGCCATCCCCCCGTTATTTGATCTTTCGACCGCTGGAAACAAGGTCTGGCGTCGTTGAGGCCTGTTGTGTCATGTTCAAGGTCCCAAACAAAAAGTTGGTCTTTCCACACACCCCACCCCCCTCCCCCCGAAGTAACTGATCCGCCCCTGCCGAAAGTTCGAGAGTGATATCAAAGCCCTAGCCGGGCTCTCAGCGAACTGTCACTGATCCATCAGACCAACAGGTCGGACAGGACACAGAATCGTACAATGTTGACTCTCGATAGCGTCCCCTCAGTCCTGACGGTATTTCGACATTCCCTCATGTCCTCACCTATAGGCTAGCCTACGTCACTCCCATCTACCACAATGCAGATGGACAGTAATCTCAGTTTTAATGAGAACACTGATTTCATTTTCAAAAGGCAATGCAGCGGCTGTTTCTTCTGTTGGGGGTCAGTGAGGCCGTGCTTGAAACTGTGTATAAAAGTATCATCCAAAGTTTGTTATCATTCAATATTAAGTATGGTTTGGTAACCTGAGTGCAAACAACACAAGTACATTGACTAGAGTTGTGAACACAGCCAGTAAGATTATAGGCAGACAACAAAGTCAGCTCAGTAACATTTATACCGTGTCTGTTCACAGAAAAGCCATTTCCATCACATCAGACAGTTCAGTCTCACCCGCTGAACTGCCAGTTTGAGGAACTGCCTTCTTGTGGGCGTTATAGAATGGCCCTGGCTCGCAGGAATCTTTTCAAAAAGTCATTTGTGCCTAATGCAATAACCTTGCTGAACTGACTCCGTCATGTAACTGTTGGACCATATGACCAGTAATATTTTGACTCTAAATATATATGAACCCTTTTAGCCCCCAAATCCCATTTCTCAAATTTTGGAGGTGTTGCCTAACGACTATATACCAGTTGCAGGAGATGGCTTGACCATGATAATTTAAGGGTAGTGCCAGATTAGCTTGGCGCCTTCAGGCGCCAAGCTAATCTGGCACTATCCTTGAATTATGATGATCAAGCCATCTCCTGCTGTGGGGATCCGGGGCTAAAAGGGTTAACTCTGCGCTGTTTTTACGAGGGACGATGAGTGCAGTTTGTGCGGTAAGCCAGGTGTCAATCTAACTGACCAGCGCAGTTAATTAAGTATGCGACATAATTGTCCATGGATGACCGTGTTTTGCGTGCGTGTGTCTGTATTTGCATTCCAGCGTGTGCGCGTGTGAGCATAAACAAGGTTATCATATTTGTACGTATGCTATTAAAATATATTATTCTTATAATTATGTTCTTACGTGTGTTTTAATGTCGAAGCCGAAGAAAAAAAATCCTCATGGACAATAACGTGTATTGTAATTGTTACCTTTTATTGTTGTTGGAGAGCGAAGCAGCAAAACTGCCCAGCGAGCTGGTAAGCAAGGAGCCTTTAGACCATAAACCCTGGGTGCCGAGACTTCTACCCTGGGCACCAAAGATAGTGCGGCTGCTGCCGTGGTCACCGAAAATACTGCCCTGGTCGACCACAGAAGTATCCTGACCGTCCACCTGCCGGCCGATATTAGGTTCACCAAAAAGACTTCCTTTGCCAGCGAGAGCTGTACTAGGGTTACCAAAAATACTGCCTCGGTCACCCAGGTCAGTACCCTGTCCACCCGGAAGAGTGCCCGGAACGGGTATTTGTGAAATGCTCAAAAGATGAAGGTACTGGAGCGCCGGAACCATCATGCACACGTCCAAATTCTGGTTTGAAGTTCTGCGACAGCAGGAAGGCTGAGACTCTGGCACCGACACACTGGCATTGGCTTTCTGTTCACTGCCCGCTGTGAAATATCTCGAGTTGTTAGGTGCACTTGTTTAACACGCAGCCAAGCTTGAATGCCTCTTTGGAATATTTGTCCATTCTGAAAACTTTCACAGCGCGGAATACATGTAGATCGATTCTGAGTGACTTGAAATCCTCATACTTTTATTTGAAATTTATTTTATACAATGTAAGAAAGTGGTAGTACAATTACCCGTAGGCACCGAATGCCTACTGCCGTTACGGCAGTAGGCATTTGGTGCCTCCGGGTAATTATTTTGCCGTTTTCTCACAAATAACCATTTCAGTCCTGAAAGAATCGGTACAAGATTTGGATCGACTGGTACCCTGGCACTACATATGGGATTTAAAAGCTTCTTGTTGGTATTAGGCATAGCCGCATAACTCAGGCCCTTGCGGTTTACCTGCCATGAAATCGGCTTCAGAAGACAGACTGATACAACTTCTAGCCACTAGCACTGTCAGCGTCCTCACGAGATTTCGGACTGCGCCATATCCCTGACGCTAAACACAACAAAGGGGTTCACATTTTCCGTACTGCCCCAGTGGGTCGCTTCGTTTACGGCCAGAGTGATTTGTCATTTATTGCCCCATCCGACATCGAGGTATTACCGTGTCTTTCGTAAACAGCCGTAGACGTAGTCATGTCTCCACCCAATCGGAGGAAGCAAATGGCCAGTCTCTGTCAGCAGGAGGCCTAGATTCTCGTAAGCCTCTTGCTGCTGGGTTTGCCGATCAGAGGAAGCGAGAGGGAAGCAATGTTTCAATTGACATGAAAATTCAGGACGGTCACAGATTGACATTTCAAGAACACAGAATTGTTTTGATTTATGGATTCAAGTCAACTTTCACACACACACACACACACACACACACACACACACACACACACACACACACACACACACACACACACACACAAACACGCGCACACAAACACGCGCGCGCACACACACACACACACACACACACACACACACACACACAAACACGCGCACACAAACACGCACACACAAACACGCGCACACAAACACACACACACATGCCGAGAGTCTTAATAAAACATTTATTTGCATTTCAAAATTCGAGAACAAACTTCTCCTCCAAGAAGCAATGTTGTGTGCAAAGATTTCTCTCCATTGCTAGCTTACTGAAACAGACAGCAAAAAAACACGTTATCCTAAGAATCCAAAATTCACATACAGAAGTTCCAACTAAATCATAAGAAATTAACGAAGTAATTGATTAAGCAATTAACTGTATAGATTTTAAGACACGTAACCCTTTTAGCCCCAAGGTCCCATTTCCCAAATTTGTGAAGTGTTACTTAACGACTATGTTCCAGTTGCAGGAGGTGGATTGACCATGCTAATTCAAGGGTAGTGCCAGATTAGCTTGGCGCCTGAAGGCGCCAAGCTAATCTGTCACTACCCTTGAATTATCAAGGCCAATCAATCTCCTGCTGTAGGGAATCGGGGGTAAACGGGTTAAATACATGCATATTGCATTAAATTGATGGAAAAATAACGCTTAACACGTTCAGTGAGGAGAAAATTTGAACACATCTATCAGCAAGAGGTATAGATCCTCAAAGGCCCCCAGGGACTCATGAGGATCTATACCTCTTGCTGACACCATTTTGTATCCATGTTCCTAGGACATCTAGGGCTTGTTGATGTTGAGCCGGTGAGGACTACAGAAACACAGCTTCCGTCAACTTACTGCAATATGGCGCTCTCGGACGAGTCTCGAGATAATACACTCCCGTGGCGTTTTTGACGTCATAGCCCATGGTGACGCAGTCTTCCGTGACGTTACACGGTCGACACTGCTCAGGAGCGAGTGTGCGCCAGTCTTGGCACCGCTGTGCACGAAATTCACACGTTCCGTTGATGGACTCCATGAAGAGGTGCAGGGCGCGCATGTGGTCACACGCGAAAACCTGGATGATGGCTGAAAGCGGAAAATATTCCGTGAAACGATACCCCAAGTGCGCAAAGGCCATCCGGCCGGCGTCGGTCGCCGTTGGCCCGCGCACGACTGTGCGCGGGCCAACGGCGGCTGACGTCGGCACGATGGCCTATTGCGCATTGGGACATGGTCGGGAATGACCTTTCACCCCGGCATTCGTGTCGCCTTACTGGCAGCTTTCAACTGTGATGTGATGATTGGACGAAATAATACTGTTTACCCCTTAAATGCCGTGACTGAAAAGTGAACGCGGCGCAACTGCAAGAGGCATAGATCCTCATGAGCCCCCGCGACTGCGGGGGCTCATGAGGATCTATGCCTCTTCCTTAGACTAATTTGTGTCCATGTTTTCAGGACTATCGCGGAGTTTAGTAGCTGAATGGACGCAGGTTTCTGACACAATGTAGGCGTCAGTCAACTGGTAGTCTGGTAGTCTGGTAGTTGGTAGTTGGTAGGAAACAAGAGATTCAAATTAATAAGCAATCGATCTAATTAACCCTTTGGCCGTCGCTACTGACAGCCAAATGGTTACATGTTACCTACGTGATTGCTACCCCGTGTTTGAGATCACAGTTATGAAAAGACTAAGTAAATGGGTGCTGGTTTGTAATTTTAAACCTTACGGCAATGGCCGTAAGGTTAAAAATCACAGACTAGCACACAAACGACTAAAAATGAACTTGATTTTCAGTCTGTGATCTTGGAGCTCATGGCTGTACGCAGACAAGTGACTGTGAGAGGATAATTTTCCAGTCTGCAGCTCACATCTACCCATGAAAACCCAGCTCTAGGCTGTTACGTCCAGAATTTTAAAAAAACAAACAGCACACAAATAATTTGATTGACAGACTGAAAGGAGTGACGGCCAGTGCTTACAAAGCAGAAAAACGTACCAAGCAGGTAAGACTGAAAAGCACCGACATCGATGCCTTAAACAGTTCATTTTCCAAAACTGCAAGTGTTTCAATGAAAACTGAGTATGAAAGGCCCGGACAAACATGCGATATTGTATATTTGTCCCACTGTTTAACCCACTGTTTTCCTCGAAACACGTGTCATTTTGACCTACTTCTGATTTCAGAACGTCTATGTGGACCAAATGTCCAGTGTATGACTCACGTCTGCCCATGAGAAGTCCCGCCAGTCTGTCATAGAGCGAGACGTAACATCCGGGTTGTGAGCGCCCGCCATTAGGGTAGAAGTCAACAGTGCCGCACGGATCCGGATAGCCGAAACCTGAAATTAACATCAAATAGTATTCTCTAGCGTCCTTCTCAGTTTAGAACAGCAACCTTGCTCCTAAAATGCACAATTTTTGGTGTTCACTGCCTAAGTGATCTTTGTATTCTCCTGACGTTTACAGTACCAGATCAGTCTGAGCGATAAAACATGACGTACTTTTCTTATGTAGGTCCTCTCAGACGCCATACAGCTTGGCCTCCACTGATTGGGTGGCATGCGGTGGGCCATAGGACTCGGGAAGCCGACGTCATCACGCTAGTCGTGGCGGCCATCTTGAGAGTATACGCGACTCGTGCACTCATCGGGAAATCGCTGTCAGGACAACAGACCTGCCTACATGTTCATGTGGTTGTCAGGAAGATTTTGGAAAACTCTCAGTAGAGATTTGCGAGACTGTCAGTAAGATTATAGTTCAACTGGACGATAAACCTTGCTTCCAGGGGCCAAAAATCAAACAGGGGGGGGGGGGGGGGGGGGGGGTGGGGGTGTTGGTTAACTTAATCACCTATAAGAACATACATTGTCTATTCTGCTGTACCTAGAAGATAGTAAGAGAATTACTGAGAAAATGAGCTACTTCACCAAAGCGTTTATAACTTTTTTGAATAGACAGATGTTTAAGTCTGTTTTTTTTTCCTTAGCTCACATATAATAATAAATAATAATGAATGGTTCTTGTATAGCGCAAAATCTTTTGTGGCAAAACTCATTGCGCTAACACACGCAGTCAAACATGACATAGACGATACATAACATTACAAATAATACAACAGGATCACGGATCTACGACAGAGGAAAGCAAGCTGGAAGAAGTGAGTTTTCAACTGAGCCTTAAACTGAGGAGAGTAGAGAGATTCGAGACTGACAGCAGCGAGTTCCAAACTGAAGTGCAATGAAGCTGAATGAGCGTTCACCAACAGTTTCAAGTTACGCTTCGGAGCTTCAAACGTTCTCACTGAGGACCGCAGAGAACGTGAAGACTGGTATGTGCAGAGTGAAGCAGAAAGTACGCGGTAAAGTCCCGTCAAGTGACGGTATGCCAGAGTGCCATCATGCTCGCAGCAGTGGAGTTCTTTAGCATGGTGTCATGTGGTCGCGTTTACGCTTCTTTAGAACAGCGATGGACATATGGATGGATAGTACTTCATGTGGTGGAGTATAATTGGTACTGTTTATAATTTACTGCATTACAGTAATTAACTGAAAAATGCACCTGATATTTTGATATCTGAAGGACAATCAAAAACATTAACAAAATGTGTCAGTGTGTGAAATATGAATGTGTGTGATAGTGGAGTGAGATAATTTTACATTAGTGATCACGATGATCAGGCAATCCACTGATAATCCTTCAGGTAATCGAAGTTCACGGGCGTATCTCGTCGGCGGACGTTGCTACAAATTGATCGCCAAGTTCGTCTGTTGGGCGAATGTTTCGAACATTTCTGCAGGGAAATACTGATAATCAAGTGGTGTCGCTTTCAACTCAAGTGGAGTTGTTGGGCCCACATATCGCGTGAAAGGCTGCAAAACAGGGTCTGAAATTGGCCGCTGATGCCAGATAGCATCGCCGCCGCCGCCATCTTGCAGTGGTCGCCTCGGCCACACTGCAGAAATACTCTGGTATCTTCGTCATCCCAGTCCGACAGATCGCTAGTATGCACACTAGACACACTTATGTCACTTCCCTCTGACTCGGAAACTGGATTGTTGCCAATTTACTTCGAAATAGCTGTAAATTCTAGGTCACTGTCGCTCGATGGAAAATGACGTATGTCGCCATGTTTGTAAACACGTGCATTTAAAACGACAGCAGACCTTGCTTCCAAAGGACAGGGCTTAGCTGTTCCCTGTTGTGTTTTTATTATTAAGTGTTTCATAAATACACATATCATTAAAAAACGAATTATACAGACGTTCATCCGCTTCTGTTTCGTGTACTCGTTTTGGAGGCATGATTTCGCGCCAACCGTGAACCTCAAACTAAGAAAGTAAAGCGATCCCATCCGCTAGAATGAACGCGAACAAAGACGCGCTTTCCAATTGGCTAGACAAAATTATAGGTCAGCACACAGTAGCCAATCAGGATCAGGCTTACTACTACCGGCAGAAACGGCACAATCAAACTGTCTTTTTGCCAAAACAAACCCCAAAATACCGTAAAAAGCTACCGTAGAAAATTGATACATGACCGGAAGGCCGTAAAAAAAAAAAAAACACCCAAACTCGTAAGAAATACGGCGAAATCGTAAGAGTAGGCAGGTCTGGGACAATGTCAGGAAAGTCGCGACGTGCTATAGGCAATAACAGCAAGTCTTGCCATCACTGACTGCAGGAAGCCAGAATCTGTTTTTGTTTGTTTCCAAAGAGGAGGAAACATAAAGAAAAACGCGTTGAAACAGTACTTCGCTACTATCTTAAATTAAGTCTACCCCGCAGTGCTGCGTGACTTAAACGCCATTCTCTGTGCTGCTGATTGTTGTGACCACTCACTCCTGGTGCTGCTGGACCTCAGTGCGATATTTGATACCATAGATCGCCAGATGCTGCTGCAGAAACTTCAGCTTGAGTTTGGTATCACGGACTGTGTCTTACAGTGGTTTCGGTCGTACCTTGAGGACAGATTCCAGTACGTCAGTGTTAATGGTGTGGCGTCTGATGTTACCCGGCTAGTATGCGGGGTCCCTCAAGGGTCCGTCTTAGGTCCTGTTCTGTTCTCTCTCTACACCACTAACGTAGGAGGTGTGATTGACAAGTACAGGTTAGGGCGACAGTTGTTTGCAGATGACTCTGGTCTCTATGACTCATTTCATCCTGACAGAGTCTTTGCTTGTCAGACAGTGCAGAAAATCGAGTCATGCTGCCAAGAAATCAAGTCCTGGATGTCAACCAACATGCTGAAGTTAAACTATAAGAATGAGGCAATTCTGTGTGGACCCAAGAACAAACTGGATGTGAAATCTCTTGATGCCATCCGTATTGATGAGTCTCCCATCCCTTTCTCCAAGACTGTCAGAGATCTTGGTGTCTTTGTCGATGTCAGTCTTACCATGGAAGACCATATCAATGCTGTTGTCTGAGGATGCCACTTCCATCTTCGCTCCCTTGGGAAACTACGACCTGTCCTGACAGCCAAAGCTGCAAATGCTATCGCCGTTGCCCTTGTCCTATCCAGACTGGACTACTGTAACAGCTGTCTTTGGGGTCTACCAGATCAACAACTCAGACGTCTTCAACTGGTTCAGAACCCTGCCGCCAGAATTGTCACAAGAACCAAAAGAAGGGAGCATATCACACCAGTCCTTCAGCAGTTGCACTGGCTTTCAGTCAAGTAAAGAATGGATCACAAGATTTTCATTCTGTGCCACAAGTCTATAAATGACCCAGCCTCACCAGAGTACCTCCGGGAAATAGTCCCACGTCATAACCCTCCGAGGCAGCTCCGTTCTACAGTCCGGTCCAAACTCGGCACCCCAAGTGTTGAAAGCCACACAAAGAAGTGACTTGGGATTTCCGGGCATTTTCACGACACTGCGGACCTAGGCTGTGGAATGGACAACCACAATCCTTGAGGGACATTGACTGCATTGGCACCTTTAGGAGGCACCTCAATACCCACCTGTTTCTTGTCTTTTAATTCTAGGACTACTGTGCACCAAAGTGGTTGTTGTTGGGGTTTTTTCTTGGTTGTTTTCTTTTTTCATTGTTGTTGGTTTCTTCTTGTTGTTGTTGTTTTTTTTTTGTTTTTTTGTTTTGGTTGTGTGTGTGTGTGTGTGTTTTTTTTTTTTTTTTTTTTTTTTTTTTTTTTTTTTTTTTTTTGCGCCATGAGCATGCTCCTAGCATGCGCATTACAAGTGGACATCATCATCATCAAGTCTATCGCCAGGCGAGCGTGTCCTCTCAAGATGGCGGCTCGGCAGCCAACGCTCCCTAGCAACGCGGGGAACTTCCCGAGGCCTATATTGATATACCCTCCCTCGGCTCGTGCACCGGCACGTGCTTGGTGGATTGCTCCGCTTCTTCCTATGGGCACAGGGGACGTCAGGGTGGAATAACAAGTCGTCTTCAATAGCGGCTACTCCCCTAGTGGCACAGGGGACGTCAGGGTGGAATAACAAGTCGTCTTCAATAGCGGCTAGTCCCCTAGTGGCACAGGGGACGTCAGGGTGGAATAACAAGTCGTCTTCAATAGCGGCTAGTCCCCTAGTGGCACAGGGGACGTCAGGGTGGAATAACAAGTCGTTTTCAATAGCTAGTCCCCTAGTGGCAAAACGTCTTCGGGCCCGCGACGGCCGGAGTGTGCCGCGCGTACAACCGTGCGCGGGCCCACTGCGGCCCGTCGTGGACCCGAAAAAAGTGACGTTTCTGTCATAGTCCTTGCGGCATTGTCTGAGCTATTTTAGCCCCACGCAAAACTTTCGCTGCAGAGGCCGGTACAGTCGGTAGGCACTTACTGGCGCTGAGTTGGTATACCTCGCCCTGTGCCTAGGTGACATGCATCAGCGGCGCCATTGTTGCTATTTTCGCACCTGACCCGTCGCTCGGACCCGTCCTGTGCACCAGATCGGTTAAGAGCGTGTGCTCTCTGCACCTGTAATGAGCAATCTCGGAGAAAGAATCACGTGACGTTTGATTGCTACAAAATAAGATAAAATAAAGAAACCTTTTCCCATAATGCAGTCGGGCAATAATGCATCCTTATGCTAGCACCACGAAACATTACACCATTTGGCAGATTTGAAAAATAGTTTCGGTTTTCCTCAATGGTTGTGATTTTGCGACATCTGCGTCGCTTTGCGTCAGAAAGCATCGTCGTGGCCGCAGCCGTACGAGAGAAGAATGCACTACAATGGACTTGCTTCAGGAATACGGAAGTTCTGAGGAGAATGAACAACCCCCCGGAGTCCTATTTTTTCCAGTAGGGACGTACGCCCTCCAACATTGTATGCTCAAGGGGAGTAACGCTAAAACCGGAAACGAACCGTTTTTCGACTGCGATCACAATCTTCCAGACTACACTTCAAGTGCAGAAGCCTATCTGCGCGCGCAGTTCTAGTGCACAAGACCCGACGGAGCGAGCGGACAGATGCGAAAATCGCAGTAATGGCGCCACTGGTGCGTTTAACCTAGGTACAGGGTGAGGTATACCAACTCAGCCTTACTGTCTTGGAAACGTTTTCTGCAATTGGCAGCAGGACCAGGGACACTTAATGCCAACGTCTATCTGCAAACGTTTCTACGTACCCATTTCCTCATTCTATTCTACGTTTCCTTGTCTTTGCGTACCCATTTCCTCAAGAGGCCGTGTGTTGGTGTGTATTACGTCAACAAAGATGGCGTCACTGGGGTCCAGACGAACTTCGGTTGGGGTGTTGATGAACCCTGGACCGGCTGGGTCTAGACCTGGGCAGGACAAACAACACGAATTGTCTGAACTAGTGTGAGGACAACTAAAGTCAATCATGTTTAACCCATTCAAATCTGAAAAAAAGACAACGGGTGATGACTCGACCATGATAGTTCAAGGTTGGTGCCAGAAAGACTTGTAAAATCAAAGACAGAAAGCTTGCCTCGGTATATCGCGGTACCCTGAAGCCATAAAGACAGACCACGTTCCTCACTTTTTGTGAAAACAATCCACTCGGTAAGCTAAAGGTTCGAGGACCGACGTCAGTCTTAGCTGGCCCGCGCACGACTGTGCGCGGGCTAGCTAAGGCTGACGTCGGCCCGAGGACCTTTTGCCCACCGGGAATCTCCCTTGGGAACCAAAGAGGCTGTGCTGTGCACGTTATATCAGAGTAGTGCCGCGGTATGCCGGAGCGCGTAATGCTGAGGCTGACCTGTAACCAGTAATAGAAAGAAAACACGCTTCAGCAAGGTCAAACTAGTAAACCGGTTTGGCGGTGATATTCGGACGTGCGTTTATTTTTCCTTGTTTTGGTTACTTAGTCACTAAAGTCTGATCGCTGTCCATTCAACCATAAATAGGCAGTGCTTCTGAAGCCTGTAATCTCCCGAGTTCAAAGGAAACAAGATGCAAATGTGCCGAGGAAAATCCTGCCAGAGCTTGCCGCGCTTAAAGCTGCGAATGCCGGGGATTTTCATCAGTGAGATGCCTAGGGCCCGATACATAAACATAAAGCTACCTTTCCATAAGAACGAATCCGATACGAATACGATCCAAACCCGAGGCGATGATGCAATTTTCCTTCAAAAATTACGTCATTTTCGTTCGAAGTCGGACGCGAATTCGTCTCCGCATCGGGCATATGGAAACACACAAACATGAAAAGGACTTGCACAAACTTTTCTTTTTCGGACCCGCTTCGGATTCGGATCGAATTCGTATCGAATTCGTGTTTATGGAAGCGTAGCTTTACTGTCTCTGGCCGTGGGATTACCTGGTGAATATAACACGAGGAAGCGTGGCTTCAGTGTCAAGGTGCATTTTCGAATGTCCGGCTATTGGATACTCTCATAAATTTGTTAATGACCTTTCTCAACTCATTCGAGACAAACAGCATCCGGATACGCGGCTGAAGCCGAATATCCGGCTGCAGTTTGTCTCGAATGAGTTAATGTGCACTATGTGTGATGTCAGTGTTACGATTGTGGTTGTGTTGTTCCGTGAGAGCATGCATGTATTAATCGTAGGAAACGGTCCGATATTTATTTGAGCTATCTTGGTTACGAATCACGTACCTTTTCAGTAAGATTCTCTATCGTTCGCGCAGAGAGCGAATTTGGCTTTGTTATGATACGCTAAGATTAGCCCGGAAGTTTCTAGCAAAGTTGCTCGGAGAAGAGCGGTCGATTTTTGTTATGCGTAGATTCGCTGCGAATAAACCAGAACGTTCGAGCAAGGTCGCGCTGTCTAGTGACCTCGTATGTGTGAAGTCAAAGAGTAAGAAACATTTTGCAACACAGTATTATTTCAGCTCAAATACTCATAGTTGTTTTCTGTACGCGTGAAATTAGCAGCAGGTCGGTATATTATGAAAGATCGTGAAGCTTTCAGAAAGTGTAGGCAAGATCGTGAATTGTCTGCCATACTTTTGTGAGACGTCATAACGCACTGGGATTTGACGCTGAAATTAGCAGTCGAATTTCTGTAGACTATTTTAGTTATTCTAGAAAGTTCTGTTTTATTAATATTTATGAGTTTCAGTTACGTGTTCCGTTCTGATTGGTTGCGTTGTGTGATTTTGTTAGATTTTTCTGGAAAGTTGTTTTACTATAAAAGATGGTGCTAGGAAGCACGTGTGTACATTGTCATGCATTGTCAGTTGTAGGGACACACAGTTTATCGTAGGTACGTGGCCCGTATAGGGTGTACATTGTGAGAGACGCAGCGTAACGGTGGTGTACGCTGTGTGTGAAACGCACTGTGTCCAGTATAGACATTGTTTTGAAGAGACATTGTATCAGTGGTGGTGCATTTGGGAATGCATAGTGTGGAGATCGCATCGCTGAAATAAAGTATTGTTGGAACTGTTACTCCAGTATTGTCTACAACCTTAAGCCACGTGTGACGGGTTGCAGCTGAATGAAGTTTCTTTAAAAAGAACCTTACGTGCGTGCGTTTGGTGTGATATCATACTACAACTACGACTCAATACGTAACAGTCAGCAATGTCAGCAAACTCGAGCTGGGCCAAAAAACACGGCCTCTTCTAGTTCAGAAATCCGACCGACATTTGTGATGTCCGAACCTAGCCTACTTGGTCTCACTCTCAAATGGAAATGCATTTTAAAGACTTGCTCGTCGTGTTTACTTAGCGTCGGAGGAAGACGAAGAAGAAGAACAAGAATCGTGTTTAGATATAGATGTAAATTTTGTCAGTCACGAAGGATTCCTATGCAAGGTTCAGCTATATGGCTGCCCTTGTATGCCATAATTACAGTTACATCCTGCGTTCTTTTGTCACTGATACCCCCTCGGGTATTTTTTCATTGCCCCCAGCGAGCCATACTTGCGCCTGGCCCTGTCTCTATAATAAGTGTGCTTTGGCCACACGTCCCCGTTCTCCCTGATCACCTCGGTGCAGAGGGACAAAAACATGGATAAAACAAACGAACACGTCCCCGTCCCGGCCCCGGTAGCTGGACTCGCAATCCAGGGAAAAAAGACGGGCTTGTTCCATAGCATGTCCGTTCCTGGTAAATCAAAGTGGCACACTTGCAGTGCGCCTGAAATGATCAGTGTTCAGGTCGTACTCCATAGGCAATAGATTTCCCTGTCCCCCATAACCCGCCCGTCAGGGCCGTCCATTGATCACTTCGGTGCCGTGGACGTTAAACCCCGAACTAACCAACCAACCACTGAACCAACACGTCCTCCGGGACCATCTCAGTGTTGTAAAGGAGGGCAGTGCGGAATGGTATACCCTGGGCCCTTATTTAATCCACTTAGCCCCGACACACTACGCAGGAGATGGAATGACCATGATAATTCAAGGGTATAGTGTCAGGTTAGCTTGGCGCCATCAGGCGCCAAGCTAACCTGGCACTATACCCTTGAATTATCATGGTCGGTCTATCTCCTGCAACTGGTACACAGGTGTCAGTTGACACCTCTAAAATTCAGTTTGGGCCAAATGCGGCATTGGGGTTAAATGGGTTAACAAGATGCATAAATGTAGCCGTTCCCATCTCGCTATCCCCTTTTTTTCTGACAGCTGGCCTTTTACCTGTTAAACCCCCGATATAAACTGTTTCCTTTCTTGATTTGTATCAACAAAACTAACCTGTAATCCTGGCGATATGCGGTATCTCCTTCCCGATGTAGCCTGCAATGTGGGCACCCAGACTGTGGCCAATCAGGTGGAAGCTGGACGCCCGCGCACCGATTTGCATAAGCCTGAGTATCATGGCGGCGGCCATCTTGGCGACAAGCCTGGTGTTGGCCACCACCTGCAGGTAGTTGATGTTGGCGGCGCCCTGTCCCCAGTCCAACACCAACACGTTCACGTCATCCTGTTAGTAACAGAACAGTCAGTGGCCAAGTCACCCAAGAGCTCCCCCATTAGCAAAACGTCTTCTCCGGGGCCCGCTGCGGCCGTCGTGCGCCCGAGGACTATGTTTATTGGCTCCTTGGGCTGACATGGGCCGCAGCTGGCTCGCGCACAAAGTTCAAGTGTACGTGGACCAACACTTCTGCCAGTACTTGTGCCTACTCACATGGATTGTGAAAAGAAGGGTAGAGAGTCTTAATAGTTGAGGCAAGACAACATTGACAATCGGAGCACATCGGTTTTCTTTGACTTAACTCATTTTACCCCAACACCGAAATCCCCAAATGTTGCCATTGTCCTCAGAACTGGACTGCTTTGCAGTGCATGCCACAGATCGACCATGACAGAACAAGGGTGATGCCAGAATAGCTTGGCGCCCACTGGCGCCAAGCTATTCTGGCATCACCCTTGAACTATCATGGTCGATCCTTACTTTGCTGTGGTGTGTCTGGGCTAGAATGAGTTAAAATAACTTAACCATATAAGACTATTACTACAATAGTAATAAAATTCTGCTTAGAAGTACTGAGTATCCTAAACCGTAGTAAACGGTAACTGATAGACCAGCCGCGCACTGCGAACATGCCTCTTTTTATATCA
>BTPG01000005.1:207800274-207850903 GCA_036245525.1 Semisulcospira habei
CACAGATCGACCATGTAATAGTCTCAAGGGTGATTCCAGAATAGCTTGGCGCCCATAGCGCCAACTATTCTGGCATCACCTTGACTATCATGGTCATCTTTATCTTGCCTGTGGAGTGTCCGGTCTATTATTTTAAGTTATATGACATAAAAGCAAATAATATACCTCTGATTTTCACTGAAAAGTGCTTGTGGTCTAAATAATTAGCAGTCTGGTTACTGTGCGACAAATGACACAAAATGCTTTCACTGTTAGGCCAAAATAAAAACATAATTTTTGTATTAAGGGTGACGATGACACTCCCTCCCCCTCAAAAAATAAGAAGTCTTTGGTCGTTTTATTATTATTTATAATTCATACTTCAATACTTCCTTAGTTTTTGGAATGGCAAAAAAATGATAATTCTTTTGATGTTTTGATAAGAAAACAAAAAAAGTCATGGTTGCTCAAATTCAACTTATTTTGTTTTGGCCAGTAACAATTGTCAATAATCTTGATGTCCCCCTTAGCCAAAAACAGATAATGATCGGTGACTATCCAAAAGCCATAATGAGCTAAAATCATACAGAAAAATCTGACTCCCCTATATCTTCTCACGTCTGACACATATTTTGTATACAACAGTACAGGTAATCACTTTAATAATACAGTAATTACCAAATCCTCTGTTAAATCACAGAAAATACACAGACACACACTAGATTTTGTTACACATAACATTTAGCAGCTTCTAAATTCAACACATGCGAGTCTGTATCTTCCTCATGAATTAGAGCACACCAAAATATGTAGAAGATGAACGCGCTATAAAACATATTTATACCTACAAGAAACAACAAGTTACTTTTCAAAAGTTAGGCATCCTTTCATTAAAGGTACAAGTTTTTAAATGTGACAATTTAAACACCATATCGATTCACTACTGACATGGAATACAACACCCAAGTTATCAACCAGAAAGAGACCACAGGAGCCCATAAAAAATTACAACTCACCACCTACAATACCACAAATTTTGTCGAAGTCACATTAACATCCTGCCCTGAATTTTCCATGTTCTACTGTACTACCAGATCTATCACACGGTCGCCAACAAATTACAACTACTCAAGTGACAGTAATCGCGTCAAGTGGCAGCAGATATCCAATGACAATAATTTATACACCCGCACTTAAGAAAGGTGTATGAGAATATTATCTATACATCAAACGAATTCCGTTCCAAAACAAAATTTCACAAATTTATACAGAGCTCATCTGCATGCAGTACAAAACAGCCTGGCAAATAAAGTTCAGAGTCAGACGGTTGATCTTCATTGGACTTCAACTGATTTAAACATTAACCCTTCTTGTATAGATGCCAATAGAACAAGTTAACCGTGCAAATGCAGCACCTTTGTTACATTAATTAAGAGAACAAGAACTTTTTACCACCAAGAAAAATTATATAATATTACATGAAAAGCAATCAGTACTATCGCTAACAATTTAATATCAACTCTGCTTGTGACTGAAAAGTGCCTTGTGGTCTGAATAATAGGTGCAGGACTATTGAGTGACAAATTATACGTGATGCTTCCGCTGTTAGACCAAATAAAAACAAAGTATAGCTTTGATTAAGGGTGACATAACCCATGTCCCCCTCCCTCTCCCCCCCCCCCCCCACCCAAAAAAAATATTATTTGTACAGTGTTCCTTACTTCCCGTATGTTTTGGAATGGCACAAAATGTGTAATTGTTTTGGATAAGAAATCAAAAAAGGTTATAGGGTCGGCGTAAAACAGTCAGGTCGCTCAAATCCAACTGGTCTGTTTTGTTTTGGCTAGTAACAATAATTTGAGTTATTCTCTTATCCGTCATAGCAAAAAGAGAAGGATCAGTAACTATCAAAAGCAAATGAGCAAAAAAAAAAAGTGCAATCTCGACCAGAAAGGACTAAGGAGCATTCAGCAATAAAAACAACAACAATACAATACCAAATTGTCAATCACAATGACATGCGCCGCGAATTTTCATTCTACTGATAGTACTGATACAGTATCTCCTGTCGCAACAAATGACAACTACCAAGCGACAGTGATGATCGAAGTGGCAACCAAGTTACAATAATTTATACAACCACACGAAAGTAAAATGGTATATAATTCCATTACATTACAAAATATGATCCAACACAAATCCCACAATTTTAAAGACCAAAACAGCCTGGCATTCAGTTTGAAATAATCCAGAGCTTGTCAACGCTTCATCTTCTTCATTGGACTTGTGCTGATTTCAACATCAACCTTTCTTTTGGCTGCAACATTACCTCTGGGTTGAAATGTCAGAGCTAGGCTTCTCTGGGTGGCCAGCTTGTTTTCATTGTAACCAAACATCCACAGATTTGGATTGTCGCATCTTCGCCCAAGTCCTCGTTGACGTCCAAAGTGTTGTTCTATGGGATCTTGGCAGAACCTATTGCTTAGAACATACTCCACGCCACTGCTCAGAAGGTATCGAGTAGCCTCTGGAAATGCTTTCAATGTTGTGCACAGGCCTTTAAACGTTTGGTGACTGAGAAACATTTTGTTTCCTTTCAGTCTGACTGAAGTTTCCCTCGCGCCTTTGCACCGCTTCTTTCCAAGCCACCAGATAGCTGTGGAGTTCTTCAAAAAATGCAAATCTCTCATCCATCACATTTCTATATGGTGTCAATGTCTGACTTGTTTTTTTGTTGAGCTTCTGTCAAACTACGTGAATTCATGCAGTCAAAAAATCTGTCCATCAGCAGTATGAATTTGGCAGTTTGTTCCATTTCTGGCCTCCCCATTTCCAGCATAACCTTTCCAACCCCGCTCACATCAACACTTGGGCTTGCCATGCTTGACATTCATGACAGATTGTGGAGTCAAGTGTATGTGATCAGCTGTTAGTCGCGTTCGTCTTAGCACCTGAGCACAATCGCTGTTGTATCACAGCCACAACATGCTGCCAAAGAAGATGACAACCATTCTGCCACAGGAATCGAGTGTTCTGTGCATGACCTTCTGAACAGCTCAAATTGTTTCGCACTGTCTTCACAAGATGTGGTGCATCTGAAAAGAATATATATTTTCTCGCTGCTGTGCAAACCAAATTCATTGTTTTATAACAGATGCTGCCAGGTGTGCCATGGCATGGTCAACAAGACGTTGATTAGGGGATGCCTTTATCGCTCGCGTCGAGGTCAATATACTTTCAGGAAGCAGATATGTTTCGAGAAAGGGCCTACAGCCCTCCAAAATAAAGGGTACAGTGCATCTGCTGTGACTGCTTTGGTGCCAAAAAATCCCCCACACTCTTTGCTGAGATTGGTGTTGGTACACCAACTACATAAATCAACGAGTATAGTGCATGGGTGGCAATATTCTTTAGGTCTTCCGGAACTGCCTGTTTACGTAGCCAACAAGCTCACTTGAACGGCGAGATCAAAGACGAGATCTGATGTGATCGTCATCTCATCATGTAAAAGCACCACAAAAACGTTCACTGTCCCTATAGTTCTTTGTGTTCATTGCGGATACTCTCCAGTACTTTCACTGCGGAAACACAGCGTTTGGATGGGAATACATTAGTGTAATACTCTTAGTGTAGATTCACCAGGAAGGCGAAGCACACCTGTCGCTCGAAGGGTTTCGTAAGGCAGCAGGACTTCGGCTGTGGCAGAAAGAATTGGCCAAGCGTATCATAGTTGGATGCCATCGCATCCCCTTTTTGCCAACCTGGAAAGGCTTTTCTGTTGCTCAGCCCAAAACAACTTGGGTCAACTTAGATTCATTTGAGAGTTTTTCTTTATCAATGGCACTGATCAAAGACTCATGCAAGAGGTGTCGCTCACTATAACGGAGTCCGTCTCTTCAGAGGATTTTTTGAAGTTTTCCCAGTTGTAGTTTCAGCGTAGCAGCTTGCTTGTGCGAATGGTCTTGTAACGCTTGCTTCAGCTTTTTGTGTGTGACACTGACACCAATGGATTGTTGTTTAGGAATTGGCGTCTTTTCGTTTGCATGTGCTCTTGCCTGTTTTCGCAGTAGTAAGTTCTTTACTTCAAGGCAGTCGTTACAGATCTTGGAGAATTCTTTCACCAGCAAATGACAGGTACTTGATCGAGCAGTGCCAGGTCCACGTCACCGTCATAGTCAAAAAGAATGCCGGCAGATATCAGATCAAGTTGGATGCAACCTTGGTTTTATAAACAAAAGAAAAGAAAAAAAAAAAAAAAAAAAAAAAAAAAGAAGCCCATGTATGGTGAAGCATAGGTTTCCCATTTCGCCTGATACTGAATGATAAATTAAAATTACAGTTGAAATTAACCCTTTTAGTCCCAACTCCCATTTCTCGAATTTTGGAGGTGTTGCCTAACAACTATGTACCAGTTAGGATATGACTAATTGACCATGATAATTCAAGGGTAATGCCTGAAGGCGCCAAGCTAATCTGGCACTAGCGGAGGCAGTCAGTTGAGTTGGTATAACTCGCCCTGTGCCTAGGCGACATGCACCACCGGCGCCATTGTTGCTATTTTCGCACCTGACCGCGGTCGCTCGGACCGGTCCTGTGCCGCACCAGATCGGTTTAGAGCGTATGATCTCTGCCCTTGTAATGAGCAGTCTCGGAGAAAGAATGACGTGACGTTTGATTGCTGCAAAATAATATGAATAAAGAATGAACCCTTTCCCGCGGTATTATTTATTCCGGCGCGGCAATAATGCGGCATCCTTATGCTAGCACCACGAAACATTACACTATTTGGCAGATTTGAAAAATAGCTTTTCTTCCTCAATGGTGGTGATTTTGCGACATCTGCGTAATTTCAGGCAGAAAGCACCGTCGTCACTGAGTAGTCGTAGCCATGCGCGGAGAGACGAGTGCACTACAGGATGCACTTGATTCAGGGGAGAACAAACTGCCACCGAAGACTGACCTAGCTATGTTTTTTGGTTGTTGTTTTTTTTTTCAATAGGGACGTACGCCCTCGAATATTTTATGGTCAAAGGCCATGAGCAGCTTAGGCTGTGCAGCTCAGTTAAACCGATACAAGCGGAAAGTGAAACTCGAGCTGAACCGGAACGAACAGTTTTTCAGCAGCGATCACAATCTTCCGCGGGAACGTACGAGACCACACTAGTGACAAGTGCAGAAGCCTACCAGCGCGCAGTTCTGGTGCACATGACCAGCCCGAGCGACTGGACAGATGCAAAATCGCAGTCTGCAACTAATGATGGCGTCACTGGTGCGTTTAACCTAGGTACAGGGCGGCCCTGGTAAGGCCAACTCAGCCTGAGGCCCGGCGGAGAGACGGACCGACTAAAAAAATCAGTTCACGTGTCTACTATTTTCCGTCCGTCGGTGCAGTAATGTACCTCAGTAACCGTTCAGACTAAGCTGGGAGGATAGTGGATACGGACTCTGTGAAATTTACGTCAGTTACTGAGTCAGTCAGTTGTCGCTTCACCGGATGCCAGATTCGCAATTCATTCTCTGACTCTGTCGCAAAACACCATGCAGATCATTTTGTCAGTGGATGACTGATGACTAACGGCGAAATATCATGATTGTTGCTGTCGACACCATACATCATTTTTCAAGCAGCAAAGAAACATTCTGCCGGAACTGAAATCCTCACCCACGCACTGACACTGACTATCCCACACACCCACGCACTGACACTGACGGCCATCCACACACCCACGCACTGACACTGACACCCACGCACTGACACTGACGGCCATCCACACACCCACGCACTGACACTGACAATCCCACACACCCACGCACTGACACTGACCATCCCGGCCCACACACCCACGCACTGACACTGACCATCCTCACTCAGTACTGACGGCAGGGGCTGTATCAGTACAGCAGTTCAGAGTTCCGGCTCTGCCCACTGGGCACCGGCCTCCACGTGGGTGCGTGGGTGGGTAGTGCCCTCAGTCCCTGACTGAGTGGGCTAGCAGAAGGGTGCCATCTTTGTCCAGGATTAGGACTTGATGTCAGCAGATATGTTGTTCAGTCTTTTTCACTGGTCCGGTTTTTAAGGAGTTGTGCTAACCCAGGTCCTACCACGTTGGATTGGTCCTTAAACATACTCGTGAGTCCTTTTGGTCCTTTGGGTCCCAAGTGTTTGCCGTGCTTGGAGACCCGTGTCGGGGGAGAAGAGGATCCTGGTGGCTGAAACACTCCACTTTGGCCTTGACTTCTGCCTAAACGGGAGGCTAGTCGTACCGGCCTAGTCAATCGGCTCTTGTCACGTTGAGCCCTATCCCATAGTTGACATGCAGGCATACGGAGCACCATGCTATAGCCTCTGCTGCTGATTAGGTGCTCTACGCCAGCATTCCCCTGCATTCAACCGTGTAATAGAAGGCGGTGGCTCAGACGGTTCAATCGGGCATAACCCCCTGAGTATATCTTTCGGGCAGTCTCCATTGTGCGTCGGCTGGAGACCCGCCGACGAATGCACTTTCCCTTGTTGGGCTCGGTGGCGGGGGATGAATATCTATCATAATATAATATGGAAAATACAAAAAAAAAAAAAAACTGGCACGAAAGCGGCACATAGCCACTGACATTGACCTTGAGAATGATAGCGACTCAGATTGTGAGGAAGCGACGCCTCAGGCGTCGGCCGTCTGGCCTCGCTTTCTCATTATCCACAGCAAAGTTAAAGAGAAGCCTGTTTCCTGGTAGGGGAGACCCTCAGGAGCCCTGTTGGCAGGCCTGAGGCCCAGCCCCTCAGGTCTGGTGACTTGCTGGTAGAGTGCCGTACCCGGGCACACTCCAATGGGCTACTGAGGCTCTCCTCTATCGGAGACACTCCAGTGGAGGTCACTCCCCACAAAACGACGAATTCTTCTAGAGGAGTGATTAAAGATCAAGCATTGGCCGAACTGTCTGAAGATGAACTTGTACGGAACCTTAAGTCGCGTCAGGCGCTTCGCTTCCAAGCGAGGTGGTAGGGAGATCCGTCTCCCTACCATCATCCTGACGTTTGGCACCCCCATCGCTCCTACTACCATCTGGGGAGGTTACTATTCCCTAAAAGTGAAAAAGTACGTCCCTCTCCCCCTCCGGTGCTTTAAGTGCCAAAAGTATGGCCATGGGCAGAAGACATGCCGCCAGGCAGAGGCTCTATGCGCCCGCTGTACTAAGCCCGGACACTCTGCACAGCCATCCCCCTGTGTGTGAATTGCCAGGGGGCGCACATGGCTTCGGACAAGAAGTGCCCTCGTTGGATATCCGTGTGCAAGATTCAGCAGGTGCGTGTGGAGTATGGGCTGTCCTTTGCGGACGCCAAAAAACTGGTTGACGGCCCTGGTGCAGCTGAGGCTGCGCCAAACTCAAATAACACCTCTGTGTATACTTTCAGTGCTGCGGTGGCAGGCAAGCGCCCCACCAAAGACTTCTCTTGTCAAACCCCAACTTCTTGCTTGGGGGCAGAGCCTCGGATCCTCTCGCCCCTGGAGAGTAACTCTCCTCCGGTGGTGACGAGGAGCCAGGGAACGCAGAGGGCGGACGATACCGGTCCGGTGGCACCGCCTTCTGCTGCCCCTAAGCCTCAGCCCCCACCCAAGCCTGCCAATCTTACTACAAAGGCTGCTGGCTCTGGTCAGCCTTCTAAGGCCGCCAACTCTGGCGGCAGGAACGCTGCCCCGGTCCAGAAGTCTAAGAAAGCTACCGGATCGCTGTGCGTACGGGCCCAGAAGGGGGACACTGATGTCCCCCTTCAAAATAAATATGCTGCATTGGAGGAGCAGATGGAGGGAGTGGAAGTTGTCGTAGCTGGTGCTGCGGCAGCTCCTCCCCCCTCATCTCCGAGGAACCAGAGGATGCCCGGGAGTCGACCCCCCTCTGTTTCTTCGACTCCTTCTAAAACACAGGAAAAAGGGGAAAAGAACTCTTCTCCTCCACATAAAACCTAATCATGTACTCTCTGCTTCAGTGGAATTGTCGTGGTTTTCACACCAACTTTGAAGAATTACGCCTTCTAGTCAAGTCCTATAACCCCTCGTTAATATCTTTTCAGGAGACATACCTGAAGACTTCTGACCCTGTCTCCTTTAATGGTTTTAATGCTATCCATAAAGGCTCTGATTCGGAGAGACGCTCGGGTGGAGTGGCTCTTCTCATTAGCAACCGGCAGTTTTTATGTAGCCCCGTTAGTGTTGACACCTGTCTTCAGGCTGTCGCAGCTCGGGTTACCTTAAAGAAGACCATAATCATATGCAGTATTTATCTGCCACCTTTCCTGCGGGTCTGTAGTAATGATATTTTTAACTTAGTAGATCAGCTGCCCCGTCCCTTTATTTTCATGGGAGATGTTACGGGCACGCTCACCAGTGGGGTATTGACCACTATGATGGCAGAGGTCAGATGTTAGAAGATTTTTTTCTCAACTTAACCTATGTGTTTTTAATGATGGCTCACCTACCTACTCTATCCCATGTTCAGGATCTAGTTCTGTTCTAGACCTCACTGTGTGTGATCTTTCTCTCATGCTGGACTTTGACTGGAAGGTTCACGACGACCTGTGTGGTAGTGACCACTTCCCAGTAGTCCTGTCATCGGTCAGCTGTGGGGAGGATCCACCGGTGGGGCGCTGGAATCTCAAGAAAGCTACCTGGCCTCTGTTCGCCCCCCTCGTCAGTCTCGTATTACAGAGGAGGTGGTCATGTCAGCTGAAGAACCTATTTCATCTTTTACTACTATTTTGTTGGACGTAGCGGGTGAAACCATCCATAAAACTTCCGCATCAGTCCCTCGGAAGCCGAGAGTACCATGGTTCAACGAAGAGTGCCGCAAGGCCCAAAAAGCGCGCAAATCTGCTCGGCGACGTGCTTTCCGTAATCCGTCGCAAGTGAATATTTTAACCGCTGTAAAAGACAGAGGGCGAAAGCCCGTTACATTTTTAAACGTGAACGCCGTGCTTTACTGGAGACGCTTCCTCTCATCTTTAACTTCTCGGACTCCGTCCCAGAAAGTCTGGAAGGCTGTTCGAATAATTAGGGGCAGGGGTGGCTCGGCTTCTGTCGCCCATCTTAGAGCTGGTGCCAGCTTGGTCACAGATAAAAAAGCTGTGGCCAGTTTGCTTGCCTCCATGTGATGAAACTCTATGCTCATGCATAGTGTTCACACAGTAGGGTAAATACGGTACAGTAGTTGTCAACGGTTTCGTGTGGCACGAGATCCACGTGAAATCTTTAAGACATGGTTAGTACGGGGAGTTTTAGTGAGTTGTAGGCGAGAGCTCAGTCTGGCAGAGCTGTAGAAACATTAGTGCGGGCTATACTGTCAGAGGGTACAGACGTGTGTGAGATACCTTAGCCCGTATTCCAAGACTCTGAAATCTAGAATTCAGGTATGTTTCTATATATGTATTATTGATAGTTGCTTAGTTAAAGACGGTATGCGTTGGTAAGAGTAATTTGGTTGTATAGGGTTGTCTGGGTTGGTTCAGTTATGTTGGTTTGGAATTCAGTGAGGTAACCGATGTTTTCGTATACAGTTATTTACCGAGATGGATAACTAAAGGAATGTGAGGGGTGTATGTCTAAGTCATTATGAAGGTAGTACGTGGTTGGTTAAGCATATACTTTTCCAGTGTATAGAATAACGTATAGCGAGAGTGTTAGGTTATAGTCTGTTTCAAGGTAGTGGCAGAGTTAGTGGGGGGGGGGGGGGGGGGGGGGTGTTACGAAAGTAGTTCGGGTTATGAAGCACGTGTGTGTGTGTGATTGAACGTGTGAGTTATTTGTATCAGCCAGGTTACGTAATGTTTCTCATATGATCCAATATGTTATGTGTTTAGCAAGTGTTACGTTTTAGGACTTTATTGTGTTCAGAGTGCTTGTCAGAGGTTGGAGCGACGGACGCTGAGACGTCAGTCACCAGGGACCTAATGCGAGGTCATCTCTCCATCTCTTCACTCGGGGAGTGAGCGACCGGTGCCGAGACACTTGGGTCACAGCGAAGATACGGTACGAGTAACGAGGACGTCCACGGTACGAGAGACAGGACGACTCGGGAGCGTACGAGAAGGGACTTGCACGCCTAGACGTGAAAGGACTCAGTGGACGTAACCAGGCGAGAACACCAAACAGGTTGGAGAGTGAGAGACTAATACCTAGCCTGGCAGTGATATTGTGTGGATGTGGTGTTAAGATGCTGGTAGTGGGAAAGAAGTGGTTTATATAGTTGTGATAGTTTGTGAGCATTCTTCTTTTATTGTTTATATTGTATAAAAGTTACGTTAGAAAGGGAGCCTGTGTGTTGAGTTTTACCGCATGAATGCGCCCGTCTGAGTCAGTGGCGGTGTATGCGTCTGTTGTGCGAGAGCCTGTACGTGCGACTGGGGGCGAGTCTGCGTGCTTTACACTCCACTATTGCCCATAATTCTTCAACAGAGCAGTATTCACCCTTCTTCCAGAGAGAGAAGGAGAAGCGAGAGTTTCGCATTTGTGATTTTAAGTCCGATAACTCAGAAGACTATAATGCCTCTTTTACATTATCAGAATTGCAGCAAGCCTTGCAGAAATGTAATGACTCTGCTGCTGGGCCTAGATACCATCCACTATCAGTTCCTAACGTATCTACCTGAGAGGTCACTCCTTGTACTTCTCAAGGCCTTTAACCATATCTGGAGAACCGGCCTGGCCATTTTCCGCCGTCTTGGCACCAGGCTGTGGTTGTACCGATCCCCAAGCCGGGTAAGGATCCTTCCGACCCGGGCAACTACCGGCCTATCGCCTTTGACATCATTTTTATGTAAAACTATGGAGCGCCTGGTCAACGCCCGCCTGGTGTGGCATCTTGAGTCACAGGGTCTCCTCACAGACCTCCAGTGCGGTTTCCTGCGCTTCCGTAGTACAACTAACCATTTAGTCTGCTTTGAATCATTTATTCGAGATGCTTTTGTCAACAAGCAGCATGTCTATGCAATTTTCTTCGATCTTGAGAAGGCATATGACACTACCTGG
This sequence comes from Semisulcospira habei, assembly GCA_036245525.1. Lineage (NCBI taxonomy): Eukaryota > Metazoa > Mollusca > Gastropoda > Semisulcospiridae > Semisulcospira > Semisulcospira habei. The sequence continues at coordinate 207,811,269 of BTPG01000005.1, forward strand.
CAGTATGGCATAATGTCTGACTTGTTGGACATGGGTTTTAAAGGGCACCTGCTCGTTTTTATTCACAATGTTTTGACTAACCGGTCGTTCCATGTCCGTGTGGGCTCCACCCTCTCCGACTCCTTTGAACAGGAGATGGGTGTCCCGCAGGGCAGCATTCTATCTCCTGTTTTATTTAGTATTAAAATTAATAACATTGTAACGGCCGTCAAGGATGATTCTGAATGCTCTTTGTTTGTTGACGACTTTGCTTTGTGCGCACGAGGTCGAGGCCTTGCGTCCCTTGAGAGGCGCTTGCAGCTGTGCGCTGATCGCATCCAGCGGTGGGTGTCTCTCAATGGATTCAAGTTCTCGCCCTCCAAGACACTCTGTGTGCATTTAACTAACCAGACGAAATTTTTTCCAGAACCTAGCCTGAGCATTTGCCAGAGTGCCAATTAAGGTAGCCGAGGAGGCAAAGTTTCTGGGGGTCATCTTTGACAAAAGACTTACTTTCCGCAACCATATTAATTACCTCAGAACCTCTTGTCAGAAGGCTCTCGACGTTCTTCGTGTCGTTGGTCGGTCTGACTGGGGGTGCGGACCGTACTGTCTTACTTCGACTGTACCGGGCCCTTGTTCGGTCCAAACTGGATTACGGCTCTGTGGTGTATGGCTCAGCTTCCAAGTCTGTGCTACAGCGTCTGAACACAATTCACCATCAGGGTCTGCGGATATGTCTTGGGGCCTTCAGGACGTCTCCAGTTCCTAGTCTGTATGCCGAGGCAGGGGAGCCTTCTCTCAAGCTCCGCCGCATCCGCCTCATGCTCAGCTACGCTCTGAAACTGAAGGCCCATCCAGACAATCCTGCCTATGATTGTGTTTTTAAACCATCGTTTGCAGAGATTTACGATACCCATCCGGGAGCTGTCCGTCCACTTTCTTTCCGTGTCCGACCTCATCTGCAGGCGGCCGGATTGGACCTGGACAGAGTTTCGGAATCCCTGCAACACATCACACCACCCTGGCTCTTACCAGTTCCTGACATCTTGCTGGACTTGACCGCCCACAAGAAGGACTCTACTCCACCAGCCATATACTAACAGAGCCTCAATGAACTCCTTTTATGTTTTCCTAGTTGCTATTGTTGTATCTATACGGATGGGTCAAAGTCTGAGGATGGGAGAGTGGCTGCGGCCGCAGTGTCCTCTCGCCATCCTTGACGCCCATTTAAGCACCGCCTCCCAGACCACTCATCTGTATTTAGTGCAGAACTGCAGGCGGTTCTGCTGGCACTTAGGCATGCTTATCGATCTAGAAAAATGAACTTCCTGATTCTGTCTGACTCTCTTTCTGCCCTGCAGGCCCTTCAGGGCACGGGAAATGACCACCCACTGCTCAGTGCAGATCAGAGAGCTCTACGCAGACTTGATGAAGGAATATTATGACATCATTTTTATTTGGGTCCCAGGGCATGTGGCGGCATCGAAGGCAACAGGATCGCAGATTCTGCTGCCAACGATGCCCGCAACGACCCTGTCCCTGACACACAGACTGTTTATAGTGATTTTAGACATTATTGTGGTTAGTGCGTCCATAGCCCGTGAGTGGCAGTCCGAGTGGGACAAAGAGGAAGCTAACAAGCTGCATCATAGTGAAGCCCTTCCTAAGTTGTCCGACAGTCTACCTTATCGCTGCGGCAGCCGCCGTGAGGAGACTGTCCTTGCTCGGCTCCACATCGGGCACACGTATGTTATGCACTCTTATTTACTAAAACAGGAGGAGCGTCTATATAGTGTTATGCCTGCGACGAGCAGTACTCTGTTCAACACTTTCAGTTTGCTGTCTTGTGCTGATCTAATCGACACAAGGCCACTAGACTCCTTGAAGGTTTTGTTCCGGACAAGATCTTCAGTTTTCTGAGAGAGTGCCATATTTTTAATAAGATTTGAGCGTTTATAGACTATGATGTTTCTATTATTTTGACCTTTTTGAGAGTCTGTCGACGTTAGTTCTTTAAAGACCTGTTTAGCCTGACATATTTTTAAGGTATATTTACATCATGTCCTAAGACCTTTCTTTTAGTCTGGCTGACCAGATTTTTACCCTTCCCGCCGTGAGATGGCCTTAGTTGCCTGCTCGGCGTTAAACCCAAATAACTAACTAAGAGGTTCCGGCTCTGCGTCAGTGTCACTGAGGCGCGAGTAGCCCCGTGCTGCGGAGTCAGTAGCCTCGGTCTTGCATTTTGTGTCCCAAAATTACGACTGTGTGGGGATGGTGTGGGACAGACTTTCCTTCTGTAGCTGAGTGACCTAAGCGTCATGGCCGTGCAGCTAGAGGTGCTCGGCTCCTCAGTTTCCGTTTGTTTGTTTTTTTCTTTTCTTTTTCTGTGAGAAACGCCAGCCATAATAAAATGTATCCCCGGTAGCACGCGCACTGTGGCTGTGTCGAGCAGAGTGGCTTCCCTTGCTGCCTGTTAATAAAGGAGGGCGCATCCATTCTTGTCCTTTTACAGAAGCCGGTGTGGCGGCTCCGTCGCTTTTTTTTCGACCTGGGCAAGTTTCGTTGGTGCTTTCATTCCACAGGAAAACAAAATGGATCCACAAACATTCATGGATGTGGCCACAGTGGTCACAAAGCTGAAGATGTACCCGTATTTCGACGTAGCACACGCCGTGTTGTGCTGTGTAGCTGTCCGAGATGACATCGTGCCGCAAGGTGAGAGAAAACGCATATAACCTATAACGTCTTCCACTTTCTGAGGATGTAAATGAGACCGCTCACTTCTTTAAGAGGCATAGATTCTTATGAGCCCCTGTAGCCGCAGGGGCACATGAACATCTGTGTCTCTTGTAAATGGAAATAAGAACTAAGAAGATGGAGGGGTCTAAATGATCGGACGCGCCTGATGAGCCCAAGAGTCTACTCAAAGTCACCCACGTACTGTTAAGAGCTAATTGTGTACACACATGCAGATGTGATCTGCAGATTTGCGAGGTAGCAGAATCTCAGATTAGTACTGTGCACTTTTGGCATTGGCTGTCAATTTGTTGTAGTGCCCCCCCCCCCCCCCCCCCCCCCCCCCCATCATTAATAATTACTGGTTTATTACAAATACAGTAATCGTGTGTTCATTCATTATTCAACACTGAAATGTCAAATGGGGTTAAACCATGGGCCAGCCTATATTAAAAGTTATTGGTTGCAAGGGTTTGCTACACAGACCCTTGTAGGCCTGAGGAAGGTCAAAACAACCATTGTACCCCTGAAAGCCTGAGGGGTACAATGGTTCCTTGACCTCCTGATGACCTGCAAGGGTCTGTGCAGCAAGCACCTGCTACCAATAACGTATTTGTTTTCATTCTTCCACTATTTTCATAAAAGAAATCAAGAAGATATCTTCCGACCTGGATCACACCAGACATGGCTGACGTCAAAGGACTATACATGCATAGACTTATGACATAATTTAAAATATATCATGACATTGCCGTCTCCAGTACTGAGTGTGCATGTTGTTTCGAACAACACTAAGTAACTTTTTAATTTAGAACGTTGTGGTGATCTTTTATAGAACAAAACTTGCATCCAAGATGCTTCACGAAGAGGGCTACAAGAAGTCCACCATCTGTCGCTACACAAGGGATTTTGTATCACGGTCACATGGTACGGTTTGAGCTAAAGGGATTGGTCGTGTGATGTAGGGAGGAAAACAAAAACGTGTATGCAGACCTGATCAGTCATTTGAATCCTAGACGTGGGTGTGAAAACATAGCACTGCCTGCTCTCGCCGCTAAACCGAAGGTACACCTTTGTGGAATCGATCCCTTTTGAAGGCCCACTACCGCCGTAACTGTTCTGAGATACACTTCTGTAACACATGTTTACGAAATGCTACACACAGGCCTAGATATGGTTCATTTAGACACGGGACAATCAAGTTCAGCACATGTCGTTTTGATATCAAGTAATTTGACAATGACTCTACTCCGTTCTATAAATACAATGCTTTCAGTATGAGAAACAGCTAAAAATAGATTGACATGCTAACAGCTGGGCAAAATAAATAAGTGCGATTACGCATGTGCTTTTGCTGCATATAATTATCCCAACTGCTCTTAAAGTTCATTAGGTGTGTCAACAAGGCATAACAAGCACACATGGTGCTGAAATTTGTCTTGAAATTTACACATAATAGTATTTTAATGGTTCATAATGCCTCTAGACATTTCAGAACACTCTATACACGTATCAGTATTTTGGGGTGTTATTTCTCAAGAAGTTTTCACATGCTCAAAAAGAATAAAAGTGAAGCTTTTCATGTTCAGTGGTCAGTATGTCCCTTGTACTGATTATCTCATTCTCAGTTACAGGTTTAGAGTTGGACAGGTCTGCTATTGTCAGTATAGTTTGTGTGGACATAGTCGGTAGTGTGTTGATGGGATTTGCCTAATGTAATCAAGGACTGTATTGTAGCCTTAACCCATTTAGCCCTGGGACCCTGCAGCAGAGTAATCTGGCACTACCCTTGAATTATCATGGTCAATCCATCCCCTGCAACTAGTACATAGTCTTGGGGCAACACCTCCACAATTTGAGAACTGGGACTTTGGGGCTGAAAGGGTTAACCTGAATGACTTCCCCACAATCCAAGAATCATTCCATCATTCCACTTCCATTATTTATATAGCGCAGCAACATCCAATTAATATGCTTGTGGTGCTTTTAGAGAGCAGAGTAAGTAGAGAGACATTTGGGGGGAGGAGGGGGGGGGGGGGGGGGGGGCTGTGTGGGCAAACTTGGCAATGCACATGTAGAAGTCAGCAAAGAGATGACTCTTCATTGTGGCGGTGAGGCCAATCTCTGCATGCAAGAGGCGTCAGGCTGCAGGGGCAGATGAGAATCAATGCTGCTTGCACATTTAATGGACTAGATGAATGTTGATTGGTCTAACAAATGGTGAACCGTAAGCACATAGTGAAACAGCTTCCAGCAGAGCTGTTTAGTTGCACTGTTGTCAGTGTCAATACTAAGGTTACTTTGAATAAAGTTTGAGGACAAAATACACAAGGCCTAAGTAGTAGTAATGCTTGTTATGTCACATCATTGTGTTGAGTGTTACTTTTACAGCTTGATTTGTGTGTCTACTTTGGAGGGGTGGGGGGCAAGGGGGGTTGGGGACGCAGTATGTCTCAGGACATAGCCCCGAACTGAACCCAACAAGCACGCTCACGTGATTTTCCATCACACACTGTACATAAACACAGAACATTCACATGGTGCTAAGGGCAAGCTCAAGCAAGCTGCTGAAATTTTTGAAATTTAAATCGTTTTTTATATTTTGGAAATTTGATTAAGTGGACTGAAATTAATACCGAATTTGTGGGGGAGGAAAGAGCCGGAGAAAGAACCCCTGACGGTTCACCCGAATTAATGGTGACACTTACTAGAGGAGAAAGGTCCAACAACGGAACCGGGTATCAAACCTCGCACCTCTTGCATTGATGGCAGGTGCTTTTACCGCTGCGCCACGGACTGCTGTGGTGCATTGGGGCTTTTAAAAAAAGTCCAAAGTATTTTGACCATACCTACTTCAGGACCAACCCTCAGATTGCTCAGAAGAGGTAATTAAATATTACACATGCAGAAAAAGCCAAATCATTTATTTTGAAGAACAAAATTATTTCATATATACATGTACACAAAGGTTCATTGTTTGCGCGGGGCATTGTCATGTGATGCTCCTGCTGGTTGTGTGTTGCTCAAACGACCCCCAATTTGATTTTCAAGGACTGGCCAGACTACCTCAGGAAAGGGTGTACAGGGGGCTTTAAACATTGTTTGCACTATAATTATTTTATTGTGAAAGAACAAACATAATTTCACATTACCATTCACCAGCAAGTAGTACTTTATTCTTGACCAAGTGTTGTCAATACATTAGTAAATAGTAAAGGTCAGGCTGTTTATTTGCTAATTCCTCTCCTGTAAAATGGGAAACTCTGTTGATGTTTGAAAATTTCTCTTTGCATCTGTGCAGGAGATCATTGATCTAGTGCCACTTCTGAACCAAACCCTCCCTGGTTGCATATAGACCAGATTTGTTTACATTTTGAATGTGGCATTTTATCTCGAGTGTTGGGTTTAAAAATTGCTCTTGCTCTGTGCACATGCACACGAGAACCTGTATCTTTAGAGTTAGACACATAAACCACCAGCGAGCATATGGAGTGTGTGGTGGGGATATATTTTTTTTTTTTACAGTGTCATAAAATCTGCTTCCTAGGTGCAGTTGTAGCTGGAAGTGTTGAGTTCACCTGTGGCACCTTCACTGCTGGTGGGGGTGGACTATTTTTCTGGTGTCTGTTAGTTCAGTGCTAAAGGGCCGTCAGAGGAACATGGATACCAAGTGGTCTTAGCAAGAGGCATAGATCCTCTGAGCCCCCACATCTGCGGGGGCTCATGAGGATCTATGCCTCTTGCAGTTGGATTTTGTTCACCATTTCTCAGCGGTGACAGGGTTAATGTGGGTCATGTTGTAGATCTGCTGAACAGTCTCATCTAAGTACATACTTAACCCATTTAAGTTCCGCATGGCCGCATTTTGCACACATGGTACATAACAACTGTGCACCATAATATGCAGAAAATGGATCGACCATGATAATTCAAGGCTAGTGCCAGAGTGGTTGCCATCTCATGGCGCCAAGCTAATCTGGCACTACCCTTGACTTCTCAGGTTGATCCATCTCCTGCTGTAGTGTGTTGGGGCTAAATGGGTTAATACTTTTAACCCCTTCATTGTCAGTGCTCACAGATTGTCTTTCTAAAATCTAAAATTTCAAATCCCAAAATGCCCAACAGGAATGTGTGTACTCAGTGGTGCATGCAAGAATGTGTGTACTCAGTGGTGCATGCAAGAATGTGTGTACTCAGTGGTGCATGCAAGAAGTATAGACCCCCATGAGTCGCTGCAGTTCTGGGGACATGAGGATACTTGTCTCTCTTGTAGCACGATGTTGTTCATTTTTTCTGGTTAATTGTTAACCCATATATATCGTACTGAGGCTAAAAGCTTCAAATTTGTACACTGCCATAAATGCAAGCATCATTATAGTACTTACACAGTTACAGATAAGGACATAGACAATGGCTTTAGTTCAAGGGTGGTGCCAGAATAGCTTGGCACCTAGAGGCGCCAAGCTATTCTGGCACTACCCTTGGACTATTTTAGTCAAACTTATTTCACGCACTGGTGTATTCCGAATGATAAGGGTTAATGTTAGCCCCTCATTCCACCCCCACCCAGGGTCACCCTGGTCAGCCCCACAGGGTGGGTTTTCTTCTGTATTCTGGGGCATGTGTTTCTGTCTACCCATGGTCCATTCACCTGTATTCTCCTTTTTTTCAACTCTCCCTACTGTCTGCGCTGCCTGCAGCTCTTGATATTGGATGTGTGTTGCTAAATGGTCTTAGCTTTATTTAGGCCCCATGTTGTAGGTTTATTTAACGTGTTGGACCGGCTGGCGACATACATTCAATGTTCTGTTTTTTTTTTTTTTTGTTTTTTTTTTCACACGCAGTGCAGGCACGTCCTGGGAAAGCCTTGTTGCTGTTGGGACGTTAAGCAATGTACAATCAATCAATCAATCAAACCCCTCATTCCACCTGCATCAGTACGAGAAGATGTCAACCCAGCTGTAAGGGATTGCCCGACTGGCAGAGATCTGCCGTATTTACATGGCCTCAGTGTTTCCCACATAAGGAGGGCGAGAATTTCACAGTTTTAGCCTACCTATGTTGAATAGGCAGCCAGCTGGTGCAGGTAGGTCATGTCTGATGTCTTGAGTTCTTTGATTGAAGCCCAGCGACCACCTCCATTTTGGATCGATCTAGATCAATACAGTAATCATGTGAGATTTGTGAGAGGGGTTTGCCAGCTTCAATATCACTTCATTTTTAATTTCCCCGTGGATCGTAGGGGTTCTTTGGGTCTGTGTCTTTCGCAGAGATTTTTGGAAAGAGTTCACTGAGGAAAGTTCTGTTACAGTGTTAGGTAGTAATGCCGCGTAACTTTTGAGAGTATAAGTGGTAGCAGTGCCATGCTATTGCTATCCAGTCAGTCTATGTGTAACTGTTAGTCAAATCCATTCCACTGCAAAAAGCATAGATTCTCATGAGCCCCTGCTGTCGCAGGGGCTCATGAGAATCTATGCTTCTTGTGGTTCAGTAACTTTATTTACATCCTCAGGTGGCTGGAGACTCCCAGTGTGTCTCAGTACGACTTTGTCTTATTCCGCTTAGAACAGACACTTTTTTTCCCTACATCATTCTCTGACTCACCCTGCAGCAAGTCAGAGACCAAACCCAGATGACTTGACTCGGTCTGAGGATGCAAGATGAGGCCGGTCTCTGGCGGCAAGAGGCATAGATTCTCATGAGCCCCTGCAGATTGCAGGGGCTCATGAGAATCTATGCCTCTTGCAGATGGAAGGGATTTGACCAAGGGATTGGTACCAGAATACCGACACCCATTACTCGTGTTTTTCCAGTAAGCTGACAGTGAGAGAGTGCTGAGTATTACTTCATCGGGTGAACAGGAGGAAAAGTGCATCTGTATTGTAACAGTATCACAGTGCATTCTGCTGTCTATGTCTGTGACGTACTCACTACAAATATAGTTTGGATGGGAATGCAATTTGGGTGTAAAATAGTAAAAATAGTAAGGAGAATGTACAGCCTACTTTCTTGTCCGAGGGTTAGGTTATCGTTCTCTGCTCTTTGACTGTTTGGCAGATTTATTTACACAAGCAGATGACATTAGTCATGTTTCTTACATTGTTCGAGTCCCCCCCCCCCCCCCCCCCCCTCTCCTCTCCTCACACACACACACCCAATGATGCAGTGGGTGACTTGTAAATCTTAGTAAATACTCAGAACACGCAGTGCCAGTAGCTGTGTGTAGCTCAGTATTGGAAGCTGCAGGGTGGGCAGGTGGAGAGAAAACACACCAAAAAGTCGACGGAAACTGTTGTCCGGGTCTAATCCAGAAGTCTCGGCCTACTGCGAACCCAGACGGAGTCACCTGGCTCAGACCAGGGCGACGGTTTTCATTCCACTTTCATGCACACCACACCTGAGTGGGAGGTAGTCGACCGTCCTGATAGTGGGCCTATCATAACACGTGTTAGCATTTAACTTATCGCCAGCTGACTACCTGCGCTCCTGGCAGGCAGTAACGTGGCCACAGGGAGGCCTGGTTCTTCTTTCCTTGTTTTCCTTTCTTGTATTTTGCAGGGAGTATATACTATAGAAGTTATGAGAGACTCCTACTCCTCCAAAAAGCAGATATTCGTAAAATCCTCAAACCATGTTGTTTCACCCATTAAACCCTGATAAGCTATTCAAGAAGATATGGATACATTTACCATGCATTATAGTTCAAGGGTGGTGCCAGAATAGCTTGGCGCCATGTGGCGCCAAGCTATTCTGGTACCACCCTTGAACTGTCATGGTCAGTTTGTCTCCTAGCTCATAATTTTTTATTCCACAGTGTGTGTGTCCACGGTTTTGTAACAACCATCACCCCCACCACTACCACCACCCCTGCCCACACCCCGCCCCCCCCCCCCCCCCCCCCCCCCCCAGTAAGTTTTGTGAAGGGCGTCTGGATGTAGAGGTACATGTACTGATGTAGGCTTGACTCTATGGCTTGCTACAAAGTGCAAAAACAGGCTGAAGATAAAGCTGTGTGATGAAAAGCAATAAACACTGTGACTTTTTTCCTTGCTTTCTTTTGAAGTCAATGATACCACTTTGCCAAGACTGCCAACACGTTACCAGGACAAAGATATTTGCGGAGAGAAGATTTCAGTGTGAAAGAACATTGGACAGACCAAAATAGCAAGGCACTCGTTTTGTTGTTGTTTGATAGATCTGAATTCATTGGAAGCAGAGTGACTTTCCCAAAAAATAGCGTGGTCACATCCTCATACAAAGCATTATTATTTATCCAACTTTTCTAGTCTCTGACGTTTACAGTATGAAAAAAAAAGAAAGTTGGAAAAGTTGACTGTGCGCCACGCTTCGATATTTGGACTTAACCCTTTTAGCCCCATGGGCGTATTTCACAAATTTTGGAAGTTTTACTTAACGACTATGTACCAGTTGCAGGAGGTGGACTGAACATGATAGTTCAAGGATAGTGCCAGATTAGCTTGGCGCCTGAAGGCGCCAAGCTAACCTGGCGCTACCCTTGAATTATCATGGTCAATCAATCTCCTGCTGTAGGGTGTTGGGGCTAAAAGTGTTAAGACTTGTATTATTCCACATCGAATAATTAAGGCAACTTTAGCAGCTTCTGGTGCTTGCCTGTATCTATAGACAATAGTAATGCAGCCAGCAAATATTACATGGAGAGAACACTGTATCAAGTTGCCTGCCAGGTGGGGCGAACAAAGGGAGGCAGCAGGTAAGCCTGTTGACCTCTTCACACTGAGGAGCATAGATATAAATCGTACTTTTCAGTCCTTACACCTAGAGGCATAGATCTTCATGAACCCCTGCAGCCGCAGGCTGAAAGGACTCATGAGGATCTATGCCTCCTGCAGATAGCTGGAAATCCTGGCACAAGGGGTCAGATTAAGGGAGAGAAAATAGGGTCTGGTGTTTGTAGACATACCTGGATACTTGGCCATGCACCAACATGCATTTTTTTTCTCAGATTTTTTTTACATAAGCAGTATGTGTTAGATGTAGCCATACTATATTTTCCAAAAAAGAGGGAAGCAGAAAGCAATTCCATTAGTAAATGTCTCCGTCGGTCATAGTACATAAAACATGTTATAAAAACAGTTGCCTACTACATGTATATGTTCTGGTCTCCATAAAAAAGTCAAATCACACATGTATGCATCAGTTTACAACCTGCGCCAAGCACAAACGCATGATTCGACACATACATAATAAAATGGCTATTACAACCATTTTGTATGTGGGCACATGTCTAAGAGTATGATAGTGTGCAATATTAACCATGGTCCCATTTCTCAAATTTTGGAGGTGTTGCCTAACAACTGTACCAGTTGAAGGAGATGGATTGATCATGATAATTCAAGGGTAGTGCAAGATGAGCTTGGCTCCTTCAGGTGCCAAGCTCATCTGGCACTACCCTTGAATTATCATGATCAGTCCCATCTCCTGCTGCAGGGTCCTGGGGCTAAATGGGTTTATAAAGTTAAAACTGCAATATTGCAGTCATATTGCAGTGCATGTTGTATAATATAATGTAAAAGCAAAAAAATAATAATAATAATAAAAGAAAAATAATAATAATATTGCAGTCATCTGAAACATTCACTTGGGTGTTTGGTGATGCTTGAAACTGCAGGGTGCTGCTTTAAAACATTTTTTCCCCGTTCAACAGTAACACTGTAATGCCAACCCCATTGGCAAGGTGCGATAATGTCTGGGCTAAAATACCAGGTTCTCTAATGGTCTGGTATATGTCATCCCCAAGCTAATTGACCCTGGAACTTTAGTGTGTTAACCCCTTCCCTGCCATTAATTTTGTCACACATTTTGTTTCTGAAATATTTGCTAATTAGGTAAATTTGAAACAAGTTGGGATGAACCATAACCCACAAAGTCCCTTCTATATGAGAGCTGTCCTCGCTGTCAAGGGTCTCTACTTTTTGTCTTTGATCTGATTCTGATGTTGAATTATCTCCTATTGAAAAAGTCTCGCAGATCTGCCATTTTTCAAACATTTTGTTGCTGAAATATTTGCTAATGCGGTAAATTTAAAAAAAGACCCATCCATCCCATGAACATAAAATGAAGTGCTATGAACAAGGCTCCCATAACATAAAATGAAGTGCTATGAACAGGCATAGGTCCACATGAGCCCTTCAAAATCAAATGGAAAGGGGGGGGGGGGGGGGTTGGTTCATGAGGATATGATCAAATGGAAAGGGGGGGGGGGGGGTTGGTTCATGAGGATATGTGTCATGCTGCGGGATCATTTCACCTTTTCTCAGTTGTGAGAGGGCTAGTTATTGCAGTGATGTAATCGCGTTAATTATCACATTGGGATTATTTTTCAGTGCAAGCGGCGGGTGCCCAGGTGGTGACATTCCAGCGCAAGCACCCGTTGTCTAGCTGGCTGTCCTCCATGCTGGTGTGTTTCGCCGGCAGCATCATCGCCAACCTCCTGCTGGGGGAGCCCGTCATCACACCCTTCAAGGACCAGCGATCACTCGCAACCGCATCACTCGTCTGGTTAGTCACTGTAACACACTGCACAGAGCCCCGAAGTTGAAAGTCGCAAATGTGGGATTTATTAACCCATTGAGTCCCAGGACGCTGCAGCAGGAGATGGATTGATCATGATAATTCAAGGGTGGTGCCAGATGAGCTTGGCGCCTGCAGGCGCCAAGCTCATCTGGCACCACCCTTGAATTATCACGATCAATCCGTCTCCTACAACTGGTACATAGTCGTTAGGCAACACCTCCAAAACTTAAGAAATGGGACATTGGGGCTAAAAGGGTTAACCTATTTAACCCCAAGGCCGCGTTTCCCAAATTTTAGAGAAGTCCGTGGACAACTATGTACCAGTTTCAGGAGATGGCTTGACCATGAAAATTCAAGGGTAGTGTCCGATTAGCTTGGCGCTTGATGGTAATCTGGCACTACCCTTCAGTTATCATGGTTGATCCTTCTGCTGAAGTGTAGCAGGGCGAAATGGGTTAACTCCTTCAGCCCCGACACACCACAGCAAGGCATGGCGCGACCATCATAGTTCAAGGGTGGTGCGAGAATAGATTGGCGCCTACAGGTGCCAAGCTATTCTGCCACCACCCTTGAACTATCATGGTCGATCTGTCTCCTGAATTGTAACACAGTCGTCGGGAGGGCAACTCCAAAATGTGGGTGTTTTGTACCTGGGGCGCAGTGAGTTAATCAAATTGCGCTGTAAACTGATGCACAAAAGACAGGCTGACCTGACCCTGTGTGCTGTGTATTTTCACGTCACCCATGAACTATCAAAGTCTGTCAGTTTGTCTTCATAGTGTCTGTGTGTCCGGGCAGAAATGCTTTATCTACTCTCGCAGTCTGGTCAACAGTTGTATTTTGTGAGACATTTTTCTGTGTCTGTTGGGGTTCTTACAAAATGTTCCCTACATACAGAGTATCTTTTTAACCCATATCATCCTGAGGCTGAATATTTTTCATTTGCATATTGTCCTATAAAGACTGCATTACACTTTAAAATACAGATTAGGAGTTAGATCAACCATTTTAGTTTAAGGGTGGTGCCAGAACAGCTTGGTACCTCAGGCGCCAAGCTATTTTGGCACCACCCTTGAACTATAATAGTCAAATTTGTTTCAAGCAAAAGTGAATCAGGATGAAAAGGGTTAATTTTTAACGTCTGGTTTGCACCCTACAGGAGAAATTGTTACATGCCCTGTTTTAAGCTTTTACCCCTGTTGTTGACACAAAGTACTTGGCCAAAGTGTAAGGTATATCATTTGAGCTGCAGCTTTTGTTTTGGCTAGACTCCACTCAGCAGCATACCTATTTTTAGGGTTCCTAGTTGAAAGAAGTCTGGCCAGGGCCAGCTGGCCTTTTCTTATTTCAGTCCAGTCACATGGACAACCTTCCAGCCCATGTCAGACATGCTCCAATTCTGTCTGCTTTCAAATCACTGTGTTGTACCCGTCTTTTCTAAGCGTGTTTCTTTCTCTGTTGGGTACTTCTTTGCATTTTACATGCTTGGCAGTCACCTTTTTGGTCTGGACTGCTCAAGACCTATCTGTTTTCTTATGCATATAGTTAGATGCATTTTCAGTGCGTTAGCAATCTTTGGCAGTAACTGTTCTTGTAACGGTATGTGTGAGTGTGAGCTTTTGATGTGTCAGTTTAGTTTTTGTAACATTAATTGTAGCATTTTTATTTCTTGTACTTTTTGTTCTGTGATTTTTTTTAATCTTGTAAAGCGCTTCGAGCACCATTCATTTGGAGGTTAAGCGCTATATAAATGTACATTATTATTATTAGTCTGCTTGGTCCTGGTCATACAGTGGAGGTTATTGACCACGTCTCTTCTCGACCTGTAGGTATATGGTGAACTACTCCCCGTTCGACTTGGTGTACAAGCTGTGTAAGCTGCTGCCCTTCAAACTGCTACTGTGTATGCTGAAAGAGGTCCAGCGCGCACACAAGGTCTATCACGGCGTCATCCACACCGCCAAAATCTACCCCAACGCTTACGTCATCATCGTCCTTATCGGAGTCATCAAAGGTACGTTTGGGCGCTTTGAGTGTTGGTCATTGCTTGTGTGGTTACTGTGGTCCTGGTGTGAGGCCACATTAGTAACCCCTTTCAGCCCCACGGGTGCTCTTCCCCAAATTTTGGAAGTGTTGCTGAACAACTATGTACCAATTGCACGAGGTGGATTGATCATGATAATTCAAGGCGCCAAGCTCATCTGGCACTACCCTTGAATTATCATGATCAATCCATCTCCTGCTACAGGGTCCCTGGGGCTAAAAGGGTTAACCCAGTTAACCCCAAGATGGCATTTCCCAAATATTGGAGGCGTCACGTATCAACTGTGTAGCAGAGCTCAGCTGCTACACAGTTGATACGTGACGCCTCCAATAATTGGGAAATGCCATCTTGGGGGTAACTTGCAGGAGATGGTTCCACCATGATAATTAAAGGGTATTGCCACTTTAACTTGGCGCCATCAGGTGCCAAGCTAGTGTGGCAATACCCTTGTATTATCATGGTCAATCCATCTTCTGCAGTGGAGCGCCGAACTAAATGAGTTAATTTCAAATGCAGGCAATCAGAATCAAAATTTGCAAACTTAAAGAGCTTAGATAATCTTTTGAATATCCAGTGTTTGTGTTCAGTGGGTGCACCATGTGAGGGTGCCTGTGCCTCATTCAGACCTGACACACCACAGCATTTGTTACAATGCTATTGCCGGTTCTGTCCCCGTCCACCACCTCCCCCCCCCCCCCACCCACCCTCCCTCCCTCCCCCCCCCCCCCCCCCCACCCCGCCATATTTGGCCGACCTGGTTCATATTTACACGCCTCCAAGATCCCTCCATTCAGCATCGGACACGCGTATTTTCAAGGTTCCTAGGCAAAAGAAGTCTAGCCAGGACCAGCATGCCTTTTCTTATTTCGGTCCAGTCACCTGGAACGACCTTCCAGCCCATGTCAGACATGCCCCAACTCTGCTTTTAAATCACTGCTCAAGACCTATCTGTTTTCTTATGCATATAGTTAGATGCATTTTCAGTGTGTTAGCAATCTTTGGCAGTAACTCTTTTTGTAACGGGTGTGCGTGTATGTGTGAGTGTGAGCTTTTGATGTGTCACTTTAGTTTTTGTAACATTTATTGTAGCGTTTTCTTTCTTGTACTTTTTCTTCTGTGATTTTTGATCATGTAAAGCGCTTGGAGCACCATTCATTTGGAGGTTAAGCGCCATATAAATGTACATTATTATTATATGGCTCAGCCATGATAGTTCAAGGGTGGTGCCAGAATAGCTTGGTGCCTATAGCTTGAACTATCATGGTCGCAATCTGTCTCCTGCATTGTAATGCAGTCCTCAGCGGACAACTCCAAAATGTATTTCGTACCTGGGGCGGAGTGAGTTAATTGTTAAACTCATTGTTTCACGATAATGACTTGCCAATTTGGAGATTTTTGTAGGAGATGCATGGGTGACAGTCTTTAGTCCTGGACACTGAATTTCAGCGTTTTGGCATAGACAGAAGTTCAGTCGGCCTGTTCCATTTGGTAGCTCGAGGCATAAGTTCTCATGAGCCCCTGCATCCGCAGTACTGTACTGGTGCATCCGCAGGGGCTCATGAAAATGTACGTCTCTTGTTGACCGTGGATTGTGGGGCATCATTAGTCCTTCGACCGTTTTCAGTCATTTTCGTTTTGCATTTTCACCTCTGGAGATATCATGATAGTTCATGGCTAGGGCCAAAGCTGTCATGGCAGGTTCGTCTCCCATCCACTCCTTCGGCTGATACAATCATGAAAACCTGTTTCGTCTGCTTTCACTAGTCCCGATCCCTAACCATCGGTGAATGGAGTACATAAATCTGGTTCTCTTTCTTCAGGCGTGATAATTGAGTCTAATTGTGTTTTGAAAGGCGGGGTGGTGCGTTTTTCATCTTGCACATACACGTGTTTGTCTGTACAGGCAATGGCAGCGGGATTATGAAGAACTTTGAGCGACTGGTGCGTGGCATCTGGGTGCCAGGAAGTAATGAAATCCTGCAGCCTACCTTGTGAGTACATTGTACATGACCTTTCGTTAACGCTCAACACGCTGTTCCGTTTTTAACCCCATCACTGCCAGTGGGTTCAGACTTGTGTTTCAGGAATCGCTGTAATTTCAACATGAGAGATCCCCCCATCTGTCAAAGGAAGATCATACAAATACAGCAAGAGGTACAGATCCCTCATGAGACCCCCGCAACTGCAGGGGGTTCATGAGGATCTGTACCTCTCGCAGTTGGGTGGTGTTCACATTTTGTCAGCAGTCGAGGGGTTAACCCTATCCCTGCTACTGGACGCTGATTGTGTTTCTGCAATCTTTGTTGACCCATTTAGCCCCGAGTACCTACAGCAGGAGATGGATTGACCATGATAATTCAAGGGTAGTGCCAGGTGAGCTTGGCGCCTTCAGGCGCCAAGCTCATCTGGCACTACCCTTGAATTATCATCGTCAATCCACCTCCTGCAACTGCTACAGAGTCGTTCAGTAACACTTCCAACATTTGGGAAAAGCGCCCACTGGGCTGATAGGGTTAAATCAGCACCCAAGAACTTTATCTGTCCGAAATCAGGAACTCCTAAAATTACAAAGGCCCCCATTCCTGGAGTAGAAAAAAAGAAACATTTGATAAATAATTGGTTTATCTGATTACACACCTGTAGATAATTTCGCATCTCATTCTCATGCAGCGGGAATGTTGTGCCCGCTTCAGTGTTTTCATCAAATTGTGCAGATTTTCAGCATTTTGAGGGGGAGGGAGCGGGGCTTCTGCACTCCTGTAACACTGCCCTTTGACCTCTAGCTCAACTTAACTGAGGCCCAACCTTTTCAGCTTGCATTTAACCGTATGCAAGGACTTTCCTTTAGTGCATTTGGCAGTACACTAAGGACTTTCCTTTAGTGCATTTGGCAGTACACTAAGGACTTTCCTTTAGTGCATTTGGCAGTACACTAAGGACTTTCCTTTAGTGCATTTGGCAGTACACTATTAGCCACGTAAAAAATGTTGAAATTGGGGGTTTGTCCTCAGAAGTTTAGGGGACTGATCGACTTTAATCATATTCAAGGGTGATTGCTAGAATAGCTTGGTGCCTCTAGACCTCAAGCTGTGCTGGCACCACTCTTGAACGTGCACGGTCGATCCATATATTGTTCAGCATACCAGTAACATGTCCATATCCTGGTGTACTGTGTCAGAGCTCAGTGGGTATATAAGATATGGATCAGAGTGCTGTGTGTTGACTTGAGACCATCGTGTCATGCCTGTGGCTTACTCCTGAATTCGGTAATTTCCTTGTGTTAACCCTTAGGCTGTCCGTAGCACCTTTTGTTGGTATTTCCTGCAGGACAGCCAGAGGGTTAAACAAGCTACCGGTATGATGTATATTGCGCTTACTTGAAACTGTTGTGTTTGCAGCTTGACGAAGGCGTGCATTGTTGCGTCCACGGTGTTCCTGGCTGAGCGTCTGAACTACATCACCGTGCCTCACCCCCTCGTCTATTTCGGTGTCGTCATTTTCTTCGTCTACTTCAAGCTGTCCTCCATCCTGCTCGGCATTGTCGACCCCTTCGTGCCGCTTGAGAACCTCTTCTGCGCCATTTTCATGGGAGGCATGTGGGATGCCATGCGACGTGCGGTGAAAGCCGAGCCAGTGAAAGAGGAGGATAAAGACGGGATGCTGAGGAACGACGTGATCAAGTCGAAGGACGAGAAGAAGAAAGATTAAGTTTGTGCAGAGCGTGAGGCCGAATAAGTGAAAATGTTGACGTCAGGTAACCGGACATCTGTTTGGAACTCTCACCTCACATGTAACCACCCTCCATTATCCCCAACAGTCAAAGTTGTACTGACCCTTTTTATCCTGATACACTATTGCTTGAATAAATTTGACCATGATAGTTCAAGGGTGGTGCAAGAATAGCTTGGCGCCTGAGGCGCCAAGCTATTCTGGCACCACCCTTGAACTAAAATAGTTGAGCCGTCTCCTTCATAGGACAATAAGCACATTAAAAAAAAAATCAGCCTCAGGATGGGTTTTAAAAAAGTGTATGGAAAAAAGAAATCCAGACGAAGCCACACATTCTCAGACATCACTTCCCCCCCCCCCCCCCCCCCCCCCCCCCCCATCCCCCCCCCTGTTTGCCTCCCACATTACGCGTAAATTTCTCTGCTCAGCCAAAAAAAAAAAAAAAAAAAAAATGAAGCTGGCCTTCCTCACAACCTGTGTATCGCAATTTTACCTGAAACGTTACCTGAAGTCAACATATTTGTATTTGGCTGGAAGTATGGATGTGTGAGCGGTTTGTTAGCTAGGTCTGCGTGTCGATGTGGGAGAGACTTTTGAGACACGTGTGTGGACCCTAGTGAACCTGTGCTTGACTGACGCCTTCCTGTAGCAGAGTTTGTAGCCAGGGTAGCTGGAGTATACAGGGCGATCTCAAATGGCAAAAGTCATTTCTCGTGTACGGAAAAATTCAGCTGAACCTGTTTGTCTATGCTGGTCTGTGATTTTAGGGCTGATAGCCATAATTCCCAGTCACAGTCTTACGCACTTTTAGTGACCTTTTCTGTGCAAAAAGATGGTAGTTTTTTTACCCATTGCGCCTCGCTGCACTACAAGAGACGGATGGACCATGGTCATTCAAGGGTAGTGCCAGATTAGCTGGGCGCCGTTAGGCGCCTAGCTAATCTGGCACTACCCTTGAATGATCATGGTCCATCCATCTCCAGCAACTGATGCAGTCATTAGGCGAGGCCTCCAAAATGCGGCCGTGGTGTTAAATGGGTTAACAGGCTACAGAACGTTCATTTGCCAAAATTAATTGTCCCATTGTGGATGCAGCCTCAAGTCGCGCTGTAATCAGTACCAGTGGCTGTATGCGGAGGGGTGGTTGTTAACAGGTTTGCCTGAATTTTTCTGTAGGCCGCAATGAGAAAAGTAAGTGACTTAATTAGAGCCACCTGAATGATGGCTTTACATAACAGGTCATTGTCACAGAAGTAATCGCTCATGCATAACACTATCACATTAGGACTGAAATGAGTAGCACGATGTATCACACATTATTATTGAGATTAAACAGAAATGAGGATTTGGGTTTAGTCTGATCTCTAGTCACTGACTTGGTCTTTCAACATTTGGAAAGTTGTAACTTACATAAAAAAATAATTCTTGTTTCAGCGAGTTGTTGGATTCAGAACAAACTTTTGTTTTGCGAGTTGTTGGATTTAGAACAATAACCAAATCAGATTGTGTCTTGTTTCAGCGTGTGCACCTAAGTGTTTGGACTTGATTTTCTTTGTCCACGTACACCAGTTTTTGTGTATTAACACATACTTTATGGGGGTTACATTTTAAATTGTCAGTCCCTTTCGTATCTCAAAAGTCAAGATCTCCGCGAACTTCCCATGGATCCTGTCTGTTCATGATCCGTATTTTAACCCGTATTTTCATGCTCACTTGCGAACGCTCTGTGTGTGATGGTGTGTGATTTTGGATTTAGAGCTTAAAGCTGTAAGGTCCAAATTGTCAGACCAGCACACAAACATGCTTATTGCAGGGCGTGCACACCAGCGTAATGATGTTTTGTCGTACTCACCAATAATCAAACTATGGCTGTTGTGATATTTGGCATCGCTCAGTATTTTGATTTTTATCCCTTCCGCTGTCCGTGGCGGTTTTGGTCGTGAAGATTTCTGTCTGATGCGCTACAGCCAGAGATTTGTCCACCATGACAATTCAAGGGTAGCGACAGATTAGCTTGGCGCCATCGGGCGCCAAGCTAATCTGGCACTACCCTTGAATTATGATGAACTAGCTTTTAATCAGCATGACAAAAACTGCTACCGACAGCCATAGGGTTAATGGTTTCGGTTTACTCCAATTATAGTGCTTCTATGCTTTGGTGTGCATACAGCGGTATGTAGCAGTCAGATGTCTGTGCGTTTTATCTCCTGGTCCCTGGTATCGGTTCTCTCTTGTTCATTTTTAACGACGTGTAATATGATAATACCATCACAGGCATGATGGTATTGAAAGCTATTTTAACCCACTTAGCCCCGAGTCCCTACAGCAGAAGATTGATTGACCAGGATAATTCAAGGGTAGTGCCAGATCAGCTTGGCGCCTGAAGGCGCCAAGCTAATCTGGCACTACCCTTGAATTATCCTGGTCAGTCCGTCTCCTGCAGCTGGTACGTAGCCATTATGGCAACACCTCCAAAATTTGAGAAATGGGACCTTGGGGCTAAAAGGGTTTATTCCTACATTTTTTTTCTTGCTCCCACCAGTCATGTACAACATACGGCACTTCAGATGCTTGTAAAATAAAACTACTTTCCACAGTAGCTTTTTGATTTTGGATGATCATCACCAGATCAAGCCACTTTCTTTTAAGTTTGTGGCAATGCACAGCTGATTTGTTAAAAGAAAAAAAAAAAAAGACGACACCTATAATTCTGTGTAGTTAAAATTAGACCACCGAGTCGCAACAGAATGCTCTCTAATTACAGGTTTGTTTACGAAGAGCTCATTGTATGTAAACCATTGATGGCGACGCTGTCGTTTTGTATGTTGTAATTTTTTTTGTTTGTTTACCACCTTGTAGTGATGACAGCGTAATAGCTCATGTTTTCCGCAGTTCTGAACTTGCACTGACTGACTTGCATGCGGTATAAGTGAAACTGTCTCTCTTTATGATTGTGTGTACAGCAGCACCTGTTTTGAGTGACCACTTTTATGAGAGGTACCCTGCCATTAAAGACCATCACTTAGGCGACGGTAGCCACCTAAATGATGGGCTTTAATGACAGGCAGGCGACACTTTTCACCCAGTTGAGAGAGCACCTGTCGTTCAGGGCCTTTTTTTTTTCTGGCCAAAAAGTGGTTACTCCAAACAGATTCCACTGTACTTGTGTGTGTATATATATGTGTACTGCTGTTATTTAGGACCTTTAACTTATTCAAGGCGCCCCCTATCAATAGCTGCAAAAGTGTTGTATAGCGTTGCCATAGGCAACGCTATACAACACTTTTGCAGCTATTGATAGGGGCAGCTTGAATGAGTTGAGGTCCGAAGTACAGACCAGTACACGATCGCATGTTTGTCGTTTGTGGATGGCGACATTGCAGATGTCTTGTGTGATGATCACTTGTGGCCCAATGTGATTTTTAATTAGCGTGGTGGTGTGCTAGTCTGTGCTTTGCTGACAATCGGTTGAGATGCGTGTAATTTTGCATTTTGGCTAGATAGTGCGTAGATTGTCTAAATACAGCTTTCCTTGTGCGCACAAGTGATTCATTTCTTGCAAATGAAACACTGATAGTTTTGTGACAAACTAGTAGCTAATTATGATTTAGATTTTGATGTTTTTCAGTTCAGACTGTTCCCTATCCATAACCACATTTGTTGACCTACATTCGTTTGGCAAAAGTACCTCATTTACATTCGTTTTCAGCAGTATTGCTGGCTGTAGCAGCTGGCAATTTTCTCAGTCATCACAACCAGCCAAGAGTCCTTTTCCATTGTGTCATACAGCATGAAAGTATTCCAGATACCCGGTAGTCGCAGTGCCAAAGAAAGTGTGATGAGTTTACCATCACAGGCCTTACCCAGCCCATTCCATCTGCAAAAGCCGATATCTTGTCATGGTCCGATACAGTTGGAAAAAAAAGGATAGGAAAGAAGGGTGTGCTAAGTAAGTGACTGGAAGCAATAAATATGGAAGCCCCCCCCCCACCCCCCCCCCCCCTGAAATCCTTCTTTTTTTGTGTGTTTCGACCAATCTCGGTCTATGATCATTGGTCGATAATGCACAATTCTCAGCCCTGACAGTGCTTTTACCTACTTTACTTTGTAATCTTCCTAAAATATTAGCACTGGCAGTCTCCCCTTTTCTTTTCATCCCCTGCAGTCGATTGGGACTCATGAGAATCAAAGCCTCTCGCTGACTGAGTCGTTCCAGCTGGTTTTAACCCATATAACCCCAATGCCACATTTCCACATTTTGCAGGTGTCATTTCAGGGTAGTGCCAGATTAGCTTGGTGCCATCAGGCGCTAAGCTGATCTGTCGCTACCCTTGAAATGTCATGGTCAATCCATCTTCTGGTGTAGTGCATCGGGACTGAATAGGTTAAAGTTACTGCACACGGGCAACTATGGCATTTCTAACATAAATTCTATGGTCACCTACACATGGTATGCAGGAATTTGAAATGGAGAATGTTGGTTTCAGATAAACATAAGAGCTACCAAACTGACACCTAGGTTAGCTGTATCAGAGATGCTGTCAATAGTTTGTGGAACGGAATGTGTTGGTGGTCATATCCCGAGCCTACAAAGAGAATGCCGCCGTGAGATGGTTTTAGTTGCCTGCTCGGCGTTAAACCCAAATAACTAACAAAGAAAATGTGACAGAAAATAGAAATTGTTGCAGCCAAGTGATTGTATCATTATTGTCAACATCAGTGTTTATCTTGCAGTATTTTATTCACATACATTTTATAGCCTGCTTAATATATCTAACCAGTTGCAATTTTGATACAAACATGTTTAACTATACTACACAGGTGTACCAACCAATTTTGCAGTCGTGTATATGGAATACCTACTTCATTGCTTAATTACAAAGTGTTCAAAGGTGTAACGATTTTTGGATGCAGTGTTGTTCCAGTTTGGTCCATTCCCATTTTGTTTTCAACCGTGCCGTTTGTGGATACATCTACCTGCATTGTTTATGTTCCAGTCCTACGCAGCATCAAGTATTCAGGAGTAAGAGCCCCTTCATGCTTTTGTTTTACAGCTCTAGAAATATCGGTTCCCATCATCTGGCATATCGCATCGTGTGACAAGAGAGTATGTGCTTGGGTGTGTGAATGACTGCATGCGAGTATATGCCGACATTTTGTTTTATCATACACATTGAGCCCAGAGGTCCCAAATTTAGATTTATTCCCTAAAGATGATTCAGAAGACGATTGGCCATCATTGTTCAAGGGTTGTGCCAGAATAGCTTGGCACCTATAGGCACCAAGCTGTTCTTGCACCACCCTTGAACCATCATGGCCTATCCATTTCTCTTTGTAGTTTGTTGGGGCTGAAACGGCTTGTCCGCCCTCACAGTCCGGTTAAAAGTTGTATTTTGTGAGACATTTTTCTTTGTTGTCCGTTCTAACAAAATGTTTAATTTTTTTAATGTTTGGTTTGAACCCTACGCAAGAAATTGTTACCTGTCCGGTTTTAAGCTTTTACCCCCTGTTGTTGACACAAAGTACTTGGCCAAAGTGTAAAGTATAATATTGTGTTCTTGGTTGAATTTTGCATTTCGTCAGGTACGTGCATGTCGCAAAACTTCCAGGTTTTGTACATGTTCATTTCCCCGGTTGTGGACAGTTTTTTCTTATTACCCTTATTGTAGCTTGAATAAAGGTGTAAAAACGCCAGGGTTCTATTTGGAGCTTCATGCCCCAACCCGGGTCTGCCCTGGGGGACTTGGGTGGGGTTAGGTATTTTTTAGTTCCCAGGGTCACCCTGGTCAGCCCACAGGTGGGTTTTTCTCTCTATTCTGGGCATGGTTTCTGTCTACCCTTTATCCATTCACCGTATTTGCCTTTTTAAACCCTCCCTCGTCTGCATGCTGTAGCTCTTGATATTGGATGCGTGTTGCTAAATGGTCTTAGCTTTATTTAGGCCCATGTGTTAGGTTATTTAATGTATTGGACGGCTGGCGACATACATTCAATGTTCTGTCTGTTATTTTTTCACAAGCAGTGCAGGCACGTCCTGAGAAAGCCTTGTTGCTGTCGGGACGCTAAGCAATGTACAATGAATGAATGGAGCTTCATGAGTGTGTACCTAACCCATATCATACTGAGTCGAAAAGCTTCAAATTTGTACACTGCCATATGCAAGCTACATTATAGTACTTACAGCTAAGGATATAGACCAATGGCTTCAGTTCAAGGGTGGTGCCAGAATAGCTTGGCACCTAGAGGCGCCAAGGTATTCTGGCACTACCCTTGAACTATTTTAGTCAAACTTATTTCACACACTGGTGTATTCCGAATGATTAGGGTTAAGGCAAACTTTTTTTTTTAATGGTGACCACATACATTGCAAACCAAACATAAATGCTCTCTTTCTTTAACCCAACACCTTGCAGCAGGAGATGGATTGATCATGACAATTCAAGGGTAGTGCCAGATGAGCTTGGTGCCTTCAAGCGCCAAGCTCATCTTGTACTACCCTTGAAATATCACAGTCAATCTATCTCCTGCTGCAGGTCTATAGCTGTTAAATGACACCTCTGAAATCGAGGAAACATGTCCTTGGGGTTACATGGGCATGGGTGGGACTTTTCCAGCTACAGCTGGATTTCTGGATTAAAAAAAAAAAAAAATTCACTTAAGCAGTGCCCCAAGACCATCGCTTCAGGATTCAACTTTTTTTTTTAGTCCCGCCCATGCATGGGTTATGCTCAACTGCAAAACAAAGAATTGTCATCGAATTTAATGGAACTTGAGTTTAACTGTAAAAAAACATGTCACTGAAACAAAAATGTAACAAAAATATTGCACAGTTGTAGACAACAAATGAAAATCAGTTTCTGACTGAAAAATGATATGGCATTGTCCGCCTTAAAGAAGATAGAAGAAAAATGGTTGTCCACTGCATATCGTTACCTTTTGACTGCCTGCAGCACTTTTTGTCAAGAAAATTCCAGTATCTACATACAGTGCTACCAACAGCCAACGGGTCAAAGATCATCTAAATGGAATAGAGATCGAAGCGGACATAAAACCTCTACAGGTATATCAAAATCTTTTCCCACACAAAATCACTCGCTGGTAATATACATTATATTGTCTTGCATTCAAATGAACCCCAATGCTGCTCATTTTCCACAAAAATCCCACGTTGACCCCTTTAACCCCAAGGCAACATTTTAAAAGATTTGGAGGTGTCGCCTAACAATTGTATAGATTGCAGGAGACGGATCGACCATGATAATTCAAGGGTAGTGCCAGATTAGCTTAGCACCTGATGGCGCCAAGCTAATCTGACAGTACCCTTGAATTATCATGGTCAATCCATCTGCTGTGGTGCATTGGGGCTAAAAGGGTTAACCCTTCGGCTGTTGGTAGCGGTTTTAGTCACAGTGAATTCTTGGAGGAATCGCTGCGACTAAACCCCTATAGACAGCGAAAGGGTTAATTAAATAATATAACAATATTTGTTCAAGGCAACATGTCACAACCCACAAAGATATTGCAGAATCGGCGTACATGTACATCTACACGTCTGTAATTTGTGACCGTACAGTTCTAGGCCATACGATCAAGTCACAAACCAACACAATTATGTCATGTTCCGTGTAAAAGTTACACAATGACAACACATGAACATGTATATCACTATATGAGAGTGCGACCATAACAAATTGCACTTGCCCAATACTGCACACCTGTGCTGACAACAAAACTACATATACTGGTACACGCAATGAGATCGTTGCCAAGTAACAAGAATATACTTTTGTGTCCTATCATAAAGGCATCAAAACAGCCGCACCTCGCTTCATTATAAAACTACCCCACCCGGGTCTGCCCTGGGGGACTTGGGTGGGGTAGGTATTTTTTAGTTCCCAGGGTCACCCTGGTCAGCCCCACAGGGTGGGTTTTTCTCACTATTCTGGGGCATGTGTTTCTGTCTACCCTTTGTCCATTCACCTGTATTTGCCTTTTTAAAACTCTCCCTACTGTCTGCACTGCCTGTAGCTCTTGATATTGGATGTGTGTTGCTAAATGGTCTTAGCTTTATTTAGGCCCCATGTGTTAGGTTTATTTAACGTATTTGACCGGCTGGCGACATACATTCAATGTTCTGTTTTGGTTTTTTTTTTTTTTTTTTTTTTTTCACAAGCAGTGCAGGCACGTCCTGAGAAAGCCTTGTTGCTGTCGGGACGTTAAGCAATGTACAATCAATCAATTCATTATAAAACTGTCGCAGTTCAGCAGTAAAATTGCGGGAGAAGGACTGATCATGCTTCCTGAAAGATAGTGCTCGCTCAGCTATCTCTTGGGCAGTGCTTAACCATCCTGAGTGTGAATCTTTCTAAATTTGCTCATTGTCCTATGAAGGCTACATTACAAATTAGGAGATAGATCAACCATTTTAGTTCAAGGGTGGTGCCAGAATAGCTTGGCGCCTTAGGCACCAAGCTATTCTGGCACCACCCTTTAACTATCATGGTCAAATTTATTTCTTGCAATAGGATATCAAGATGAAAAGGGTTAATTAGCTTGGCACCTCTCTAGGTGCCAAGCTACTCAGACACTATCGTAGAGCTGTCACTGTCAATCCATCTCCCACTGGTAGTGTTGTAAGTACGAGATTTCTGTGTGTTGCTGGCACTGCAACAGGTGGAAGGCGCGAGTCCAAACAACAAGTTCTAAACATCTTCCTGGGGCTGGGCTGCACTTGAAAGCGTAAACCCAACACCCTGCACCTGAAAGCATGAACCCCTGCACCCTACACTTACTGGCCTGAGCAGGATAGAGAATGAGAATATGAGAGCCCCAGCCTACCCCTCCCCCAAACAATATATTTATTCTAATTAACACGGTAATTAAGCAAGCCCACGTCAACAAAGACACCCAATACCTTTATTACCTAGCCATTTTAGTTCCACTCCAGAAATCATTCAAGCTATGTTTGGGGGAGGGGTAGGCTGGGGCTCTCATATTCTCATTCTCAGAATAATTAATTCTAGAATGAGAATATAAGATTTGAAAACCAATCAAATCGATAAATGCCACATCGATCAACTAATTATTGTAATCAACTAGCCATTTAGACAAACCCATCGCCACCCAATACACCCAATAACTTTATTACCTAGCCATTTTAGTTCCACTCCAGAAATCATTCAAAGCAACGATTTTTGATCAGCTACCAACCCGCGATTATCATAAGCCAGACCCCCCACCTAACCTAAATTATTAATGCTGTCATTGACTACTATCAGCCGTTTTCGGGAAATGACTACTTGCGCAATTGTGGGAATTCCCGTTAGGCATAATTTCCACATCACCCACCCAAAAGTAAGTGACGTCAATGTTGCCAATAACAACACCACGTGTCAACTCGTGACCCTAGTCTCGTGATCAAGTATTGCGTCGTTGAGACGTTCGTAGGGTGTGAAGACGAACATTCTCGATCTTTCCATTACTTTGTGTTGGAGTGCGGTTGTGTTCTCAGAGTAGCAGCATTTTTTATCAGCTACCCGTGATTATTAAGCCAGATCCCCCACCACACCTAAATAATTAATGCTGTCATTGACTTCTTTAAGCAAAGGTACTTCAGTTATTAATCACCATTGTCTCTATCAACACACCACCTTTCAATACAAAATAAAATGCAGTTAAACACACACACACACACGCTCAAACACACAGATAACATGTTTACATGAAAACACACACACCACCCAGACAGTTATTTGGGTTACAAACTTATCCTATTTCACTGACACACACACACACAGTGCCCTTTGTACAATAGCTGAAGCACATAGTCGTTCTGCGCTACTGAACAAGTATAGGAACCCCATTAAATCTGACTTCCTTCCTCTGAGAACATGAAAAAGCATGTTTTATTTTACAAGAGGCTTTAATTTTCAGTAGCCCACGCCATCACAGATTCTTATGAGCAGTGTGAGATTCTCATTAGCCACCGATTTCATAGAGTTTTAGTCAACTGTAAAGATTGCTGAATCTATGCATAACACTTAAACACAGACATGGCAGAGTTGTACTGAGCACGCTTAAACACAGGTATGACAGAGAAGCGGACATTCACCAATGCCAAGGACATCTTATAATAGCATGTTAGGCTTACTACCTTTGAGGACGGAAACACCAGAGGTCTTTTGCAAGAGACTTAGATTCTCAGGAGCCTATGTCTTTATAGGCTTAAATTCTTAAGATTCTTTTTGATTCATATCATGGAGAGCCCTGATTTAATAAGATTTCAGCCAAACCATAAATACGTAAAATAATCTACCTTTGTTTGGGTCTGCTGAGTGGCTGAGAGGATACTTCCGCTGGTTAGGATAGAATAGTTAGCGCAAGCTATTCTGTCTGTGCTGGGTTCGTTTCACGCTCTCGGAGCCAGTTGACACTCTCCACCGCGGGAGGCTTTCACAGGAAAAGGTGAACGTGCAACCCCCAGGGTTATAGCCCCCTCCATAGGGGGTGAATTAGCACGTGAATAACCCGGGTTACATCGATTCCTGTGGAAGCAGGTGACAGGCCACTAAGCAGCCCTTTTGTCAATGTTTTTTTTTTTTTCTATTTTTTTTTTTCTTTGTTAATTTTTAATTATTCTTCTTTTTTTTCTTATTTTTTTTTTAATTTTAATTTTTTTTTTCTTATTTTTTTCCTATTTTTTATGTTAGGGGAAAAAAGCAAAATAAGTACATCACTGGACAAAGGGAAATAATCTGGGAAAAAAAAAGGCTAGTTAAAAATATCAATGCTGTCACCCAGACCCCCTACCCCACCCAGCCACCCACCTCGCACACACAAGCACACACAAACATATTAGGTCAAATTATTTCGTTCTGTGTCAATGCTTCAAAAGTGGGTTATTAGGGCACTAGAACAAATTTAAAATATGGAGCGTTTACCAAAATATGGAACAAACCTTGAATATAGGTTTTTCTCCAAATATAGAGCACTAGGTCATTCCTAAATAAATAGGTCTCGCCAAGTGAGTAGAAAAATAATTTTGTTTTCTGTTTCTTCGTCTGACAAAGTGTGGAGAAAATTTTGTTGTTTCCACTCCAAGCACAACACATCAGCACATCGTGAGTGTTATTTAACAGGCGCAGACCAACCTGTGATGCATTTGAAATTGAAAGACAAAACCCATTTTATGTTTGCAGCGACAAGAACACATGAAAAACACACCCTGGCAATAGGCTTATCCATCAGGCCTATTCAAAAGGGGTGTTTTAAAATACCCCTTTCACGTCCACAGAGGTATGGACAGATTTTGCACTATAGACCTTTCTTTCCAGGGTGCTATGTGCACACACCCTTATTGTGTAATAAAAAAAATATTCTATTACACTACCGGGCAATCTGAGTGGGAAGTAAACTTAGAAAGTTACTGTTGATGTGACTTTCTAGAATAACATGATTTTACTTGCCAACTAACTTCAAAGATACCTACAACTTTAAAGTTAGTGTCATAAGTTCTTTTAAGTGACTTAAAACAAGTTCTTACAAGAACCTAAACATAAGAATTTGTAAGTTCTTGACCCTAGTCAATAAGACACTCAGACAGATTTCTCAAGTTACAAGGTCAACAAGAAAACTTTTTTTTCTCAATAGTAGTCTGGTGGTGGGGCAGATGGTGTTAGATGGGCAGACATGAAAGGCATGACATCTCTTTGTGAAGAGTATTTCAGAATTAATGAATGATTACCAAAACTGATCTTTACTTGCCTAACAGTCCGTAAACTTTTTTCATAGTTTCTTCTACGCCTATCTTTTTTCCTTGTTCTAAAAAAAGATTTCTTTAGCTCTTCAACATTTACAGCCTGACTACGCATCTTATTCTGTATTTCAGATTTTTGTTGTTTATAGTTAGCCAAATCATCTTGGACTCGCTTAAATTCTTCGTCATCAATTTCATTATTTTCCAAAGCCTTACTAATAATAAGTTTCATACTCGTCAGCTTAGCTGCTGCGAGCGTACTCAATGCTTCATGCTTTTGCAACTTCATATAAAATTTTTTGTTAAGGGTTTCCATACCAAAGCATGCTAGACTTGTGACAAGACCAATACCTTCAACAGCAATTCCTATAACACTTCCCACCCCCGTTGCAAAAAGAGTTATACCTCCTACAGATAATCCGGCCGAAACCACCCCCATGGCCATTGATGTGTTGTGTACAGAATTGAAAACCGTATTGTAACGGCGTTTACACCTCGAGTATTTTGCTTGTTCTTCTTCCAAATACTTCAACGCTTCTGTAATATTCATTAAACGAAATGAATCTGCCTTTAATGTTTTATCACGCTCAATAGGCTCAGGTGGTATTTGTGGATACAAGTTCACCATTTTTTATTGACAAATATTTTTTTAATCAGCAATTACATTTTGCAACTCTTCAAAAGTATACAATTTACTAGCATAATAAAATGCAACAAGATCAATGTGTTCAAGGTTTATGTAAGTTAGACGAACAAAAGTTGTTTTGTCAACCACCACCTTGACAGCTGGAATACTGCTCGAAACATTAATAACATCATTATTTTTTGTAATAGCAATAAAGACCTTTGATGATTCTGATACTGTTTCATTCCATGTAAGTTTAATTCCTTGTGCAATTTGAGCCTCTTTTGCAGTAGCAACAGATTTCATGATAATTTCAAATACTATTGTCGCTTCTCTAGCCACGACTAAGCTTGCTGGCATAAACACAACAGAAGTATCTGATCTACCCTTTCTAGTTGTAAGAAGATATCTTCGTTTCTCATAATTTTCAACTTTCAGTTTTTCTCTGCTATTGTTGTCTAGGGCAAAACTTGGAACAAGGCTTACAATAAGCGGCCCAGAATTAACAACCTTCCTAAACACTAAGGCGCCTTCATCATCAGTGTATACATAAGGACTAATAAATTCAATCTTTATGTCCCAGTCAATTGTGGGTGGTGGTGCCGGTACAGGTGAAACAACCCACTTATTTCCCACATGTATTAAGTTGTAAGGCGCATTATTTACAGGTGGAGTAGGTACAGTAACATCACGAAGCTGACCAAGTTTAGGAATCTGTTTTTCACCGTCTTTTATGTCAACAATTACTTTTCTCTTGTACATGCCATAGGAATCAAGTTCAAAACCATATATTTCTCCAATTTCCCCTTCCTTCTCAAAATCCTGTACGTCTGCCAAATCTTTCAACTCTGTTACTGGACATGCAACTGGTATGATTCTAGGCTTTGGACCAAGACCACTCATTTTTTTATAAACAAAAATAAAATTATTTAATTTCTAACACAACACTAAAATCACGCATCACAACTGGTTTACCATTCTGATTAGTTACAGATATACTCAGTGACTCAAAGAAACTAGAACCTAATTTCTTAAACTGTAAATTAGGAAATCTAACAACCACAATTTCACAATAGGGTGCAGTTCCAGTTGGTAAGCATCTCAACAAAGTTGATGGTTTTCCATTGTGTACATTTTCAGTCGTGTTTAGTTCTTTTAAATAAACATTTAGAAATGTGTGTACTGACAAATGAACAGGATATGTTCCAGTTATTTTAGTTACATCTGGTGTATAATACCATCCACTAGTACCATTATCTGTAAAACCCATTACCCAATTTACAGGCATTGTATTTCTGTCTATTAAACCAAGTAAATATGCAAGTTCAGTTGAAAATAAAGGTATAGTGCCTGTAGGAATTTCTAATTCAACAAACAAGTTAGCCTGATTTAAAGTTGCTTTAATTTTTTAAATTATTTTGAAACCATGTAGCTAAAGTACAAAAGTCATAATACCCAGATGGTATAAAGTGTGTATTAGTGTCCAAGCCACTATTACCAGCATTAACATAACTTATATAAAAACTTGTATTATCCGTTACATTAAACCACTTTACTGTATAAAACATTTCATGGATAGCCACAGCCTTGTTACCATCTCGATTATCGATTCCATTAGTTAGCCACACTGGTTTGCTCGTGTCAAGAATTGTTAAGGTTATAAACATTTTTATTATCACATAAAAAAAAAGGATGGAATTTAAATCACCAACCATTACCACTACAAACGCATTTCAATTCAATGTGAATGCCAAATATAATGTTGCACCTACTTATGAACAGAAAATAATTCAGTTAAATCAGCTTGATATAGCTTTTGTCTGAACAAGATTTATTTCAAGTCAAAGTACCCAACCCTTTTGATCATTACCTAAACCCTCCAATAACAGATGACTCAACTGCAAGAAAGTGGTCTTCAAGCCCACTACAGATGTTTCAAAACCAACTTAACTTTGCCATACTGTGTTCTACTACAGGCTGTGGTGTTTCATTTACAGACCATTTGAATCACTCAAACAAACTGATTAAGTCTGTGTATCATTTCCATGTTTATTACCAGCTTAGAAGAATACTGTCAGAACTGCATACACCATTACCAACTGAATCCAGTTTTAATCAGTTTAACAATCCCATGGATTTGAAAGCATTTGAACGGATCTGTAATGAATTTAACATCAGTACAAAGTATGACTTTACACAAAAACTTGATGATCACAATGGTATGGGAACATTGTATTATGCTATGAGTCACAGACAATACCCACAAGATTACTACCCTGGTTACACTTCATTCTCATCAAAATCACAAGTCTGGTTAGGATCAATAGAGCAGAAGCAGACTAATGCGTGGACCACATTTATTTTAGATAAATCTGACGGGTTTACTCAAGCAGGAGTCGAGCGCGTCAATGAGTCTATCAGAACATATGTCTGGTGTTTTACTAGGAGCACAATCACTAACAAAATCAAACATTTTGAATGGAAGTGGTAAATTTGAAGCACAAAAACAGTTTTTAGCAAATTTAGAAGATTCTATTAACTCAGTTGTTGATCTTCCATCTAGCATAACAACGTTACCAAAACGTTCTCAGATATGCCAGATCAAAAGTTGACTTTGTAGTAGGCATTGGGTTATACATGTTGCCTTCTGATCTTCAACTACAAATTGGAGTAATAACAAATTATAATAATGAAATAGTTGTTGCAGGGAGTAATCAGAAATTAGGACTTAATCAATCTGTAAACTTGAGTCCAACAACCTCTCACATACAACCAGTAACACCACCAGTAACACAAATATCAACACCACCACCTGAACAGATAGTAAAACCAGTAATGTCAATAACAGCCCAAGCATCGGCACAGACACCTAAACCAGCACCAGTACAGTCAGTAACAGGCCAAGAAAACACACATGAGTCAGAGAGAACTGCATTGGTAATAGGCCTTACTGGATTAGGAATATTACTTTCTTTACCTGTTTCATTAAGTATCCTATAATTAACCCTCCTACTGTTACCAAAAATATCCATAACATGCTCTGCCATAAACCCTACTACCTTTGCTGTAGTACTAATAAGCCAACTGACAACACTACCTATAATACCTGGTAAAGCATCTGCTGCTTTTACAGCTAATTTTTTAAGCAAGTCTGATATGTGAGACAACTGTTTTTTTACCCACGTCTGTAAATCTTTTGGGTCTGATGGAGTTGGAGGAGCTGGAGGTGCTGGACTACTACCACCACCTGTTACAGCTAACACTACAGTACTAATAATAAATCCAAGAGCAGTAATTAAACTTGCAATAGTGATACCCTGCTCTCTGAAAAGTGTTTTTAATCTCTCAGTCAAAGTTGTATCCTCATTAAGTATTTTCTGAATAGTTTCTCTAATTCTGTTGACCTGTGTTTTCAGTTTTTGTCTACCATTATCAATTACTTCTAACCGAGCATCTCTTTCTATATACAAATTTTTTAATCTTTCTTGTATTCTTTCTTTTATTTCAATGTCATAATTCCCATTGTCTGCAGTAGCCAGTTTCTCTTTTTCTTTTTCAATGTGTTTATCAAGCTCACTAAGTTTGACTACGTTATTTACCATCTCACCCCTTGTTGACTGTAGTGCTTTATCCAACGCAGCTATCTCACGCAATGTAAAAGAAGAGTCACCTATTTGAAAAGGAGGGTCATCAATTGTTTTTATAGCCTCATTTATAAATGATGTTTCTTGTATTGTCTTGTCTACTATTTCTGGTAGTTTTGTTTTATCAGCCATATCAATCTCTTGCTCAGTCGGTAATTTTGATTGCGAATCATTTAGAATGGTAGCAGCTCGAGGGTGGTATCCTTCTTTCACCAACACCAAGTTGGCGCAAGGCACTAACACCACCTTCACCTTTGATTGTACCTAAAGCTCTAAAACTACTAGGGTTGTTTTTCTTAGTTAATAGTATTTTACCTTTGTCAACAGTTTTTAAATATAAATGTCCTTTTTCATATTCAAACTGATTAGGATCTATTTGATATGGACGCTCACCAACACTATCATAAAATGAGTTCACTTTGGTTTCTAAAAGTTTGTGATACATACTAGAAGTATTACTTGTACCAGTCATATCTGTGATACTGGTATCTGAGACATTCATGTCATCCATTTTTAAACTCTTCATGATTAAATCCTCCGCTGCCATTGTTTTATTAATTTATTATTTTTTTATTGTGCATAATAAAAATGACACAGTCTTACGGTTCAAAGTTAGACCCATACAGAAAACTACGTGAGCCCTGGGTGTTAAGGGCATAAGACAATCAATCGTCATCACAAACAATCCTAGTACCATAGACCAGAATCAAACACTTACAGTCAAGTTTCCAAACCTAGGTCCCAGTGACGTTATTGTTCCTGGCACTGCACGCCTAGCATTTAATATTGAACTATCATCAGAGGCAGATGTAAACAGAACACTAGTTGACAATCTTGGCAGAGCAATTGTTAGAACTATTAAAGTAAAACTTGAAGGACAGGAAGTGTTTAGTCTTGACGACTCAGATGTATTCTACTGTTACAAAGACCTTTGGCTCACAAGAGAAGAACGAGAAGACCGTATTTACCAAGGCATACAGTCTGATAATGTTGGTAAACTTCGAATCAATGCTGGAGATAAAGTAACTACTGGGGTACCAAAGGAAGTTATAATGGCTGAAAACATATGGATCCAGATTCTACATTCCACTTGAGTTTGAAATCCTAACAGCTCATCTGCCTTATTATCAAGGAGCACTGAATGACCGTCTGAGTTTTGAACTAACCTTCAATGACTACTCCAAAGTAATTAAATCATCTGCCACAGATGCAACATACAAGATCTCTAACATTTCCTTGGAATATGAAATTGTCACACACACACTGAACTAGCCAGACTCATTCAAAATCAGTATCAGTCAAGACTACCAATTTATTATGACAGGGTGATTAGACATAGTTTAATACCCAAAGACAAGAGTGACCCGATGTGGAACATAAACTTAAACACACCTGCTAGGTCACTGAAAGGTATTCTTATGTTGTTTGTTGAACCAGCGGCTCCATACAAACGGGATTCAGAAAAATTCTACAATCCTAAGATTACACATTTGTCTTGTACAATTGAAGGCCGCCCTAATCAAGTGTACGCTTCAGGAATGTTACCTTATCAACACTACGATGAGATCACAAAGTATTTTGCGGGTGGAAGGATTAGAGATAAACCTGCAAACATTGCGTGCAAAGATCTACATCTGTATGATGTTAGGATTGGTCAATACCTGACAAACAAGTATGCACTGTGGTTAGACCTTCGTAGTACAGATGATGACTATCTTCATGGGTCAGGACGAACTGTCGAGAACGGTAGTGATGGAATAACAATTCAGATACAAAAAAAGGTTGAAACTGCTGCAGCCATAAACATATATTTGTATCTAATTTATGACGCACAACTCAATATTGCAGAAAGCAGACTGAGTGGGCACATATATTAAAATTATATTGTGTATTAAAATGAACTTAATGACACTCGATCCACACTGTGGATTGTTTTGTGGTGCCACAGGGTGTGGTAAAACTGAATTTGTACTTAACCTCTTACAAACAAGATACATACACCACTTTGAAAACATTGTAATATTTTGTCCAACAATAAAAACACAACAAAGCTTATCACAACCGTTTATTCATTTGGACTGACAGTAATATCTATTTAGTCGACCCTGAGAAAAAACTGAATGACTACCTGCTGTATTTTTTCAAACAATTTGAAGGACAGTCAACTTTATTTATTGTCGATGATTGCTCTGCAGAGAAAGACATTGTCAAAAAGAGAAATACTTTAGCAGAACTTGCCTTCAGTGGTAGACACGCAAACATCAGTGTTTGGATTCTCACTCAGAAATATAATGCTGTACTAAAAGATTTTCGAGAACAGTTAAAGTTTATCTGTTTGTTTTACTGTAAGGATCGTGACAGCTTCGAAGACTGTCTCAGAGAAAACGATGTCATTCCAAATAAGCAAGAACGGGATGATGTAAAAAATAAACTGAAATCAACTAAGCATCTAAAGCTCATTTTAAAGACAGATCAGCCCACAGGGTATGGGTTAGTAAATTAATTTATCTTTTTGGTTTGTCTATAAAAATGACGGGACGGACAAGAGGATCAAAATTGGCCTATTGGTAAATTCATGGATATTACATCGAGTTTCAGGGATTTTTATGCTTATTAGTGACTTAAAAACACAAGTTAGACGCCCTTTTTTAAAACTCCCAACACCGATGAAGATACACATGACATATAGTTTTTATCTTGGATATTCTAATACTTTTCCATGTTATAATAATAGGACAAATGATTTTTTAGTTTATGATGCTAAATCTGACTGGTTTAAGATTATGTGTTTACAAATACACCATCAAATAAAAAAAGAAAATAAAAATGTTAAATTTATTACTGTCAGTAAAAACGATATTACACATGCAAAAGATTGAACATGATACAACAGAAGACATACCAGGAAAGTGGCTTATTTGTTGGTAATTAATTTTGTCTATTATATAGGTTTTTGTCAATAAAGTGCCATTTTTACACTATATAATTTTCTATTTATTTTTTTGTCGGACAAATAAAAAAGATGGACAACCGTCAAAGATTAAGAAACGTGTTTCACACAACTGACTTACCTATATATAATATTTACAATGTCTATGAATCAATAGAAAGATCTTTTTTAGTCATACAAAATAACCTTCTTTCTGATAGTGTAAAGATTCAG
Organism: Semisulcospira habei; assembly: GCA_036245525.1. Classification (NCBI taxonomy): domain Eukaryota; kingdom Metazoa; phylum Mollusca; class Gastropoda; family Semisulcospiridae; genus Semisulcospira; species Semisulcospira habei. The sequence continues at coordinate 207,848,502 of BTPG01000005.1, forward strand.
ATTGTTGCAAAAATAGAATTTGCCAGAGATGTTGGTGAAGTTATTGTAACGTATATCTCGACAAGGCAGCACACAGTTAATTCGAGAAGAGAACTAGAAAAAGTGTTTAGAGAAAGATTGTTGCCTGACTTCCATGAAGCAATTGACAGAGCAGAAATGCAAGGGTCTGGCTGGCATGAAGGCCTTGTACATGAACTACAACTAAAGCAGTCAAGATATCATCCTATTTTAGGCAAATCATGGATACCACTTCCAAACTGAGGTTGCAAACAAAAAGGCTGTAGTCAATATTCAAAACAATGACAACTATTGTTTCATGTGGTGTGTGCTTGCTAAACTTCATTTTGTAAAAGCAAAACCTGATCGTGTATCTAACTATATCAAATTTGTAAATGAACTCAACTTCAGTGGCATTGAGTTCCCTGTTAAAATAGAGGACATAGACTTGTTTGAAAAACTAAATCCTGGTATATCTGTAAATGTGTATGTGTGGGATAATGAGTCTGAAAATAAGTTACAGCCAATTAGAGTGTCCCCAACTGCCCCAACCTATGGTCAGTCAGAAGATAAACATGTTGACATGTTGCTAATTGGTGATAACAATAACTTCCACTACACAATTATCAGAAATATGTCACGTCTAATTCATGATCATACAACAAAACACAATGGCAAACAGGAAGTTTGTAAAAAATGTTTACAAAGATTTTCCTCCATAAAATTAGCAGACAAACATGTTTTACACTGCAGATCAGCTGATGACATACAAACTGTACTTAAGTATCCAGATCCTGGCAGTCAAGTGTATTTTAAGAACTATGGGAATCAGCAAAAGCTGCCGTTTGTAGTATATGCTGATTTTGAATCACTCGTTGTTCCTTATGAAGGTCCTGTTCCAGAGTCATTACCAAAGACTATAAAATTGAGTGACCAAGTGGTGTGTTCTTTTGGATACATTATTGTTAGGTCAGACGGTCTTCATTCAGAACCTGTTATCTACAGGGGTGAAAATGCAGCAGCTGAGTTTTTAACAGAAATGAGACATCTGTATATTCAGGTAGTAAGGTATTTTGAAAACTGTCAGATGCCTTTGGTGATGACAGAAGAAGACAAACAGAATTTTGATGCAGCAGTGATGTGTTGGATTTGTGAAGACGTCCTTGATGGTGATAAAGTTTGCGATCATGATCACATAACTGGTCGTTACAGAGGTGCCGCTCATAACAAATGTAACTTGTTATTAAAAATAAATCCTAAGACATATAAGTTACCAATCTTTTTTCACAATCTGAAGGGATATGATTCACACATTATCATGCAGGCTGTAGACGAGTCTTACAAAAAAATTAGTTGTATTGCTCAGACAACTGAAAAATACTTGACTTTTAGGTTAGATAAATTAGCATTTTATGACTCCATGCAACATCTGTCTTTAGGGTTGGCTAGTCTAGCAGAAGGACTGACTGAGTATCCAATAACAAGTAAATATTTTGAGCCAGAATTGATTAAGAAAGGAGTCTATCCATATGAGTACATCAGTGACTGGGTAGTTTTTGAAGAAACAAGACTGCCACCAAAAGAGAAATTTTATTCTACACTAACTGGCAAAGGTATTTCTGACTCTGAATATCAACACGCACTTGATGCATGGGGGAAAGTTAGGATGTCAGACAATTGGTGACTATCATGACCAATACTTAAAGGCTGATGTCTGTTTGCTAGCAGACGTATTTGAAAGTTACCGTGAAAAGGGTTTGTTACACTACAAGCTTGACCCTACTTGTTACATAACTAGTCTGGCATGACATGGGATGCATTTTTGAAATCCAGTAAGATATTTATAGACCTGTTGTCTGATCGTACGATGGGTGAAATGGTGGAACGTGGATTGAGGGGAGGTATTAGTCTAGCAGCAAACAATTATGGCAAGGCCAACAACAAATATCTTGACGACTTTGACCCGTCAAAGCCAATGTCATTTATTACATACTTGGATGCTAATAATTTGTATGGATTTGCAATGTGTGAATTGTTGCCATTAAAAAACTTTTGTTTGTATGATTTGTCACAGTATGGCATAAAAAAATTAACAAAAATATATTATGGATCGAGGTCAAAATGATGAAAAGGGTTGGATCTTTGAAGTAGACTTGGAGTATCCACACCATTTACATGATTACCATAATGATTATCCATTAGCAGTTGAGAAACTGAGTTTAACGGGGAAAAAAGAAGACACCAAACTTGTACCAAATTTAAATGACAAATTCAATTACGTTTGTCACTATCGATTGTTACAGTTTTACATCAGACATGGTTTAGTACTAAAGAAAGTTCATAGAGGAATTCAATTTGATCAAAGTGCTTTTATGAAAGATTACATAATGAAAAACACAACATTG